>JASVER010000104.1:563542-752551 GCA_030449065.1 Oceanodroma leucorhoa | reverse complement strand
GTTGCCGGCTGGGCTTAAACCACGACACCCACATACATAAAGCCTATTCTTTTTTGAAAAAAAGTCAGTTTCAGATAGTTGAAGAAGTCTGAGTAACTCAGCCATAGTAAGGCTTGTGTAGCAAGCACAGCTGGACTCCAGACACTGACTCATTCTCCAATTACCACTACCCAGCTTTTTTTGCAGCAGGCTCTCTTCTGCCAATAAATCTTCCAGCTTCCCATAATATACTGTCAGGCTGAGGTCACGTCAATGTAGACATAAAAACTAAATCTATGTCCACACCCATAAGGAGGAAAATAAGGCAAGAAATTTGGAACTAACTAGCACCAATAAAAGCAAAAAACAACTGGGAAACATACAACTTTAGAACTTCTTTGTACAGATCACAGTGGAAATACTCTGCATCTGTGTTTACCAGGCCACCCCCTGTAAGTCTTCTGTATTTGTGTTACAAGCAGGAGAGGAAAGCAATTTATACTTAAGAAAGGCTACCCTTGGTTAAAAGAACAAGACAAGAAAATTTGACTTTGTAAGATGTTACAGCCAAACTACAGGGAAAAAACCCTACATTTTGGTAAATATAAGAAAATAAACAGTGGTCTCTATCAGCCCCAATCTTGCTTATGATCAGTAAATAATTATTGATCTGAAGGACCGTTTGCAACATCTTGCTGCAAAATTCAGATATGTAATATATTCCACCTTCTTGTCACCACAGCATGTGGGCTTTACTAAGTTTTGGCACAACCAGATCTCCCTTTTACTTCAATTTTACTCCAGAAAACTTGGATGTGAGTATAACTGAAAGATCCTAAGATCCACTCTTTCCTAAACCAGGTATCTTAGACCAATTTTAGTTGAATGGATCCATACAGTGGATGAAAGTGTATGGCCTGTGGTATGTAGGCAATATAAATATATTTCCTTCTGGCTCAAAAATCTATTAAAAAACTAAGCAGAAAAAGTATATCATAGAGCATATTTTATTTTTTCTAATTGTGTGACCAGTCTCTTTCTGTAGGCCACCAGCAAGCACCTTACAGTCAATCCACCATCAGCAGACCACAATTTAAAATAGATAATTGTCACTGATGGAAAATGATCTGTCAATCACAAAAACAATACAGAAATTGTACTGTTGAATTTCCAGAACTATCTCATTTTCTAAGGAGTTTTTACAGATATCCGAAGATTCTAGCCAACCGACTTCTTAGTCCTATGTAGCATGGGAAAGATAATATCCCGAAGTAAAAATGTAGCTGACAAACCGGCTGGTAGAGAGTCCCAACAGCAAAAACAAATTGATATAAAAATTTGGTGGGTTTTGCAAAATCTCAGCCAGGCACCTTTTTGAGTCTTTTCGAAGTTCAAAAATGTCAAGGAGAATGAGTTTCTGACATTTTCTTTGGCTGCTACTGAAAACTCATCTACATTCAGGCTGTTACACTTGAACTTTGAAGAGTCTGTCACAGCAACCTTAAAAAAAAAGTTAACGAGTCCAACTTTTGCTTACTGAGGGAGGCAGGAACCTTATAAGTGAATGCAGGTATTTTTATACCAGGCTCTGAGGAAAATGCTCAATAAAAACCATAGCAGTAAAACACTATGAAGAAGTGTAAATGAAATGGGAAGTTACGCTAGTCTTTTGCCTCCAAAGCCAATAATCTGTAAGAGCAAATGTATTTGTAATTATCTAAAATGTCATTACCTCCCCTTTGCTTCTTTTTATACATCACATCACCAAATTTTCAGAAAAGCCCTTTGTCCGATGTGTTCCTTTGAATTTCAGTACTGTCAGGAGACTGCACCAGGAGGTGCAGCTGTGCCGCTGTTGCCTACTTGGCCTATGCCTACATTTGGAGGGGCAGAGGTCTGGGAGGTGGTAGCTCTGCTCCTCTTCCCAGGACAGCCTGAACTCCTTGGATGGCAAGGCTGAGATGGAGCCAGAATGAAGAACTGCTGAATCAAGAGTGCCTGGAGATGCAGAATAAGCAGGTTAGTAAGTGTGATGCTGGTGAAAAGGAGTGGGTGGGAAGAATGGGGCTGGCTATGGGGCTATGGGGCTGCGAGTGAGGGCCAGAAGTGAACTACGGTGGCATTATCCAGGACATCACGCTGGTTGGGGATGGGGTTACTACTATTACTCCAACTACTGAAATACTGCTACCTACAAATGAGGGATAGCCACATATTTGGAGCTGGGGAATCTGTGCAGGCAGTAACACAAGTGCTGCCTATGCAGGAGATGGAGTGGGGGAAGGAAATACTGAGGGGGACAGGGAAAATGAGCATCACTAGTTCCTGGGGCCCAAACACTCTCAGAGTGGACTTGAGATGTTGTAAGTGAACCGTGATGGCAGATGAGGAGACAGGAGGTAGGGATGGCAACCTAACCAGCATACTTCTGAGGACACCTGGGACTGTCCCTCCCTTTTTGAGACTGCCTGCTGTGTACTCCCCTCATACAGCTTTGGCTTTCTTAGTGCCCTGTGTAGAATTTGCAGGCTGCTGTGGGCATACAAAGCAAAAATGAGATCTTCCCAAGCCTGTAAATAAATTAACGCTCTTGGCTCTGTTCCCAGAGAGTATCACTTGCTCCCTCCTGCAAGGCAATGAGATGGGTTGGCGAGGCAATGAGATGGGTTGGCGTTGGATGAGGAGGTGTAACACAGAGGTTGTGCTGTCTGCTCATCACTTGCCACCAAAGGGCTACTGGCAGCTCTGTCATTGCCATAAAACTGCGTTTTGTTGTAGGAAATTCTCTGTTCACCTCAGTGCAAGAGTTTCCTGAGAGATGATACAGTGGACTTTTAAACAGCGTGAGTTACTGTCACAGGAGAGCACATTTTCAATTATCTGATTTTATCACTGTCCTTCTCATTCCATTAAATCTTCAACTAATTAGACTTTTTAATCAAAACAAAATATAGTTTTTCTTTTACTACTCTTCTGATATATTTAGTTTTTCTACTAACAAATATATTATTGTTATGTAGTACCTATTTGTACACTATATAGGGTTTTGTCCTATGTAGGATTTTGTACTAGTGTATTGGGTTTGCGTGGCAAGGTTTTGGTAGCAGGGGGCTATAGGGGTGGCTTTCTGAGAAGCTGCTAGAACCTTCCCCCATGTCCGATAGAGCCAATGCCAGCCGGCTCCAAGACAGACCCGCCACTGGCCAAGTCTGAGCCCATCAGCGATGGTGGTAGCACCTCTGTGATAACATATTTAAGAAGGGGAAAGAGTTGCTGCGCGACAGCAACTGCAGCCGAAGAGAGACATGAGAATACGTGAGAGAAACAACTCTGCAGACACCAAGGTCAGTGAAGAAGGAGGGGGAGGAGGTGCTCCAGGCGCCCGAGCAGAGATTCCCCTGCAGCCCCTGGTGAAGACCATGGTGAGGCAGGCTGTGCCCCTGCAGCCCATAGAGGTCCAGGGTGGAGCAGATATCCACCTGCAGCCCGTGCAGGACCCCACGCCGGAGCAGGTGGATGTGCCCAAAGGAGGCTGTGACCCCGTGGGATGCCCACGCTGGAGCAGGCTCCTGGCAGGACCTGTGGACGTGTGGAGAGAGGAGCCCATGCTGGAGCAGGTTTGCTGGCAGGACTTGTGACCCGGTGGGGGACCCACTCCGGAGCAGTCTGTTCCCAGACTGCACCCAGTGGAAAGGACTCATGCTGGAACACTGGGAAGGACTCACGTTGGAGAAGACCATGGAGGACTGTCTCCCGTGGGAGGGACCCCACGCTGGAGCAGGGGAAGAGTGTGAGGAGTCCTAAGGAGCAGCAGAGACAACGTGTGATGAACTGACCGCAACCCCCATTCCCTGTCCCCCTGCGCCGCTCGGGGGGAGGAGGTAGAGAAAATCGTGAGTGAAGTTGAACCTGGGAAGAAGGGAGGGGTGGGAGGAAAGTGTTTTAAGATATGGTTTTTGTTTCTCATTATTCTACTCTGATTTTGATTGGTAATAAATTAAATTAACTTTCCTGAGTCGAATATGTTGTGCCCGTGATGGTAATTAGTGATTGATCTCCCTGTCCTTATCTCAACCCATGAGCCTTTTGTTATATTTTCTCTCCCCTGTCCAGCTGAGGAGTGATAGAGCAGCTTGGTGGGCACCTGGCATCCAGCCAAGGTCAACCCACCACAACTAGCCTCATCTCTCTACTATGTGGACAACTTCCAGGGATACATGCAATATTATTAATTTGTTCCACATCGCTGGTTCTTTCTCTCATACTTTTACTAGAGGGAGAACTGTATGTGAAGTTCAGTGCTTTGTTGCTGCATGTTATTGTTGTATTTTTAAAAGCATTTCTATTTATTTAACAATTTGTATTTATGATGGAGAAAGGAAGGCAAAGAAACACTTGCACTTGAAGTGAAAGCATGGAAAACTGCCCACCCAAGCCCTTGTCATCTTTTACCTTGTTAGAAAGATGCTTTATTCCTGAGGAAAATAATTATTGACCTTAATCTTAATTCCTTAGGAAAATAATTATTGACCTTAATCTTAATTCCTTAGGAAAATAATTATTGACCTAATCCTTTGGCCATGGAAGTTTGTTTATCCTCAAGAGTAAGAGAAAGACTTTGCATTCAATAGAGAGCCAGTACAGGGAACAAAGAAAAGACAGAAACTTTTCTTAATCAATAAAATATCAAACAGATTTGTTGGAATACAACAAACAGTTCAAACTAAAGCACACAAACTAAACCACTCTGAGAGCTCTTTGTGCTATGTGACCCTTCAACTCTGGACTTAGCAGAAAAACATGTCCTGTGTTGCCTTGAGACTTCCAGTTTTCAGAATTGTTGGAAAAATCTCTGAAAGAATAGTTGATTGTAAACTACAGCAGCTCTAACATATGTGAATTTTCTGTTATTCTAAAACAAGACTTGGCTGGCTCTCTGAAATGGAAAATTCAGTATTTTTGATGTGCAATTGACCATTTTGCTGCAGCTAAACTATGCTCATTTTGTTTTATTTCCCTGCCCTCTAGAATCTGCACCTCTAGGTGCCCATTACTTGCTAGCTTTCCTTGCAAGGTCAAGGTGGATGAGTGTACGCACTCTGTACTATGCAATCGAGAGAGGGAGGAATCCGGAGAGTATTCAGGCTGCCAGAGAACAGCAAGAAGAGCAAAGAGAAATGCTAACAGTGATTTTTAGCTGTGTTGACTGCCGTTGTAACTGTTGTACCTGCCTGACCAATTTTTGCATTGTTCTACTTTCAAAGTCCACTTTTGCCTGAAGTCTGGACTAGAAGACCTTGGAAGAACTTTCTCCCACTAGCATGGAATATCAAGTTAATGCAGAGATCATCATGTTTGTCATAAATCAGCGAAGCACTCAGCAGCTCCACATGTCCTCAACCTCAATATGCAATTACATATCTGCCATCATTTGTACCCATATTTAACTGTATACAGTGCATTGAGAAGGCAAAATGCAGGCACTGAAGTGTGTAATACCAGGCAGATACCCACGTAAGCCATGGGTCCATGAAAGCTAAATATGTATAAAGAGAACACAGTCACTTTTGAAAGCATTTGGGACACTCTATGTTAGAAAAAAATGCTGCTGCTTTTTTTTGCACCAGTACCACCTAAAATACGTCAGTAAGGTATACCATCTGGATTCATTTAGGTTCACTGCGATCCACCCTTGCCATTTAACTGTTACCAGATTTGTTATAAAAATGTTAGGTTTTCAATATATCTAATAACCTTGTGGTTTTGAAAGCAGTGTGTGAATAATAGCTATGTAACTGATACACTTGGTTTCCTACTTAAAAGTGTAAACATAGTCATGTCTTCTACTTATTAGGACGAGTGTCGGCTTCTGAAATTTGTTATGCAAAGGTAACATGTAGTTTTCCAAGCAATGATGTGTACCAGATTTCTACATATTCATGTAGATAATGTGAAGAAAAATTGCCAAGATACTGATGCCAATAGTTATCCTAGCTCTGTAGTCTGGAAATAAATCAACAGTTTTGTCAGCAAGCCCTGAATTTTAAGGAGCATTACAGTAGGAACTGATGTCCACAGTGCTGGAGGATGCGGTTGGGGTTTTACATTCTGAGGCTACATTCTGCTCCCAGTGAAACCAGTGCAGTTTTAGACAAGACTTAATGGGGAGAGGAGCCTTTATTTGAACTTTTCACCATTACTTTTTAATAAACTAGCTGGTGTTGCTTCTTTAGTGCAATTTCCCCAAAGACTCAGCCAAAGGAAATGCTAGAACAAGACAAAAGTAATATAAAGACAAAA
Organism: Oceanodroma leucorhoa; assembly: GCA_030449065.1. Classification (NCBI taxonomy): domain Eukaryota; kingdom Metazoa; phylum Chordata; class Aves; order Procellariiformes; genus Oceanodroma; species Oceanodroma leucorhoa. The sequence goes on along the minus strand of JASVER010000104.1, from coordinate 746,272 downwards.
CACTAAGAACTAAGACAAAGTAATATACTTAGTTTCCAGTAGAAAGGTGGCTCATGAATTAGTTAGTATGTTAATCGCCTTAATTTTGTATGTCTTGCTCAGGCAACTTCCAATTAATTCGGAATTTTGCTTGCATAAGGAATGCAGGAGTTACCTCTAACTCCTTATGCTGGTGTTAATTCGTAACGGGGAACAGGACCTAGTGTTACACACAAGGGAGACTCTTTTCCCCTAACTTGCTCAAGTTTTCACTCCTGTGTATCACCTACTTTTGACAAAAAAACCCCAAAACCCAAACCCCCAAAACCAAAAAAACCAACCCCAAAACAAACTTGAGGTAAACAAATGGAAAATAAATCAGCTACCCAGGCACCTAAATTTAGGCAGGCTGGATGTCCTTTTGGAGGCCAGCAGGATACCTACCTCTTTCCAAGTATTCCATGGGAAACTATTCCCTTTAAAAGAAGAGCTTAAAAGGTAGGTGCAGGTCTAGTGACTAGATTAGGCAGACCAGACACCCCCTTAGTGTTTATTTGGGGGGGGGGGGGGAGGGGGGCGGTGCGTCACTTGTAATGGTGAAAGTGCTCTGGGTAAGTCTAACACAGAGATTTACTAGCAACTGGAAGGCAGCTGGCCACTTATGTTTAGGTTGGAATTTTGCAGACTGTTTTACACAGTGACTGGGTATTTGAAAACTCTGTGTGTGTCAGTACTGAACAGGACATTTTTTCATGATTAAGTCATAGGCTTAAAATGGGAAATCCGCCTGGCCAAGTCTGTATTATTCAATAGCCCTAAATAAACACCAAAAAGGCTGACTGAAAAACTTCTTTGTGTGTTTCAGAAGCTCACAATTTAAATATGGTAACAATGGTTATTAGACCAGGATAAAGAAGAAGGAGATCCTTGTGCAGCAGAATACATTAAATCTACAAAGGAATTCTGCTTTCTTAATCCTGATGCTGTATAGTTCACATCTTCCCCTATCTGGACATGATGGTGCAGTGGCTGAGCTAAAGCTATATTTACGCTGATCAGCCAGGATGTTTGTGTTAACTGGCTGGTTGCTGCCACTCCATGCACAAAAGAGGCCGAGTTCTGCTTTTCTTTCCCATGGTAGAAATTTGAATCTCTCTCTCTTTCCTTTACCCAGGCTCTAATTCCTCCAATCTGCGAGTACTTCTCATCTTTGATGCTTCAACCCCTCCCTCTAACATTGACTGAATGCTCAAAAGTTATCAGAGGAAGATTAACAAGAGAAAAAAAAAAAACAGGTCAAAACCACTCCCAAGCCCCAGCATGGCAGGCAAAATTATTTAAAGCACTGGAACATCTCGTATCGGAGTACAAGAGTGGCATCCTGGAGAAGCCAAGCACAGGGACAGGGCATATCCTTCCCTGATATGTATCCTGAAAAATGATGCTAAGGGATTGAAAATGTGATATATAATACAACATGGATGCAGTGAGCATATTTGCTACAGCAGCCTAAACATACTGAAGAAGATGCATGCAGTGAGAGGCAGACGTGGATGATAGACCTACATGTCAGGATAAATTTAATAAGACTGTGAAGATGTATCTAGATTTCCTCTGGTTGTGTACTAGAGTTTTGGGCAGGAGACTTGGGGAATAAATGCAGGATCTGAAATCCCTGTACAAGTGGAGCCAGAGAGACTTAGAGTGTCACAAGGGATGTGACCATCATCACTCCCCACTTAAATAAATTAACATTGAGAGACTGAGAGTGTATTCGACTAAAATAGCCCCCTGAACCTCTCTTCAGTGCATGATTCACGCTTTACTCACTTTGGAGCCTGCAGGAATTTAAAGGCCAGCTCAGAACATTTACCCTGCTATTTATAGTAAGTACAGAGGTATCTGTGCATCATGGTCAGAAAAAAAATCCCGGTATAACCTGGATAGCAGATATTTAAACAAGCAATAAAAAGCATGGGGCAGAGAACTGCAAAACAGACATACAAAGAGAAGTTGGGCTAGCAATGACACAAATACACTACAAGAAAAGTGTAAACCTGTCAAGACTTCTGAAAAAGCCAGATCAGTAAAGGAATTGAATTAAATGATAGAAAAATCTATAAATAAATATTTTGAATAAACAAAAGTTAAAAAAAAATCAAGAATATTTTATGAGGTGAAAACATCAAGAAAGCAAGTTAGGAAGACAATATATATAAAGACTGAGTTACACGAGAATTCAATCAGACTGATGACACATGCAATAAGATTGTGGGTAAATGAACAATAAAGGCTGAAAGGAGCTGGAAGCAGAGAGGGGACATTTTGTGCTAATCCCTGCCATCCATAGAGATCCAAACATCCCAGACATGATGGATGAATGGGGCAGCTTGAAAGAGAGACTAGATATTGGCATCACCATGTTTACCCTCCTATTAGCAGTGGTAGTCATGCAAGTAGAGAAGAACTGGGCTCTGACAGATTAGCATCGGGCACTCTGCTAGTTAGTATAACAAAAGTGGGAGTACAATCTGTGCAATGATATATATTTAATGCAAATAAGGAATTTGTTTTTTGTTAGTTAGGTAGCAGAACAGGTTGGGGTGTGATGGATTGGACTGTGTTTGGATGGGATGATGGGGACAGTTTGACAGCTGACCATATGGGTGTTGTTGCAAAACATTTGTGAGGTAGGTTGTTGCAGTATCAATGATTCTCTTAAAAAAATACTTAAAAAATCCATTCCTACTGGTAATGTTACTGTGGAAGTGATGAAAATATACATGGAAAAAAGTAACCAAAATACTTTGAAACTGTCTATAGGTTTCAATAAATACATCAGTAAGAAAGTTTGGATTATTAAGTTGTTTGAATTGTGGTTTCGGGAGTTTTCCACCAAGATTATATTTTTTCACTTCTTTGTCTGTTTTCTTTTCCCAAGAAAAGGATTTTTGTGTGAAAGGGCTGACAAACCCCTTGTAAGGTTTTGCATTGTAAGATTTATTTGAGTCTGGTAATAGAGATGATAATTTTGCTTCTTAATTTCTGCTGAAGTAATCATATGACTTTTTGCAATAATGTTAGTGTTAATGGTTAATTGAAATAAAAAAAAGGAAACAGGTTAGGTCTTCACCTAATTTCAGACAATTCAGGGATCACTACTCAGCATTAGAGGAAAAGAAACTGGTAGTGGGAAAAAAAAAAAAAGGCAGATGTAGACATAACTGCTGACCTGTAAAAAATCAGCAGGACACGGTTCAATAGAAGAGATGGTGATCGATAGCAGACTGCAGACCATGGTTTCTAAAAGTGTGGTACCGCTTATGTGCCAAACCCTAAAACTTTAATTGAAATGAAATTAAAATGAAAAACATTGCTGGTTTCTGCAGAGTCCTCCTCAGCATTGTGGCACTTCTCCCCCTCCGGTCCAGGCTGGGTACTGACTCACAGCACATGGCGAGCTCTTACCTTACTCCTCGGCCTGCCCTGGACGGTGCCCTGCCAGTCTCAGGAAGATCTCTGGGACATTAACACACTGGTCAGTCAAAGGCAAAAGCTCTGCCTTCTTGCAACTACTAGGTGGATTTTGGCGGATTCACTCCTACTCCTGAGCAACTTGCGTAGCAGCCAGGTGGAGGAGGGAAGAAACTGCAGGGATGAGCGCTTGCTACTCAAAAAAAAAGTTGCTTTGGGTTAAAGCTGCTTTATATGTATATACAGATACAAAGTTGCTTTGGGTTAAATATATTTTAAAAAATATAAACATATAAAAAGATAGTGATAGAATGTTTTTAACCTGGAAAACTACAGAGCAGCCCTGGTGAGTGAAACTTGATTTTCTATCCTGTTAAATTGTACAAATGGTTCCTTGGCAGAGGTTCGGCCCAGACCAAAGAACACACTTCACGGTTTGAGAATTAGCATGAACATAGCACTATTCTCTGTAGGCAATTTGGATGTGGCCACCTTGTTTTGAAAGGTAGCTGGAGTGGGTTATCCAATGTCAGTTGAACTCAGCACCATGTTTAATCTGCTAGTACAGAAGTAGGCTGCAGTTTTATGCCAGCCTCCAGTGGCAGTGTTTGTTAAAAGCTGCAATCAGATTACTTGGCAAAGTTTTAGGGGAACATGAGAGTATGTGTCCTGGTCCCTGATTGCTTCATTGTTCTTAAGAACAACTTGCCAGCCTAAGCTACTGATTTTCCTCAATTTGTGGGTATAAACACTATGTCAGTTCTGATTTTCCATCCCTTTACACTCTGAATTTGTTGCAGGATCATCAACCAACTTTTCTGGTTGGGGCAAATTAGCAAATAAGTGGCACTTTGAAGCAGGGACACAAAACAGAACATAACCTCAACTGCAGCAAAATGGTCAACCCAGAGGCAAAAAATGGCAAATCCTGCAGTTATCTTGGAAAAATGATAAAATTATATAACTGTAGAATGGCACAGAGTTTATGGGATCATGGAATTAAAAGGAAGTTCCTCGGTGTTTGAATACTGTGCTGCATATTTCACTTTCAAACCAGCTTAACAGCATCATGAAACTCAATGATATTGTGATCCTTGTTTTTGGGTACTGGAGTTGCATAAGATTCAGGTGATATTGCTGTCGCTAATGTGAGCAGGGGACAAGAGGAGATGACTGATGAAAAACAGTAGTTGTGCCAATCTGGAGGGCAGACAATTCTGCTGAACAAAAAAATAAATTACAGTTTAATATCAGGACTGTAGAATATCATGATGAAGATAGTTAACAGATTCAGGCCAGTTTCATAAAAAATAGGATGAGATACGGAAGACCATGGCTTCAGATCCTCAAGCTCTTTAAAGGAAAGGGAGAGCAAGAATGGGGTTTTGAGATGCTTTCATTTCACTGACTTTGGTAGGGTAGCAGGATAACAAAGCATTAGAGAAAACAGGGAAATTGTATCTTCTGGAGAAATTAAATTCAGTTGTAAAATTGCAAAGACAACAGTTGTGCCTCAGGAATCGGTAAAAAAATTAATCAACTGCATCAAGTCCCATGTTGTGGTAAAACAGAGAGGCTGAGAATCACTGTCACCTTCCACCATGCTGCCAAGAAGGGCACGGGACATGTTGGGTGCTGTGGGGGACACCTCGGGTAGACCCTTCGGAAACAGCATCGCGGGCACCTCGGCCACACGGGGTTTATGCACCGTGGGCGTGCGGCCAGGCCCTCTGCAACGGCGGGCCACCTGATGCCGGCTGCGGCCTGGTGCTACTGACGGACTTGGCCTGGCACGGCTCTCCTGCCCTGGGGGGGCAGCTCACGACTCCGCTTCGGCCCCTGGGAGCCATTTTACTACATTGACATTCAATGCTGAGTATCGTGAACACAGAAAATACCTGTGGGCAGGCAGGTGGTGGAAGCGGCCGCCACCCCAGACACCCACAGCCATCCATTAGCCTCCCATTAAATCACAGGTTAGGGGGAAAAAAAGAGGAAGGGTATTTGTTTCATTCGGTGGCCAGTATTTTTAACCATCTTCCGTCATGAAAATGACAAACTGACAGAAAGCTAGTTACAGCGTGTCACGCGCCGTCAGAAAAACCAGACAAAAAGACCCATTTGATCAGTTTAGGTATCCGGGTACGCCGGGCCAGGCGCCAGAGGGCTCGGTCCGGGGCTGGAGGAGCTGCGCAGCCAGCCCGCACCCCCCCCCCCCCGCGCCGCCAGCGCCGCCGCCGCCGCCATCCTGGCTGCGGGCACCTTGCACCGCGACCCCGCACGCTCCGCTGTCGCCAGCCAATTGTCGCGCGGGAGGCGTGGCCCGGGTAGGCGGAGCGGAGCGTGAGGCGCGGCGGAGCGGCGGGGGCGTGGCGGAAGTGGGCGAGGCTGGCCGTGCGCGGGAAAGCGGGGCGCTTGGCCGGTGCGCGGCAGCAGGTGGGGGCTTCTGCCTTATCGCGGCGGGCGGGGGCAGTTGCCATGGGAACCAGGGGGTTGGTCTCTCCGGGGAGTGGGGGGCAGAGGCAGCCCCGGGGCGGCTCGGTGGCGGGCGGGCCCTGTCCGCTCCAAGGGCCGGCGGCGGCGGCGGCCTTCTCCCTCCTTCCCCCTCCTTCCCCGCCCCGTTCCCTCCAGTGCTGCGTCCCTCGTGGCTGAGCGCCCGTGTCGCCCCCAGGCCCGCCGGCGGGGGAGATGGAGTTCTCCAGCAGACGGGCGAGGCTGAAGCAGGCGCGGCTGGCGGGGGACCGACGGGAGCTGTACCCCCACAGCCTGCAGTTCTACCTGGAGCCCCCCACGGAAAACATCTCTCTGGTGGAGTTTGAGAGCTTTGCCATTGACCGCCTGAAGCGTGAGTAGCGTCCCCGGCCGCCCCACCCCCGAAGCTTTTGATTCTTCCTGTCATGGCTGTATGTATTTTTGGTGGGCTTAGATGCTCTCATTGCCTGTTATTGATGTGAACTGGCTGCATGTTCGTGCTGAAATGAATCCCCTTTAAAGGAAAACATGTTGGTTTAGGTATTTCAGAGAGCTGTGACTGATTTTGCAACGAGTGTTTGGTGTATAGCAGGCAGGACTCTATAGTTTTGGTTTACACTGGTGGTTTTTATGAGCGTGTTTCATGTTCTAGGTGTTCTGACATATTTGATGTTTCTCATACAGCAATTCAGATCGTTGTGGCTGGGAGCAAGGGTTCCGCCAAACTCCTGAAAACCACTGAATCCAAGGTTTCTGTCGTTACAGTGGAAACTGATGTTCTGAGACTGATGCATCAGAGTTAGCTGTCTCCCTTTCCTTGTTGGCCATATGGATCCCAGAGTTGGGCGAGCTGTTCAGGACTTAGGAGCCACACCTTATCCTCCATATTTCTTACCCCTTTGCTCCCCGTACCACTAAAAGCAATTTCTGTGGCCTTACCCCAGTTTGTGCATCTCCCAAGACATGATACAGTTAGATTTCTTTTCAATATGTTGTCTCTAACATGGACTTTTTCTTTTTTTTCCTAGTGCTCAAAGTAGTTGAAAACCTTGGTGTGAGCTATGTAAGAAGTAGTGATTCATACAAAACTAAGCTGGGGTCTGAGCTCCGGAGACTTAAGTTTCCCTACAGAGTAAGTAAAAATCAAAAAAGGGAACTCTCTTGCACTTTATTTTCTTTACACCATTCAAGAATTCTGAATAAAAGTAGAGGTAATAAAATACTATTCCTAAGACTTAACTTCTGTCATTTTGTCAGAGATGTAGTTTTTCTTCAAGAGTATAGGTTTCTTTCTTTAGGACAACCCCCTTCTTTAATAGTCCTGCATTTATTGTCTTAAAGATGAGTGTAAATACACTGTTGAACAGCAATGATAAATTGATTGTGGATTTTTAATCTGGGAGAGAGTATTTCTCTGAAATAATAATAATATGTTCTGTAGGCTTTGGCTGAGGATGATTATGAGGCAAGAAGAAAAGACCATATCTCTCACTTCATACTACGCCTTGCTTACTGTCAGTCGTAAGTACTTTTTGGATTATGCTGTACTCTTATTATTAATTTTAAATGTATACAGATACTACATTGCTTTATTATAGACATTACAGATATCTAAAATTGGATGGCTACTGAATAGAGAGGTAGGCTCAAACAGAGGGTTTTTTTGCTAGGAACCTGATTTCAGTTGTGATGAAAAGGGATACTCGGGATCAAAATTAATATCCAGATTTTGTAATAATTAAAAAAAAAACACAACAAAACTTTTGGGATTTATGCACAGAATGCTGATTTGAGTCTCTTACTTTTTTAATCTTTTTTGAGATTAAAGCACACTAGTATTAAGTGTTTGTCAGGCATTCGCAGTGATTGATAATTTAATTTAAATTAACTGCTGCATATGCTTAAACTGTTCATTACTGACCAAAGACTTGGCTATGTAAATAGGCTTTATATTATTGTCTAAAGAGAGAGCCTTGTTGCTGGCGAACTAAAAATACCATCTGAGTTTGAGGTTTCCTTTACTGACTCTGTTTGTTTTTCTTCCAAATTCATTGCCGTGAATGGTTGCACTGCAATTTTTTTGATTGTGTGAAATCTCAAGCACAAAGTTGGTCCTGTCAAGTGCATTCCTTTTGCTTCAGCTGTAGTTTTTGGATGGAACTGTAGAGGTTGTCAGTGCTTTATGTCTGTTAGCAGCTTTGTTATGCATCAGTGTGAACTCCTGACTCCTTGCCATTGCAGTCCTTTTTTAGAATTAAAACTGGCAAAGATGAAGTGTGTACTGTTTTGAATTGTTAATTCAATTGCACTTTAAGTTGCAATATACTTTGTTTAAATTAGGTGAGTGTGGTAGAATTATGATACTGTGATAGCTGACATGGCTGAAGTGCTGCTATAGATGGATATAGATTCGTAAGCAAAAACAGACTAGGAAGGTGAGTAGGAGGGATTGTGCTCTAAGCCAAGATATGGAACTGGAATGGAGGGGGCTTTTCCTTGGAATGGGTCATGAGACAGTTGAGTTTTGGGGCAAGTGTTGGAGAAGAAACCAAGGTGGCTAACAACATGGTAGGTGCCTGCTACAGACCATCTGATCAGAATAGGAAGTAGCAGAGGCCTCAAAAGCCTCTAGATGGAGGAAACCTCACCAGGACAGGCCCTGGGTAACTTTAAACACTCTGAAATATTCTGGATTATTCACATCCCATCACGTTGGCCTTTCAAAAGACATCTGGGCTCTGCTGAAGACAGTTTGTTGTGATGTATGTGATCGATGAGCCAGCTAGATCTGTGATGCATGTACAATGAGGAACAGGTTGTGGATGTGAAGGTCAATAGCAGCTTTCACTGCATATTTCACTGACTGATATTCAGTGTAAAATCCTGAAAGAAGGGAGCAAGTTGAGTAACAGAATTACAACTGAAATTCCTGCTACTCTTCTCTATTCTACATGTATTATTTGTGATTATGAATAACAAATGTAGTATTGATTTCTTTCTAGTGCTTATGTTTGTTGTGTATATTTTTATAAACTCCCTTAGTCATACTGGTCCTGATGATTTTTACAAGAAGATACCTTGCTTTACCTATATTGTAAGTTTCTACCAAAAATCCCTAAAAGGTAGTATCCTTAAGTAGCCTGGGACTAAAAAGCCCCTGAAAACTTAATGTTTCTTATTATGCAGCTAGTGGCATTTTGAATAGTCAGTTTGGTTTCCATTATCCTCTCTTGTAAAACTTTACTTTAAGCATTTAGTTATTATTTAGATGGGACTATTGCTTTCCTGTGGGAGATGGGACACTTTGAGGGTGTTGGTTGTGACACATTTGAAGAAAGTTCTGCTGTTCTGGAAGGTAGAATTGTTTCGTGGCAAGAATCTGATCTGGAATTCAAGAGGCATCTATTTTTGGCTGGTCTGTGGCTTCAGGAAGAATGAGTTTGACTCAGATTCACAGAAGGCAATACAAGCCACGTAGCAAAAGTCTGAAGGTTAGGTATTTGGTTCAGGAATGGAATTCACTAAGCTTTGTCCACTGTGCTGAGAAGGGAGAAAGGCATATGTGAATGACAGTGGCCAGCATGCTGAGTGAAAGGCTGCCTCAGTCAGGAATGATCAAGCAGGGACTTGGCTAAACATCTGCCTTTGTCACTGATGTGATATCTTTCCCCCTCTGCCTGGCATTACTATAATGGCTCTGGAATCTCCTGGAATTAATGGTAGATGCAGATAATCGGACTGCTTTCTTTTTCTCTGCAAGCTATCTTTTTAAAGGAGATCCTTGTCTTTTGTATGAGAGCTTATTTGACTGCAGTGGTTGCTTAGGAAAGAAATGGGAGGCATGTTTCCAACCCTGTGTTTCAGGAAAGTATCTTAAGAATCAGGCTATAGGCAGGGCAGAGGTGGGCAGCTTGTTGAAGGTGAACCACTGTGGATGAATGAATACAAGCTGTTTTGGGCCACAGAATCAGCAGGAAGGAGCCTGGCTTTGTAGTCTAGGGAAAAGACCCCTTCTTAGGGAGGATGGGGCTCCAGGACACTATTTTTAAACTACTTGCGAATGTATTTTTGTGTTCCTGTTTATATACGGATAGTTTGATGCAGTGTTTCAATAAAGCAGCTTGATAGTCAGTTTCCACTTAAAGTAGCTTTTTTTTTTTTCTTTGAAAAGGTGGACTTAGTGATTACTCATAAAGTGGAAAATAGCATCTTAAGCACTGTGAGGTGACCCTGTACCCAGCATTCTTCATTCTCTCTTGAAAAGCAGCTATTTCAGGAATGAGGTATTTCTATGCTCTAAAACTGGCATGTTGCCCAAAAGATGAAATTGGGAGGCAAATAGAATATACCATTCTCTAAGTTTTTATCATACTAGGTCAGAAAAATAAGCGTGGCACAAATCATTAGGTTAATTGATGAAAGCTGTTAAGGTAGGAGTGTTTGAAAAACACTAGCTGCAAACTAGGTTGAATTCAGTTTGCTGTGGCCTGCCAGGCAGTTGTGTTTACAGGCTTGTTTTCCTGTGACACCACCTTTTTAAGTTACTAGTTGGCCAACAGTGCCACCCAGGGGTACAAGTTTACATCAACTTTTTTTTCTAGTTTGTATCAGTCCTCACTTATAAATTGGATTGTTTTGGTTTGGTTTTTACATGGTCTGAAGTGGCCAGCTCCACCATTCTTGTCAGATAAATTCATAATGCAGTCATCATCTCTTGACTGTCCTTCTGCCTTCTGAAATCCAAGACTTTAAAGCTTATTCCCATATAATGTTGCTAAGATACGGTCTACACAGTCTTGAGTGAACAGTCTCATTCATACCCTTCTTTTACACTTCTTGTAATGTCACTTATATCTGTCAAAACCAGGAAATAGAATAATCTTGTTTTATTCCCTTTCATGGCAAACAAAAGCTCTAAAGAGAATTTTACTTGCATGTTGGCCATGACCATGCATTTTGCTTCCGTCTGTTTCATCTCTTCACTTTATCAGATTAGCTATGAAGAATCTTGAAAGTCATAAAAGCATAATCTTCACTTTACTTACTTAAGATGGAGGAAATAAATCTTGTCTCCACTCTGACAGTGAAACTCTCTATTCAGGAAACTTTCAAACATACTTTTGTGCTTGTTTGGTTTGGCTTTTTTTTGTTTTTGTTTTTGTTTTTTTTTTTTCCCCCTGTGTCACATAAGAAAGACATAAGTTCTTTATCAAACTTAGCCATTTTCTGAAGACATAAGGAAAAAATGAACATTAATAATGCCCTAATGATAATGTTCCTAGGAAAGTCAGTTTTAAAGTATATGCTGGACATATACAGTAACATCAATTAGTTTGTCAACTGTAGGAAGAATCCAGGTAGGCGTGTGTATTGTCTTAGGGATAACAGTAATATTTTCTTGTTTTGGTAACTTAAGTGGGTAGGTGGGATTACAACCTTTAATCTACTCTTCTGAAGGAAAGGAAGAATAAGAGGCTGACTGGCCTCCAAAGTAACTATATATGCTTAATTTTTTTTTTCTTTTTTGCTTAGGAAAGCAAATGCAGTGTAAAGCTGGTGAATTAGGAAAAGAGTAAAATTATCCTAGGATTTTGTTACTGTCCAAGATGATCACAGAAGAACTGCAGAAGATCAGTCGTAAAGGCATTAGCTTCCATTTTAAGTTGCACAGACTATTAATACATCCCAAGCACTGAAACTGTACACAGAGTTATACTTTACAAAGCACCTTAACAGAGCCTTTACATCTGGAATTATAATTTGAATAATAATTACTTTTCTCCAAGCTATATTTGAAGCAGAGATTTTGTCCACAAAAACACAAACAACTCTGTTGTAATTCACTGGTCCCCTCTGTTCACTGGTCCCCTCTGGGAAATGGTGCTTAAATATTGTAAGGAGAACACATAAGACTGCAGTATTTCTGTGCTCTGTGAATCGTCATGGCAGTAGCCCACAGCGTAGCTCTCAGAGGACAGTTTAGAAGGATGCCTTGCAATAGCGAGATACAGTATCATCTGCATTCTGTTCTTGTACGTACAGGGTGGCTTTTGTTACTAGTATTCTGGTACCTACTTGCTATAGCTTTGAATAACGTGCTGATGCCTGGGAATCAGTGCTGGGAAGTGCAATCCAGTATGCAAAGAGTAACATGAGTACTTAAAGACTGGCTTCAGTGCTGTTTTTCTTTTATGCTTTCTACTGACTCCTGTCCCTGTGTTCTTGTTTATTCTCCTACTTGCTTACCTGCAGTTGCTAAACCCCTTTTGCTCTTTTGTCGTATTAGATGTTCTGTTTTTGTTCCTCACCCAAGTTCATTGTCATATATTTTCCCTTTGCCTGCTTCCAGGTTATTTTTTGCCTAGCATAGAGCACTGTTGTTATAGTATCTGAGATGTGTGCATGTTCCTTCAGCTGGAGATACTCCAAAAGTGAGAATTAAAAGAAGGAGGCTTCATAATGTATTTGCCTCATCAGATTAATTGTGACGTTAATTGTACAATGAAGAAATATTGTGCCATGTTGGAGAAAAAAAGCTATCCTTTAAATACTGAAGGAGAATGTTATCTGCAGTTGGTTATTCTTATCTAAAGCAAATAAGAAATGGTGAGTATCGTTTAAGAGAGAGTAACAGCTTTGATACCTACGGGGCAATTTTTAGTGTTGAGATTGACTACGTCTGTTTTTCCAAAACATCCGCAGTCGTGCTTCTTTGTGTATTGTCTCTTCAAAAGTCTTTTCTGATCAAGTGCTCCTTCCTGAAGGTTTCCTACCTTCTATTCCAAGCTCCTCAGTTTGTGTGTCCCATGCTAAAGTCAGCACTACATTTAATGCTGTGTTCACTAGGTTTGACATCTAGTTTATAAAGAAGGAGGGAATGCATAATCCGAAAATGTATTATGTTTTTTTTTAATCATTTCGTTGCAGTGAGGATCTGAGGCGTTGGTTTCTTCAACAAGAAATGGATCTCTTGCGATACCGCTTCAATGAACTGACTGACGGCTTAAGGCAGAAATTCCTGGAACATGTTAACTTATCTTTTGAAGCTGTAAGTATGTAACTTTCTAAATTTGTGTTACATAGCAAGTGCCTGATTTTTTAAAAAATTCTCATTAGGATAGTTTTTGTACTTCTGCTTAAAAAATAAAAAGTGTCCTTGTGGCTTTAAAAGCAACCACACAGAACTTCTGAACTTGGAGAATACTCATGCCACAGAAATGAGGATTAAGTGATGTAATTTTGTGCTGCAACAAGAGAAGTTCAGTCTGCTTCAGTCAACCAACACTTAACTGAAAAATGTGTAATTACAAACACAAGTTAACAAACAATGTCATTCTAGTTCTTTACCAACTTATGAAAAACCTTAAAAATACCAAATCTGTGTAGACAAACAACTGTTGCTTTTGAGATGCTTTAGGGATACTACAGCAGAGTTCCTGCTGCTATATAATGCTTCATTTGTCTGAGTGGATTAAAGGCAAACGTCTATTGCAGTTTCTGCATTAATATTTTCAGTAAGATTTTGCATTGCAGCTATGAACTATTTTGTTAGAGAGCTCCAGCTTTGCCTGTAGCTCTCAGAGTAAACTTAAATTAGTAAAAATTAATGTACGATCATCATTCTACTGAAAAAAAACTTTCTCTTAAAATACTGCTTAATTAGAAGAACTTAAATAGAAGAACTTTAAATATTCTAAAGTATGTGGCTGACTTATGCATTATATGTTGCTGGATTGAAAGATCTGGCACCAGTGCATGTTGATGATGAAAGATGACTTGTGCAGTGTTGAGAATGAATTTGTCTAGCTAAACAGTAACATGTGGGCTTTCCTGAGTCTTTGAGAGACTATTAGAAATGTCATTCTTTGGTTCAATAGACCTTTCAGCGAATGGTGTGTTTGTGGAGCTGTATTTCCGCTGCTTATTCCCCAGTCTCGTATTGTCCTGTCACAGTTTCAGCATTCAGGCTTGTGAGAATAAATTAATGTTTACAGGTTGCTGGAAATAGCTGGGAGTATGGCTTGATTCTGTGCTATTGAATGTGCCTTCAGTATGTCAAAATGATTAAGAAGGTATTACTTTCTTAGGCCAATTGAGGCAACAAAGCATCATTTCATTGCAAATCTACTTCCCTGCTTCCACTGTTTTTTTTCCCCCTTTCAATTCTGGTGGGAGTTTAAGCAAAACTGATCCCTCCTTGCACTATCATGTATAAAGTATTTGAATATTACTACGGAATACCATATGTATCTGAAATAGTTTTAAACTCTATGATGCTATGTAGGGGGCCACTAAAATTAAGGCCACTGTAAAAGCAGTATTCTTTTTCTCAGTGTTGTATTTGTAAAAGGCTTTAAAAGGGAAATGAAGATGAACTGTGCTATTCATACTTCTCTATTAGAAGTTTCATGCCTTACTATGCATAAAACAAGATGGAAATCCAACTTTGTGTTCTGCCTGTTAGAAACGAGAGTGGTCTCCAGGAAAAGGAAGTAAGTTCTGATATTACAATCCAGTTTCTGTATTGGTAAATTGCTTAAGATATCCTAAGAAAGTTAGTTAAATTTCTTTAAAGAGAAGACAGGCGCCTTGCATTTGCTAAATAATAGTTCTGCATTTCAGAATTGCGATCTGAGATAGTCCAGAGCTGCTGAAGTTCAGACCTTGGTGTAGTCTGGCATAGCTATGTCTCCAGTTAACAATTCTAAGAACCACAGTAAGAAGCGATTCTCATTTAATAAAAGAACCGGTCAACTTTTTTGTGGAGAGGGGGAATAAGTGGATCGTCTTGTACAGTTTTGTCACAGTTGTCTTCATATACATCAGCAACACAGTGAAGCTAAACACTGAGAATTCAATAACTGTCACTTCTCTCCTTTTCATGTTTGCTTACATGCATGGCAAGGTGAGATGTGTATTCTTGTATTTTTTTGCAGAGGTTTTGCAGACTAATTTCTGAGGTTTTGTGAATTATGGATTGAAAATTATTGCTTTATAGAATCAAGAAGTCTTCAGTCCCACTCAGGGATAATATTTAAGCAGCTGTTAAGATCTTCTTTGAAGACTGTAGCGTCAAAGATCTTATTTAGCAACTTCTTGGAAAGAATGAAGTTGTTAACAACTAGAAGAAAATGTATCAGACTCTGAATTTTTTATACAGTCAGTTGCGAAGAATTTTAAATTATACTAGTTCTGATCTCATGATTAAAGGGAATTTTTATCAAAGAACAAGAACTTTCTGAAAATAAAAATCAAAATAAAATTTAATGAAAATGAATGTTTTCACTTTTATAATAGGATTTCTTATGACCTTTATATTGCTAATGAAGCAAAATACATAGGAGGGGGTTTGTTAAAATAAGTAAATATTTGCTCTGGGGAGCTGTACCTGATTATAAAGATGCCCTTTACTTGTGAAAGGGAGGCTATAAACCGTTCAAAGTATTCAGATTAAAGATGATGACTTCAGTGTAATGAATTTGTGTTTGAATATGCATAGGATTATGATCATTCAACATTTTTACAATGTTTGTGAAAATAAGCTTCTTTACATTTAGTATAAATTATGGAAATTCGAAGCTTAGGTAAGTCCTTCCTTGAAATGTTTTTACAAAGCTGTCACTGTATTGAGTTAGTCCATCTTCAGTATTTCTGTGAGAAGCCTCTGGAACCTGGGATTTCTGAAAAAACTGAAAGTTTGCTTTGAGTTATATTTGAGACAGTTTTTTGAACTACTAACAGGTAGATTGCATTTTAATCACTTGTAGGAAATAGTTTTGGCCAGCCTGTTTTCTGGCAAGTGTGCAGGATGCCTGGACTGGTGCTGCTCAGCCTGCTGGAACATTGATTTGGTGCTCAAAATTTTACACTGCTCTGAAATATTAGTGTTAATATTATCCTACCAATTTATGCCAGCATGGGCAAGAGGTAGAGCATGGGGTATTGAATAAAATGTCTAGAAAGGTAGAGGGTAGAAGGAAAGCAGGAATAATAGTGGGGCAACAGGAATGATGGACCTCATTCCCACTCTTTCTTTTTTTTTTTTTTTTTTTTTTTTCTGGTGGTGGTGAGCTTTTAACTGTAACTGTACCATAGTGTGAAATGACAGCCTCATTTGGTTCCTTTGTTGCAACTTCTGTACATTTTTAATTATTTACACTTTTATTTTAAACTCCAAGGTAGATGTTCAAGGTAGATGTTCAACTGTTATTGAGATTTAGACCCTACTGGAGCCTTTGACAACCAATACTCTTCCAGTTACTTGTAAATGGTAGAGGGGAAAAAAGTTACGTAAATGGCAGTGGTGTTTTCCTTTTCTTTAAGCATGGATATGTTAGGTTGGATATGAATAGGTTGTCAGGTCACTGGTGGCAAGGGCTGAGTTGTGCCCAAGAATAGAGACTGATGAGAATTATTTGGAATTTTACTCTTGTTATTTCTCAGCTTGAAAAACTCAATGGTCTCGACTTCTGAGAGGATGTATTCAACATCTCCGACAATAACTTGCTTCAGCTTTTGATTTTTGGCCACAGTTTGGGTCAGAATTGAAACCATTTTTTTTCTTCCTTTTGGTTAAAGCACGCTGTGTAGTGTAATGAGTGTTGGGCTCTTAATCAGAATACAAAACCACAACTTTTTTTTGGTAAAAGAAAGTGTTTTAATGAAGTGCTGTTTTGCTTGCAAGTAGTAAAAAATAATACAGGCTAGTGTACTTCGTAGTATCTGGGAGTAGCCGTCTTAATTAGTTCATTTCCGTAATTTATTTTCCAATGCGGTCATTTATTTTCTAAAGCAATACCAAGAGCTTTAAAGCAGTTTAGTTTAAAGCTGTTGGTATTGCATTAGAAAATAAATTATTTAAGATTTGTGCTCTTCAGACACTCTTAAACTTTTTTAGATGTATCTCTTCTGTTCTTTTTGGTATCTTTTTAGAAATTAAAAAACAGATTCAATTTTGAAGATGATTTCTGTCTTAACAAAATCATTTATACACCTTTCATTAATAGCTTCCCCCTCAAAGTTATTGTACTGAGAACTTAAACAATTCAGAATTTACCCCGCGTTTCTTCAAGAAATAAGTTGTAGTTGACCCATGGTGTCAAAGGTGATATTTACAGTATTAGCCTCCTTTCCAGTAAATAGAAAGACACTGAAGAAATTTAACTTTTGAACTTTACCTTTGACAGTAGTTAGAACCTTTGGGGGCAAATAGAAATGATTTTGTATACGCACACACTCACTCACTCTATGGTACATTATGGGGTAGAAGTCCCTTCCATGTGTTTTCTTGAGAGTGGTTAGGCTTGTCTTGGGGAGTGGTTAGGCTTGGCCTGGGAGCAGCATTTGTTACATGACACTTTTACAACAGGAAATAATATTATAGGTATTTACTAGCTCATTTAAAATGTAGTTTTCTTACAGCAGTGTCATCTAATTGATAACTAGTTGTGGGGCATTTCTCTTGATGTTACCTGTTCCCTGGGAAAATGGCAACTTGAATAGCATTTGCTTCATGGTAGTTAAAATCCTGCTGTCTTGCAAAAAGGATCTAGTTGCTCAGCTTAGAGCATTGGACTTAAAGGAACATTTGCTAAACTTTCTATTCAGTAGTTCTGCAGTTCTCTTGTTCAGTAAAGCTTATCCTTATTTGACGCTTTAATTTCTGGACCTCATTCTCTTATCTGTCTTGACTTTTTATGTAATGCTTCATAGATGGCTTGCTGTCAAATGTCCACCAAATTTTCAGGAACTTCTTAAGGGAGAAGAGTCTGGAAGACTGGTTAATGCATGTCTTACTGTTTGATAGAAATACTCTTGCCTCAAAACTAAGCTTACTTTTTTAAAAAAAAAACAAACCACACATGGATCCATGACTGACTCCTTTTTCACCTGGTCGTGTAAGTTAATGTTATTTTAGCATTATGTGTTTGTCAGCCTTTGAGTATGTTCAGATCGGAGACTTTCCCGCTTTTGATGTTTCCTTGTCCTGAAAGGAGAGGAGGGCTGCATTGCCTTTCTTGACACTTTAATATGGGTCATTCAATATGAGATGAAGATTTTGCTGTATAATTGTCTCTTTCTTTTTGGTGAACAAGAAATACTGACTAATCTGTTCCCTGTTTCTAGAGCTTGCTTATTTTTAATCTATACTTTAAGAGTATTTTCCTCTTATATGTTGAATGGTTTTCTATCACAATCACAGGAGTATCATGGAACGGTTCTGAAGGTATTTCAGAATGTTTTCAGTCTGTTCTATACTTTATGTACTTAAAAAAAAAAAGAGAAAGAAAAAAAGGTTTTTAAGGGACAGTGTTGTCATCATCCATATAAATGCCAAAGCTTTTTATGTGTGGTATGTAATTTTCACCTCTCAAGGCATATTAAATCGTCTGTGTGTAAAGTCAGTCACATGGGGAGCACAGGAAATCCATAAGCAGCACTCAAGAGAAGTAAATGCTGACACTTAAGGTGACAGAGCCCATCAAAGAGAATATGCAAACACAGGTGTGCAGTTGAGATTTACATTAATTTAGGAGATTAAAGCATTAAAATCTTACTATAAATGAGTAATTACAGCAATGATGCCTGACAGTTTCTGGCAGTAAAAGCCACTAATATAGATTTTTAAAATATTTAAAGGGAAATACAGTGAGTATTTTAGATATTATAGTCGTTGAAGAAAATATTTAAATCTCAAAGTAAGTTATTCACTATATGAAGGAATTATCTAAAGTAAATGGTTTTACAGGTAAGTGACACTTGGGCTTTAACTAGAAAGTCATTTTTCTTTCTTGCCACAAGAAAGGGTGGGTATCTGATGTTTTCCTTTGTTTAAGTTAGGAGTGCCTGATTTTATTTCTGCCAGTTTGTGATACAAGACCTGTTTGGAGTCAGTTGACATTATGCCCGAGCCCCATTTTGTCATGTAACTTTATCAGTGAGATTTGTTGTCTGTGTGGTTTTCCACATGGCCTGCTGTGTATGCACCCCCTCATTCGTCCCCCTGTTCCTACCCCAATCTTTTCACTTGTCCTTTTCCCTTTTTTCTTCTAGCTGGTTATGCATGCCCATATCAGAAGCCCTTGACAAATGACCATGCTTACACTTTTTTGTTATAATAGTGCTTTCATACCTTCATAGTGTGAGATAAATCCTAGTTTATCAATTTGACGCTCTGATAGCCTTTTTCACATAATCAGAATATTTATGGCAACTGCCACAAGTTGTTATTGAAAAGCTTTCAATGCATCTGTAAGTTTGAGGAAAACTGCAAGATATCTGGGTCACTGGTTGTCGTGGTTTAACCCCAGCTGGCAACTAAGCACCACACAGCCGCTCGCTCACTCTCCCCCGGGTGGGACGGGGGGAGAGAATCGGAAGGGTAAAAGTGAGAAAACTCATGGGTTGAGATAAAGACAGTTTAATCGGGAAAGCAAAAGCCACGCACACAAGCAAAGCAGAACAAGGAATTCCTTCACTGCTTCCCATGGGCAGGCAGGTGTTGAGCCATCTCCAGGAGAGCAGGGCTCCATCACGCGTAACGGTTACTTGGGAAGACAAGCGCCATCACCCCGAACGTCCCCCACTTCCTTCTTCTTCCCCCAGCCTTATATGCTGAGCATGACATCATATGGTATGGAATACCCCATTGGCCAGCTGGCCTAGCTGTCCCGGCTATGCTCCCTCCCAGCCTCTTGTGCACCTCACAGAGCATGTGAGCTGAAAAGTCCTTGAAAAATAGACTACCTAGCAACAACTAAAAACATTAGTGTGTTATCAACATTCTTCTTATACTAAATCCAAAACATAGCACTATACCAACTACTAGAAAGAAAATTAATTCTATCCCAGCCAAAACCAGGACACTGGTGTTCCTAGAAATTCCTGAATTAAGGTGTTGAGCTTCCTATTGTTCACCTATTTGGTCTTACAGGACCTAACTGGGGAAGTAATTAATGATGATGATGATGATAACCTGAAGCCATAAAAATGGAGTAAATTTATTCTTTCCTTCACTCTGTATGCTGCTTATCTTTTTCTTGCCCTTCAAGGCTGTATCTATGTATGTCATATTGCACAGTAACTCCCATATCTTCGGCTGGATTTTTGCATGCTTCTGAAATATAGATAGGCATCTCTAATATATTCTGCTTCTTTCAGCAGTTGTTTTAAGATCTTTTGGAAAAGTGATGAGAGTATCAGAGTTTTATTTACACTTTTTCTTCTAATATATGCTAATTGTGCTTTATAGCATTAAAGGAGAAATTGGATCAAAAGTTACCTAGTTATACTGGTATCTTAGCTTTGCTCAATATTTAGCAGTGGAGTCCCCTGGACTGGCAACTAACATGCCAGTTACTGTAAATTAGTATTTGAAGTAATGTTTCCTTAAAAGAAAACTCTACTAGCAGAAGTCTAAATTATCTTTCTTTTCATTTCTTACGGATTTAACTTACATATTAATTTCTGTAATTATTAACACTTCCTTCTTTCCATGAATTTGACTTTTTCCTCACCTGTTGCTCAATCCTTTGTTCCCTAAAATGACAATGAACAGAACTTTCCTCTTCATTGCCTTTTCATAAAACTTTTCATATAGGAGCTGTCACTTACCTAATTTTTAGACAACTGCCACATATTCTAGGGCCTTTAACTTCTTCCTGGAATAGGTCTGCCATACTCATTTTGCTATTCTCTCCTGTTTGTCAAATCAGTCTAGTCCTCTTTCTCCTATCACAAAGTAACTCTCTGTAACTTATCCATCTGAGTGTCTTGCATTCCTAATTCCTGCATATAAATCTCAGCAGAAGCAATGCCTAATTTTGCTCTAAATTCTGGGAGATTCTTCCATGCTGTAGTCTACTTCAGTGAAACTTGATAACGTGCTTAAGCTGTTCATAATCTTTCTTTTGATGGGATTTAAATTTTGAAGAAAATTTAACAATTCACTGTCTGTCTTCAAGTAGTGAGCTCTCCTGCCAGTATAGTATTCAGTACTTCATCACTAAATTAACTGTACATAGCAGTTATAATGCTTGCTTTTTCTTTGTCCTAACTTCAACTTCAGGTCCTTCTGGTGTTTCTCAGCTACAGCTTTTTCTTCCTCCAGTTAAACTACTTTCTAGTCTACTCAGTCATGCTTCTCTTTTCTCATTGTGTATGGCTGTGGATATTTTGATTATTTTCTTTTAACTTACCCATTCTGTTTCTGTGGTGAGAGCAATAGGATCCAGTTCTTCAAATCTTCTTTTTCATGGATGTGTGGTATCACTGTAACTATGGTCTCAAGCCTTACCTGCTAGTTAAAAATACTTTTTTGCTACTAGCTCTTTGTTTTCAATTAGTTTCGTCTTTCCCACTTTGTCTTTTGGATGTTCTCCTAGCTTATGCTAGTGTAGCAATGCTGTACTTTTCCTTAGAACACCATTTACTTCTTGGCACTGTCAGAAGTATCTCCTTTGAAGCCCTCAATCTGAGTTTCAGCCTTTTGTCTGCTTTGCCTTGCGTAATTTGAACTGTCCAACACCTACCACTTGTTCTTAGACAACATAGGAAAGATCTGTCCTTTCAGTATCTGCAGCTGAAGGTCTCTGTAGGTCGGTGATACGTCTTGTGTTGATTTGGAAGAGACAGTGAACTTCTGGTTCTTTTCCACATGGCTGTTGTGAAAACTTGCCACAAAACTTGTTCATCTTAACCAGTCAGACTTTGTCTCTCTCTGGGGGCTGTTTAAGGGTCTCTCTTCTGTTCATGTGGACCAAAATGTTCTGTGGTTGCTTTCAAAATGCTATGTATTTCTTCTCTTTCTGTCTTTGACTCTTTCAATAGCACTTTGAAGATGACAGTTGTTTCATTTGCCTTGTGTATGAAAACTTTACCGCTTTGCTTGCAAAACCCCTGGCACCTGTACGTTCATGTCTCACAGTGGTGGTCATCACTCTGCTGCTTTACTTTCCTTCTGACTTTTTATTCCTAATGTCAAACCTAACTCTACCTTCCAGTAACTTAAGTCTATTTCTTCTTGTTCTATCCACTAATTGAGAAAGGTGTGGGTTTTTTTCCTTCCTCTTTGTATTTGCCTTCTATGTATAAGATGACTCTAATGATGCTTTCTTGTTGTTTCTTCTTTTATCCTTTCTTTGTGTGTGGTGGATTGTCATGGGTGTGCTTTGCCATTTTTTAATGGGGCAACATCTTTTTTTAAGTGCAGTGTCAGCTGGTCAGAATATTTCAGCTGAACCACTACCAATTCTAAGATGACTTGGAGATTAAATTCACGTATTCTTTGCACCCCCGCACCTCAATAGCGTGATATAGCGACTCCCAAGCTGGAGACTCCCAAGACTGGGAAGTCTCACAACTGCTTTTCTCAGCGCTCTCTATTAGTCAGCTCTTCCTCTGTTTGTACAGAACTGGCTCAGATGTAGAACCTTGCAATATCTCTGCTGAAATATAGCCTTCAGTTTTAGACCAGATGCTCTTGTCTGATCCTTTCTCCAGAGCCCTTGCAGTCTCCTCAGCCTCATGGCATTTAAATATGTAATCTGGTCCTATTTTAATGTAAAAGCTAGTAACTAAATTATACAATTTTAGTTTAAAATTAAAAATTGTGGAACTTGGCTTAATACATCCTGCTATTTTTGAGTTAAATTTTTCCATGCATGGCTTTTCCAATTGGTTTTCCACCCAGTTTATAGGAGATTCAGTGGAACTGTTTGGTCGTTTGCTCATGAAAGTGTCTTATGAGAGTGACTTTAAGGGCTTTTGACACAATATGACGCCTGCTTTTTTCCCTATCCCTGAGGTCTGTTGCACTGTCATAGAGGCAGTGAGATTGCTTTAGCGCAATTTGTTTTTTGACAGATCCACATGGGCTGTTATTTGTCTCCTGTGTTTTTTCCTAAGTGCTACCAGATGCTTTGATTTGTTGCTGTACCTTTCCAGGAATTTAACTTGATATACTGGAACATGGGGTGGAATAGAATGTGAAGTTTTATCCTAAATTTATTTTTCAGTGATGTTCGGTCATCATCTTGACTGTTCTAATTTCCTGTGACCCTTCCTTCATCCTATCCTCAGACTGTTCATTCCTTGAAACAGACACGTTTCTTCTTTGTTGCTTCCACAAGAAATGAAAATTAATAGTTATTATCATATCTTTATCTGTGGTATACGGATGATGTATAATTGAATTTAGATTCCCTGCAATGCTTCTGTTTTGTGTTATCTTTCTGCAGTGTGCAGAAGAAATAAACTTCAAAGTGTAGTATATTTCTTCTTGAGTACGTCTTTCTGTGCTGCTGTTTCCTCTCCACAGAGCATAAAAGATCCTGTTTAAATTATCTTAGAACTTCTTCAGCTCTGAAAAGCCTCTTGAAATTTAAAACAATATTATGACTTTTTTATAACTTCTAGGTTAGATACCTTATTTTTGGGTAACTGCCAGTTGTTGCAAAATTAACCATCTTAATTTTTTTAAAGCTGTTATAAAGCACATTCTTTTAATAAAATGCTTTGGATCATAGTAATGGGGAAGGAACAGCAGATGGGAATAGTCAGTTGGGGGAGCTAACGCTCTGTAGTGCATCTGCCAGCATTTGAGAGGAAAGAATAAGAACTGCAAAATAAAAGGAAAGAGCGAAATGCATTAGTGGAGTTAATTTTTTTTTTCCACAGTAGCTCTTCTTTGATGTTGCGGTTGAAGTACTTTTTTAGCAGCTTTAAGCAGTAGAAATTAAACTTCTTTAATTTCCATTTTTATGATCAGAGCACTCCTATGAGAGCCTTTCTGATATCACTATTATGCTTTCTTCAAAAGCATTTATCTCAGTAGTGGGGCAGTTGTATAAATATTTGTAGTTTAGCTTCTTGAAAAGATATTTTATGACTGCCTTTATTGGATACAGAAGATCCTAAAGTCAAATTTTGATCAATGACAATGCAACTAGTTTGTGTCCTTAATAAGGACAGATAAAGGGGAAAGAAAATACTCAATATCGTGTCTAGCTGCTAAAAGACCGTGACTGTAATTATCCATTTTGGTACCAGGTGTATAAACCAAAATGTTCTTTTGATTGGGTTTATGGCTTTGCATTTAAGAAGCATCAAATAGTATTTCTTCCTTTCCCAAACAGGATGGGGAAAAATGCTTAAAAGTGGAAACTGTCTAGACCCTAATTTTACTGTGTGGAAACTTATGCCAAGCTAAAACAGTAACTATGTCCAAGTAGTCTGCAGTTTGCATTTGTGAAGGAAATGGTTCTGAATTTTATCTTAGTTTCCTGCTACTTGAATCTTACATTTGTCCCTTTGCTTGAAAACCAATGATGGGCGGCAGGTTACAGCAAAGGTTAGAAGTGATGCATGTCTAAGTGGGAAATAGTGCCTTATTGCCGAAGTTAAGCTAAAAATACATATTCTGTCACTTAGCTCCATGCTTAAAGTCATAATAGAAACAAAACTGTACATGGAAAGGCTTAGGAGTAGTTTTTTTTTTTTAAATGCTAGAGTTTGTTTAAAGAAGACAGTGAAACACGTATACCATTAGCACTGTAAAAAATGTAACTGGTTACTCTCATCCTAAAGTATTTCATTTCAAAGGAGGTAATGAATTTCTCAGTTTAATGATTCAAGTTTCAGAAGATGGATTTAATTTAAATGAAACCAAGTGTCTTTTTCATCACAGAATTGACTGTTCCTTTTCTAAAATTGTTTTTTTTTGTCCCAGATAAAGAAGAAAAGCCCATTGATCTCTAGGTTTATAGCTACCTCTTGTAGTTGACTGTAGTTATGTATTAGGGGAAGAAAATCCTGGGGAGACCTCTTTCCTCAGAACTATTAGCAGTGTGGGAATCCAGTTCAACCAGTAGGTAGTACTCTTTAGGCTGTTGTATGGCAATCTGAGGATTTGGTAGGCCAACTGGCAAGTCTGTTTGCAAAGTAATAGTGAAGTAATGTCTTTTGCCAAGCAGTCTCATAAAACAATTGGGTTGATTGCAAAGTAACCTGAGTATTCTGGTGAGTTAACATTGTGAGGCATGAATAGATGGGGTGAGGTTTGATTAAACCATTTAGGCTTAAAACGAATTGTAGTATTCTCATAGAGAGATTTTTTAATAAAGCTCGATTCACAGGAGAATATAAGTACATCTCATAAATCTAAGAGAGAGAAGTGTTGGATGGAAGGAGAGGAGAACCTGCACTTGCCATTTTTTTGTGCACTGACAGGATGGGTGGGGCGGGGTCTTTAGTTACCTTTCTCTAATGGATCCTTGAACTATAAGCATGACTTTGTTAGTAGTCATGGAGAAAACTAGCATTTTGCTGCAGTAATTCTAGTTGCATGTATTTATTTGCACATATGGTGTTGGTGATGTTCTATAAAATTGTGGAATTAAGTAATAAATGTGATTGAATAATATATAGCTACTGTGGATGTCCCTTTTCACCTTCTTAAACATAATGAACAACAGTTTGTAAATTATGCATAATGCTAATTAAAAGTTTTAATTTGGTAATCATCTCGGTTTGATTAGAAACAGATGCTGATTATCTGCAGAAATCTAAATGGACCCTTAGAAGATAGCTTTTATTGCTTAAAATTGACTTGTGAAACTAAAGTAAAACTAAATCACAAACTGTACAGTTACTTATGTCCCCTTTAATGCACTAGAGCACTATGATTCTTATTAAATAGCTCTGTGTGGTTCATTGTTTGAGTTAAATAGGACCTTTAGAGTCCACTGTGAGGTTGAATCCTTCTGTACTGGGTACTATACACACTCTTTCTATTTTGAAGTACATTCTCTTCCAACTTTGAAAAAGTTACGTGCTTTGAAATAAAAATTGCAAAAAAGGCTGCATTAAAAATGAGATAATGAATAAGAACATCCTTCCTCCTAATCTAGCTGAAAACAACTAGACATCATTTGGAATACAGTCTGTATCCTGAGGCAGATGTTCCGCTGTAACCCTGGATTTCTAAAGTAATATGAAACGGTAGCTGTACCAGAAAGGCAGTGGAGAATAGGTATCTTCTATACAACGCTCTTCAGCTTATGATAGAAGAGGTGGGAAGGGTACCCACACTACTTGTGTGATAATGTGCTCTAGCACTCAGTGGTTGATCAGGTGACACTTGACTGCCATTTATCTAGCGGCTTGGAAATGATGAAAGAACAGCAAGTCCTAACCTGATCCTTGTAGATCAGTTCTTAGCAATTGGCAATTTCGGATTCCTGGAAGAAACTTAGTATAGACAAGGTATCATCAAGTGCCCTCTCTTTTTCTATAAATATTTTAGATGTTCTTTTGGGGCATACGGGAGGAGAAAATTGGGAAATCAATAGCATATTTTTAAAAATGATATCTATATGTTTTTCAAGAAAATAAATTATTTGGATAATCAAGGTCTTAAGTTCTTTTGTAGTGGTTGAGGTTAAGAATGTTTCCAAAATGAATTTATTCTTCACATAGCAGTGAATGCAGTAACTTTGGAAATGTTTTTATTGTTCCTTAGTACAGCAGCATAAAAGCTGATAGGATAGTTTGTGCAGGATGTAATTACACTGCAAGCAGAATTTACTAGCTGCTGTTTTGGATGTAAGCTTCATAAAATGCTCTGTGAACACTGAAATACTGTTCCCTGCTAATCCTGTGATTGAATATAGAGAAACGTTTGTTAACAAGTTTCTGTAAAATTGCGTCTGACGTTAGCATCCTGATTTGTAAATGGAAGAAAACTTGTTGCCTTATTTCTCATAAGGATCTTCCGTTAGCTCTTCAGTCATGTGCGACTCTAATATGTATGTGGTGACGTTTCTAGAGTAATCTGTAGTAATTGTTTTGTTCAGCTTTGCTTTTCATGTATGTATGGAAATGTTTGTCAGGAATGTAGGAAACTGGACCTGTGTCACTGAGTTTCTCTGTGATTATGGTAACCATGAATTAGCTGCATAGTTGAGGAAGATTCGCAAAAAATCCTTTCCGTGCCCACTCCTGACTTAAAAAAAAAAAAAAAAAAAAAAAAAAAAAAGCCCAAGCAACATTTCAGTCGATGGATAAGAATACATAATAATTCCAAGCGCAGCCCTTTCTATTTTTAGCAATGCCAGCAATCTGAATTTGACCTAAAACAGTAAGTTGTAGTACCATGGGAAATTCAGATTTTTTCTTAATTCATTTGTGCCTAGCCAAAATGGAATTGATATCTCTTGAGAAACATTGTAATCAGATTTGTGAACAACAGATTTATGAGCCTTGAAGGTTTTATTTAAGGGTCTTCATGCTCTTAATTGGTAGGGCAGCTGGGAATGATGTCCTTCCCTAATCAGGCTAGTATTCATTAACCAGTTGAATACACTTTAAATTTATATTCTTAAACTTACGGGTATCTAGGTTAATACTTTTGTATTCTAGTTCTAGCTTAGTTTGTACTGTGCTGTGTGGCAATGGAGAAGATTTCCTACAAATTACTTTTTTGTCTGCTTGATACTTAAAATTGCAATATAGTGCAGTATTGAGAGACTGACACCATCTCTTTTTGAGAAGGGTGTTGTGCCATTTGAGTACCAGCTGCTCGGTGACTAAAAGCAAGTTTAAAAAAGTTCACTTTCTAAGAACACCAGTGACGTGTGCAAGTAAATACCTGAAGCTGAGTCTTGGAAAGGGAAAAGACTCGTGCATTGAGTTCTTGTTTCTAAGTCTCCCAGTAAGGAACAGCAAAATTAAGTAGTTGTGTATGTATAGTAGTATAATGTGTGCATGCATCTTTATCTCTTCATTAAAATAGAGTAGGGCTATCAAATTTATTTTGACGTTCTTGGACTGCCTCACTGCCACTGTTTGTTTAACCAAGCCTTACATATTAAATTATTCATATTTTAATCTAAATTTATGTGTTTTTGTGTTTCCAGGACAATTCTCTGATTAAAATCAATGAATAAACTGCACATAGAAAGCAAGAAAACTAGAAATAATGCAGCTTGTCCCAAATCCTTGCTTTCTTCCTTTCCTCTCATGCCTTCCCTTTTCATATCTTGATTTTTCTGATTTTTCTGAGTCTCAAAAACTTATGATGAAGTGTTGAATTGTTTCAAGCTACGATACGTGACCCACTGTCAGTGAAAAGGGAAGATTCTTTTCCTGGTGTTACTGTTCTTTGCTTGTGCCTTGGACTGACTTGGTGATAAGCAGTTTCAGTTTATTAAACTGGCAATAAACTAATGAGACAAAACTAGTGAATTGTTTTCTGTGGGGTGAGTTGAATCAGTTCAGTGTGAGGGTCAGATGAGCACCAGATGACACCCTCAGAAGAATTCTGTGTGGTGGTTTTTTGGTGTTTTTTTTTTTTTTTTTTTAATCCTTTGAACACCACAGTATTTTATCTGGCAAACATCATTGAATGCTGTAAAAAGTTAAGCGTTCCGTTTATCTTTCCAATCTTGATGAAAATCCTAAAAGCTGTATTTAATTGTGTCTAATTTTTTAATGATTACCAGAATGTGTTCTTGTGGGTGCCATTTTAGAGATGAAATTATTAAACCTACAAACTGTAGTGTTCCTATTAAAATTAAAAAAAAAAAAAAGGCAAAAAAAAAAAAAAAGAGAGCTTTTCCAGCTTCCATGAACCAAGAAAAATTGGGATACGTGTTTCATGATGCTCTGAATACAGAGGTACAGGCATGACCTAACTGAAAGCTTGAGTCTGAGTTTAGACTATAAGGAGCTTATTTTCATTGCATTGCATCTTCAGGCAATTTTACACAATTTTATGTGAAAATGGTGAAATCCTTAATGCCAGTGCAAAGTTATTTTTAATGTTCCAGTCTTTAGGGATGCAAGTTTTAATTTTAAATGTGTTCTGGAGTCATATCCCAGCTTTAGTTAGGGGCTAGGGATATCTTGTTTCTTTTTCCTCTCTCTCCATTAGCTGAAAACATGAAGGCAATGGGTATTTGGTGAAAAGGCATGGAGCAACGTGTTTGTAGGGCTGCTGAAGGTTTGCCTAACCTATAAGATACTTGAGGCTGTAGGAAGTGAATTATTTAACAGCTTTCTAAGTATTATTTATTTATATGATAAATACTGTTTTGCAATAATATTTGTGCTTGTTTAAAAAATACAATTTCTAATGAAACTGTATTTTCTGTAACACTGTCCGCAGTCTTATCCAAATCTTTAGTCATGGCCCATTAACCTATTTTTCTGGAGGTTTCACCAGGATCACTTTTACCCCAACAGTGTTAAAATTTTTGCTAGTGAGATGCAAGAAAATCTAAAAACACTGTGACTTTACATTTGTACAAGATTGATACGGTCAAATTACTAATAAAGAAGGATCTAGACAGCTTGTGAAGCTTGGAGTCAGTAGTATAAAGATTTTATGTGTATATTAAAAGATAAAACCCCCTTGAAATTAAATGTAATACTGATTAAAATGGTTTTGTTGGTGAAAATGAGCTAATTGTTTTTCAGAAAACAAATAAGCAAGGAATCCTTGCCTTTCCCTCTTCTCATTCTCCCCCCAGTATTGCAAGTCTGTCTGTAAAACAGTCACTGGACTCTTAATGGCTTTCTGAAAAAAACCTGTCCTTGACTCAGTTTGCCATTTTTTTAGTGAGATATCATAGAAGAAAAAATGCAGTTGTAACCACTATAGCTATACAATATGTTGTACTGTTTTTATTTGAAGACAGTTTCACTGAGAGTTTGGAATGACATTTTAGACTGGGCTCTCTTAAGCAATTTCTATTGAGAAAGCATAAAACTGTTACATTTGAAAAATGGAAGTCACTATTCTGGAATTAAAGTTAAAACTTTGGTCTATACTAGGTGAAAGGCAAGCTTGCAGGCTGATGTGGTAACTTAGATTTACACTTATTTAAACAAGAAGTATATCATCTGGAGGGAGTAGCAGGGTTTTGGTAGCACTGTGTAAAGTTTGTATATAGTTCCAGGGTGTCACGTTTGAAAAGTGTGAATCTTTCAAAGACTAACAAAAAAAAGATTGTTAGCGAGAGTATTTTATAGAAAGTGTTTTCTCATAGCATTTACACAAACACATTTAATTGTTTTAAACAGCTACTTTGTTAAAGAAAAATGGTTTCCTTGAAGGCTGTTTTTCCCTGGAGCATTAGATTTTCACATGCAGAAATGTAATGTATTTCCTCTGTCTTCAAAGTTACATTCTTCTGCTTTGCTGGCAGCTTTATTATTATTTTTAAAGCTGATTTTCCTGAGAGAGTACTACAGATTACATGAAGATGTGGCCAGGGTAACCATAAGCCTTCTAGACATTGCTGCCTTGGCCATTTCATATGCATCTATGACATCACTTTCACAGAGGGGACTTGCTGATCTACTACTCCAAGTTTGAACTTAAAGGGTCCTTCCTATAACTTTCCCCAACTTTAGACACTTTTAAGATTTGGCTGGACAAGGTTCTGGGCCACCTCGTCTAGACTGTGCTTTTGCCAAGAAAGGTTGGCCCAAATGGTCCCTGAGTTCCCTTCCAACCTGTTATTTTATGATTCTGTGACTTCCAGGAAAAGTGTTTTGTTTTGTTTCATTTTCTCAGTTTTTCATTGAGAAGAAGGAAAAAAGTTTTGTTTAAATGCCCATTTAACTGCATAGAAATGTTAGTCAGCAAATTATTCTGCCCTATTCAGAGAAGAAACTGAACTGCTTATGCACATGCCTTTCCATGGAGAGGAAGGACACTGCGTGCCTTTTTTATCTTGTGTTTGGAGTCTGGGTATCTATTACATGTGACAGCCTTTACTTGGTTCCTGACTAGTCTCTAAAAGCTATCTTGACTGCAGCCTTATATCACCCCTGCATAGGTATTGGAAGACACGTCCAGTTTAGGTAGAGCAGTGTCACACAATGTGTAATACTTCGACAGCTGTGTCCATCTATGTTTTGGGAAGGTATTCTGTGTTCCTTAACATTTAATCCCTTTCAGTCAGGGACTATTTCCATTATACTTATCAAGAACATATTATGCAAATATTTGACTGTTGTTTCATGTACTTAAGTTAGTAGGTGTCATTGCTGGATTACCAGCACGTATGATCTGTTTTAGCAGAGTGGATTATTTATGATTTAAGTTTTTTTTATTTATTACTGTTATCAGGTTTTAAATCCTGAGCTTAATCATGATTTAAAACAGAACAATTTGATTTCAAATGTTGTTGTTAATTGTTTTCTGTTGAATAAAACCCCAAAATGATTTATTGACTAGTAAAATCATTGCAATATGCTAATTTTGTGTGGCTTTTCTGCTGTATTTGGTGCGCTATTAAGTAGTCAAAAAGCATAATATATAGATTTATGTGTATGCAGTATTTAAGTTTTTATATTAGGAAGTGTAACATTGTCCATGATTTTTCAAGCTAGAAATTTTGGCTTAAAAACTCTAAGTTGTTAAATTAGAGCATTGCTGTTTAACTTACCTGTTTCAAGAACTGGAAAAGCACTAACGTTTAGAGAACAATAAGTATACCATTGTTCTCACTTCTCAAAAAGGAAGAGAGAGATAAATCCATGAATATAAGATGATACATCATTTTGTTAAAAGTGTGGATTTAAAAATGAGCTGAAACTGATGTTTTTGTTAAAAATCTGACAAAGTTGTTTAAGTCCTTACTAATTGGCATTGAGTCATCATGCTTTGTTTTCATGCATACAGTAAATCTAGATATGAGCAGGGATTGTCACAAGTTTTATTTTGAAGAGGTTGACTTTTAAAAAGCATGTTTTATAGTTCTTGTGTTAATATTTAAAATTATTATATTTTAAAATCTGCACTACTGCTTCAGAAGGAAGATTATTTAACACTGTTCATAGAATCATTAAGGTTGGAAAAGACCTCTAAGATCATCGAGTCCAACCATCAACCCAGTACTAATGCCCACTAAACCATGTCCTGAAGCACCTCATCCACACGTTTTTTGAACACCTCCAGGGATGGTGACTCCACCACTTCCCTGGGCAGCCTGTTCCAATGCCTGACTACCCTTTCAGTGAAGAAATTTTTCCTAATATCCAATCTAAACCTCCCCTGGCGCAACTTGAGGCCATTTCCTCTCGTCCTATCGCTTGTTACTTGGGAGAAGAGACCAGCACCCATCTCTCTACAGCCTCCTTTCAGATAGTTGTAGAGAGCGATAAGGTCTCCCCTCAGCCTCCTCTTCTCTAGGCTAAACAACCCCAGCTCCCTCAGCCGCTAGTGTTTTGATGGTTTCTGCTTAATTAATTATTAGTAATCACTTGCTGAATATGTAATTCTTTTTCCCTTGTCAACTAAAGTGATGATGTATTTACAGATTTAGCAATCTTTTAGCTCATGCTAATTTAAAAAAAAAAAGCCTTATTCTGAAGTATTTCAGAAGTTTTAAAACAAGCTCTTAATTTTAGGTTAGTGAAGACCTGAAAAATGAATTGGCAAATGAGCTGTATACATCAACCCCTGGCCTCAGTGTGCCTAAAGTAAAAGAACAAATGTTCTATAAGGTAAGTGGAAATTGGTAAGTTCCACAGATTTGCATTCATTCTCTTTCAGTTAAATTTGGAGTTACTAATTTTAAGTTTACATAATACTAGTGCTAACAGTTAATCAAAGTATCTAAATTAACTGAGACTAATGAGAGTTCTTCTTCTTCATGTCAGTATAAAGGTAGAGTGAGGGACTGGGAGAATGAAAGGAGCTTTAAACTACTATTGATGTCTTCTGTCCTCTTCTGCCACCCCTTGTCCTTTGCCACAGAAATGGTCTTAAGTTTTAACGTTTCCCAGACAAATGACTTAACTTGCCTGGCTGACAGGCAGTTCAGGATGGAAACATTCTCAAACATCTGTTTCTGAAACTAGGTTTAGTCTGATTGTATTAGTCTGAAATTCTTTTTGTAAGAGAGCAAGGGGAGAGGAAAGAAGTATCTAAGGCAGCCCACTGATTCTTCTTTGGAGCAAAGTTGGTTGGATTCCAGATCTGTTTCGAAGACCTTTTATATGTAGCTTACATGAATCAAATATTTCAAGATGCCTGAACCAGAACGCCAACAGAAGTTCATTTTCAAATGTCAAATCAGTAAGTGATGCTAAGCTACATAATTGGGCTAAGAATCATAGATACAAACTTTAAAGTAGCTTATTTTGCCTACTTGCATGACTTTCTGTAAATAAACAATATTTGTCCACCAAAATAATGATCAGCTATTCCAAAGTCAACATTTAATTTCAAAATCTTTGCGTTTGGCCTGGATAGAGCTTTGTTAAAAGATAGAGAATGACTTAAAGCTTTACAGGTCCATTTTGAATCTTAGGGTTGTAAACAATGTTACTGTATTATTTTGCTATTCCACAGTGTGGGTTTTTCTTCTTTCTCAGGTTGGACT
Source organism: Oceanodroma leucorhoa (assembly GCA_030449065.1). Taxonomy (NCBI): domain Eukaryota; kingdom Metazoa; phylum Chordata; class Aves; order Procellariiformes; genus Oceanodroma; species Oceanodroma leucorhoa. The sequence continues at coordinate 712,952 of JASVER010000104.1, read as the reverse complement.
TGCAGATGCTGTGGATCTATTTAAAGCCAGAAGAGTGTTTATTAAAGATGGCTTTGCATATGTGCCACTTAAGGAGATCGATGCGATTGTTTTGAATAACTATAGAACAAAGTTATCTAAAGCACTGGCGGTAAGTCTGATCAAGTCTGATTTTTACAACTTTTGTTGCATTTAAGTGTTGACATGCTTGGACAGTAGCCTTTTGGATTTTTAAATTTATCTGCTTCTCTCTGGAGAATACCAGAAACCCTATCAAAAGTGCTGACACTAAATAAAAGTTCGTTATGAGCTGAGAGTTCATTAATTTTAAGTGGAATTTAGCATGTGATGTGCATTGTAAAGAAATTTCTGCTAGAGGATTTTAAAATTGTTTCCCACATAGAGAGTGATGTGACTTTTCATTCAAAATGTTAGCCCCATACAGACAACTGTTTTTTCTCTTTGTATCGATCTTTTCTCTTACAACATTTTGCAACAGTTTTTTGTTGAAACAAGTAAAATAGCGATTTGTGGTTTTTTTTCTTTTGTTGATAACTGAAACGAGGCTAAGTCAGAACATGTCAGGCAAAAATAAAGTATTCATTGTATGAATGTTTGAGGTATCAAATCTAGTTAGGACACCTATGGTAAATATTGTATGTGAATGTTCTTCCATTAGTAATTCCGTGATCAGTTTAGGAATTGCTAATTTTACAGTATTAGACTCTTTAAAGGGTTTAAAAGTTACTGATCATGTATAATGCGCAGAATTTTAGTCCTAGAAAATATGGGATTGAATAACATGAAGGCAGTTTAGATTGCTTTTTAAAAAGGTTTTCAAAGCCTTATATTGCTGTGTCACAGTAATATCAAGGTTGATCATGAGTGTTTAGTAAACAAATGGTGTGAAGTAAAAATGCATTCCTTTAAGAAGCTGCCAGTATCCTAATTTTCTAATTTGTTAATTTTGAATATAACTGGAGTCTGTGGAATTACTTAATGTGCAGTGAAAATCGTGATACTCTTGATGTGAACATTTCCATTAGAACTCTTTAATACAACTGCAGCTAGAGACGTCCTTATTTCAGTTGACATGTAATGTTCTTGCTGAAAGCTGCTAAGACTTGTGTGGGATTTAAAAACAGTGAAGGTATTCTACAGAAATATGGTTAAGTATGCAGGTTATCTGCATCTACTTAAAATACTTTTGAGAAGCTTCATGGACTTTTGGAATTTGCCTGTTTTGTGAGTAGCTGAGGGGAAGTCTGAAAAACAGTAGGAACTGTAATGAGTAGGCTACCTGACTTTTCAGTTTAAGGAAAAATCTGCAACTTTTTCTTATGAACACACACTATCTTATATATAATTCATTTAACCCAGATTATTTTGTTATAGCCAATAGCTGCTTAATAGTAAAGAAGTACTTCTTCGTGTTATCCTCTATAATCATGGTTTAGAAATGTTAACACTCTCATGAGCTTGGAAATCTATCTTCTGTAGAACTGCTATGTTTTAAGTTATTGCAGTATTTCAGGTTTGCATCAGTTTTTAGTTTTAATACATACATTTTGTTTATTAAAGTTCACTGTATTTTCAGAGTAAGGAGTAAAAGAAGATTAGTGATTTATGTCCTATTCCAAAGCTCCTGATTGAAGTTGTGGGGTTTTGATTACTAATGTAGTTTGCAAAACCGCATTTAATAAGCTGTTTCAGCTAATTTTAGCCCGCATAGTGCACTGCTGAGAGGTGCTAGGAATTTTATTAAATTGAGTCTTTTGGATATGAGGGCCAAAAATCCAGCATGTTTTACAGGGGTCAATCTAACATTATTCTGTTATACCAAACAGAGGCATAACTGGAGTGTGACACGTGGTAGCTGGATAATTAGTGTAGTTTTCACTGGAACAAACCTATAATCATCAATTACATTTCAGTGAAACTGTAAGAACACACTTTTAAAGAAAGGATTGTACGTAAGGAATCTTTTTAAAATCTAAAGATGGTAATGGTTGCTGTTCCACAACATACAAATTAGGAGGATAATATTTAGCGATTTTCCTCAGCCTTATCTGGGGTGAAGAGGCACATTTCAATAGAAGTTATGACACAGTAGCACACTTCCAGGATTGTTTGTGAAAAGCAGTAGTTGAAATACTATTTGATCTAGGCCTAAGTTCTGCAAGTACAGCTGGCTTAGTAGTGCTTGGTAATGCTTTTGCAGCACATGGATGTTTGTATGTGTCTGCTGCAAAGGAGAAATCAATCAAGAAATGTGCTGAATTTCAGGCACTATGATAGTATAGAGGTCTTCATGACTTTGCACAGAAGTTGTGCATCATGGCCAAACTTAATAAAGAGCCTTAAACAGCATCACTGATTTTTTATTTAATTTGTCTCTTAATGAATGTACTTTGATAACATTACTACTTTGGTAAGCATTACTTATGTGTGCTTTTGGGAGTATGTTTTAGTGGTTTTGCAGCATCTGGCTATTTATGCTTTGTTCGCAGGACTTTCTAATGGGCAATCCTTGTTTTATTAGAATTTGAGAATTAAAGATCTTAATGGTGTGGTAATCCAAATTAGGCTTGAATGCGATTGCTAAAGAAGGGGTTTGTATCTTCACAGGGTCATAAAATCAGGCTAAATGCTTGTATTTTCTGTGGGGTAGTTTGACTTTGGCCGATACTTCTGGCTTTGACAGTCTGTTATAAGCTTCGAAGGGACAAAATACCCTGAATATAGATAGTGGAAAGACAGTCTTTCAGGCACGTAGTTTTGGGGAATCTTTCTTATGGCTGTCATTAGTGGTTCAATTCTTCAATGTTAAAGCTGCATAATTTTACAGTGTGGGTTGTTTGTGTGGTGTTACTGACTATTTGTACTGTGATGGATGTTTTGCCTCTCAGAGGTTGTTTGGTGCTACTCCAAGCAGTCGCACGCACAGGATTTTGGAAGGAGTTGTCCTTACACAGGAATGATTTAATGGTGAAGGCCTGCCCTGTCTTTTCCAAGGTGCTCCGAAGCTGTTACACTTCATGGGAGTGTGCTTGTGCTAAAGCTACTCTTCCTAGGTCTCCAAAGCATTGAGCAATTTAGGTGGTCGCCTAGCTGTGTTACGTTGCTCACTACATTGCAGGCTTGTGTCGCCTCTGTCCTGCATGTTTCAGGGTGATTCTAGGTGGGGTTATAAAGGAGGAATATAATGAGAGTGAGTTGATGTGTTGATACTGAGCTTTGAGAGAACAGTAAATAATTCATGGCACTGACTTTTAAAAAAAGGTTTATTTTGACACTGGCACAAATTCAGTTTAGTCAGAGTTATGCTTTAATCGCTTACTGTCAAGCCCATGAAGCAGTCCTATGTTTTGTTTCATCCTTTAAAAATAAGTTTGACGTCTCGACTATGTGGCTATTCCTTGAGGCTCAATAATAGGGGGAGTTAATACTATTCAAGCCTTCTTGACAATTGCAAATGCAGCTGAGGAGTTCATTTTATGTGCAAAATCAATACTGCAGGGACCTTCTATCTGTATTCTCTGACCCATTCGATAGTAAATAATTTCCTTTGTGCCATTAATGATGATTAAACTGTAGAAAGCCTAAACATTTTCTGTAGTTCATGTAAGTTGTAATATTAGCTCTGCAATTGTTTTATAACTTAAAGCAAACTTTTATTAATTCAAATTGCATTATATTTTATTCATGAGCATTTCACTGTGTTTACGCTAATACACAAACATTTCTGCAGTAATGCTATGCTGCATTTTGGTAATTTCGGTTGTAGCCATGTAGTGAACTTAGGTTGTGAAATTATTTGCAGTATTGGATCTCCTTTTTATAGGATAGTTGTTTTAATTTTCAATTTCTTGAAATCAGAAGATTCGGCTTAGTGTCGCCGTTCAGACCTGCAGACCCATATCAGAGCTAGTCTTGACTAAACCTGTGTCCTGGGTGCCAGTGCCCAGGCGCGGGCAGCAGCGGGTGCTGCCGGGCGCCCTCTGTGAGGAGAGGCCGGGGCTGCCCCGTGCCGGACACAGCCGGTTCCAGCCGGCTCCAACCCACCCCCCGCAGGGCACGGCTGAGCCCCCAGCCAAGGTGGGGGCACCTCAGGGGATCGTATTTAAGAAAGGGCAAAACACCCGACAGAGAGGAGGAGGGAATCAAAAGGAGCGAGAAGCAGCAGAGGGAACACCAAGGTCAGAGGAGCAGCTCCATGACGCTGGAGCAGATCTTCGTGGCACCCATGAGGACCCCACACTGGAGCAGGTGGAGAGTTCCTGAAGGAACCGCTGAAGCACTTTTTTTTTTTTTTTTTTTTTTTTTTTCTTTCCTGAAGGACTGCAGCCCGTGGGAGAGAGACCATGCCAGAGCAGGGGAAATATGTGAGTGGGTAGGAGAGGAGCTGTTACGGACCGACCATAGCTGCCCCTGCCCTCTGCCCCCTGCGCTGCTCAGGGTGGGAGGTGGAGGAATCTGGAGTGAAGGAGTAAAGTGCAGCTTGGGAGAGAGGGGAGGAAAGGCATTGTTTTAATGTTTGTCTCTGTTTCTCACTACCTGAGACTATTTTAATTGACAGTAAATTACATTAATTTTCCCCAAGTCGAGTCTGTTTTGCCTGCAGTGGTAACTGGTAAGCAATTACCCTGTCTTTATCACAATCCATGAGCTTTCTCATCCTATTTCCCCCCATCCTGCTAAGGAGGGGGAGTAAGCGAGCAGCTAGGCAGGAGTTTAGCCCTTAGGTTCTATAGGTTAACCTTGGCTGTTCTTTTAATTTTCAGTCTCTAGGCTTGTAGATATGCTGAGGTTGGATACTGGAGGAAAGGAGGTTCAGCACTCTGGTTCCAGCTCACGCAGTCGTGTTAGCTTCTGTGTTTCCTGCGCTCCTCCTCTGAAAACAGCTCTTGGATAAATTCCAGAGGTGGGGGTAATAGATACTGAAAAACCTGACTCAGACTGGGATGCCTCCATTAGTGTCAGGTGTTTGCATCAACTAGATCGAATCATTATGTCATTCTTATATTAACAAACATTACAGTTCAGAAAATGTTTTGTCCTGAAGTTTTAGTGCTTGTTGAACATTACATTTTAAAGCTCAAAGCAAATGCTTAAGAATGTGTAAATATTCCTGTGTAGCATGAGTGCTTTTATTGTGGGTTTGAAGACTTTATTTTACAAAGACTTGTAATTATTGATGATAGCATAACTGAACTTTCCAATCATAGTCTAACGGTGGTTTTTCAGTATATTTGTCATACTTGTATTTAAATCCAGCCCCTTTTTCCCCCATCTTGAGCCTAGCAATTGAAGTAATAACTTGGCTCGTGTTTGTATTATAACTCTACTGCAAAAAGTTGCTTTTATGAAAATACTTTGTCAGAACATCATATAGGATCTGACCGTCTGCAAATTAAAATGTTAACTGAAAATAACACAAACTGGTATCATAAGAAATCAAAATTCCAATGTAAATATGTGTCCTGGTTTTGGCTGGGATAGAATTAATTTTCTTTCTAGTAGTTGTTATAGCGCTATGTTTTGGATTTAGTATAAGAAGAATGTTGATAACACACTAATGTTTTTAGTTGTTGCTAGGTAGTTTACTTCTCAAGGACTTTTCAGCTCACATGCTCTGTGAGGTGCACAAGAAGCTGGGAGGGAGCATAGCCGGGACAGCTAGGCCAGCTGGCCAATGGGGTATTCCATACCATATGATGTCATGCTCAGCATATAAGGCTGGGGGAAGAAGAAGGAAGTGGGGGACGTTTGGAGTGATGGCGCTTGTCTTCCCAAGTAACCGTTACGTGTGATGGAGCCCTGCTTTCCTGGAGATGGCTCAACACCTGCCTGCCGATGGGAAGTAGTGAAGAAATTCCTTGTTCTGCTTTGCTTGCGTGCGCGGCTTTTGCTTTCCCGATTAAACTGTCTTTATCTCAACCCACGAGTTTTCTCACTTTTACCCTTCCGATTCTCTCCCCCGTCCCACCCGGGGGAGAGTGAGCGAGCGGCTGTGTGGTGCTTAGTTGCCAGCTGGGCTTAAACCACGACAATATGTATGATCTTGATAGCGCGTGGTTTCTTCTTAATTTAATGGCTACACTTTTTTACTTTGCAGTATGATCTTGTGTAATCTGATAAAATGTCTACAAATCAAATTGTTGGGTTTTGAGGACTTAGCACAAAAGGAAGACCTCACTGGTGTTTTCTAGTTTTTATGTATTTTTTTGTTTATTCCTTTCCCGATTTGGGATGTAATCTTCAAAATTTTTAGAAATGTGGATCAAGTAAGTTGCTTCTAGCTTTACTAATATTTGTAATGATTTGTCATTTAAATATTAGTCAAATATGCTATTTGGGTTGATTTATGCTGTATATTCAAAGAACCTGCTAACTTGGGAAAAGTATCAGCATACATGGCACCACCTGCAAAATGTTTTCTTCCTAAAACGCCTACATTTTCAAGCAGTGAAGCAGAAGGCTATATGTAGTGGCATTAATGTTGAGAAAGTATGATTGATGATGGTCTTGTCACTTGAAATTCATTTCAGGTGTTGTGTTCCCACTGTTAACTTAAAGCAATTCACTGTAACATAAATGGATGATTTTTATAATATGCACATACAAGGTTGGTAAGGTAATAACTTTGGCAGTGCAGAGTAAAACATGATTACGGTGACTTTGTCCTCTGAATCTCTCAGATGAAAGTTTGCTGTGAGAGTTTTGCAGAGAAGCAGCTGGTCTTCATTTGTAGGTCATTGTCTAAGGCACAGGTCTACTGAATAAAATAGTGGCATTTTGAGTGGGAGAATCGAAATCAAAGGAAGTGACTCCGAGTGTGTGTTTGTGTGTCAGAGAGGACTCAAGCCTGTATGCGGAATGGTTACCTGCAAGACAGGGAAACTCACTGGACTTTTCTTTGTGGACCTTCTTTTTGGCATGGCCCCTTAATTGTCCCATTGTTGGCTATTTTCTGAAATACATCCTTCAGTATTTTATCTCCTCTACTAATTGAAGTATATGTATTTCTTTTAGAGACTACATAGATTTCTAGCATAAAGCAATTATAAATAATATTAGGAGGCTAAATGAAATTTGACTGTATTCAGTATATTGTCTTTCTATTTCTTCTAGCTACTCTTGCACATACTACAAAGTATAAGATTTTGTTAAGTACTAAATTTGCAGCATAAACAATTGCTGTGGTCTCTGCATGGTCCTGTTCAGTTTGATTTGTATGGAAATACTTCCATCTTCAAATCAATGTAGGTGTTTCATGATAGTAAAACTAACAAAGCAGGATGTACAGGATTTGAAGCAGGTGGAAGTCTTGCTTAACTGTTGAGATGTTCCCCAACTTTCAAAAGAACTATTGGAATAGAATATATTAGCAGGAAGAGATTTTATTTCTGTGTTGTGTGATAGATGTGATAACTAGGAAATGCGTCAGTTAATATAGTACTTGTTTAATGTCATGTGACGACAATTTATTAACATGCTGGTAACAGTAATTTGAGAATGATGCAGTATAGTTACTAAGAAAGAACTGTAATGGCATATGTGGTTGATAAGTAAACAGAAGTCTGTATTTCAGGATGACACTGTGTTAGAAATTTGAGTTTTCTACTGATTATTTTCTTACAGTTTTCTGTAACCCATAGACAGTTGCTAAGTGATAGCTGTAGTAGTATCTATCTGGAGTTGGTTTACACCAGAGTTAATGACAAATTGCTTTGTCAACTGTGTTCTGACTTTTTATTGGAGAAAACTAGTTAAGTTTCTGGAAGTTAACTGGTAAGTGATCTGGCTGGTGTTTACTGTGGACCACCAATGGAACAGGACTTGAGTGACACAGGGAGCCATCCAAATTGCCAGTGAAGATGTACCTAGTGTGTTTCTCAGCCTTCCAGTGTTTCACTGTGGAATGAGACTGATTTGTGTGTGCAGTTGTTTCCTGGGGAAACCTGATTCATGTATCTTGATAATGCTAGCTGAATCCCTTCTGTGATAGTGGGGGCTTGGATTTCCCACCTGTCTATATATTAATAGAGGTTCATTATTGAGATCCAAGTTTCAATCACTTACTAGTTTTTGTGTGGTTCAAGAGGCACAATTTACCTACCACTGCCATGTGCAGTAAATCATAAACTTCCCTTGAAATGAATATATTGAATCTTGCCTACAACGTTGCAGGATTCTGTAAAGGAGCATAAATCTTAGATGTGCTTTGTCTGAACCAATTCTTTCAAGTGATGTAGTTGCTTTTGGAACACAACAGTTACTCACTGGGCTTAGTAAATGGATTCTTAGATTCATGATTGTTGAAAAGCAACATTGCTGCCTCACTGCCACTTTTGAAGAAACATGGTCAAATCCTGACAGTTACATTTTTATAACATTTCTAAAGAGCATGCCACTTTTGTCCTAACTTCAAATTGTTTATGACTTACATAGTAACTTCGCAATTATTAATGCTAAATTTGCAATTCCTGTAGAATATAAATAATACACTTATTCTTGCTTGCCTCTTTGTCTAATCGCTCTGGTAACTCACTTCATCAGTTCCGTAAGACACATTAAAATTCCTTCTATTTGAAAGCTCTGTGGAGTACATGCCCTTGCCCGGTTCTTAAAATTGGACTTTTTCTTGCTCCAACTAATCCTTTCTGCTAACCTCAAGCCTTATGTGTCAAAAGAAATGCGGGGGTTTTGTGGGTTCTCCCCCCAATTTCTTCATTACACTTTAGAGTGACCGCCTTGCATTTGCTTTTCAGAGAGATTCTTTTCATGCTTTGCTCCCTTTCTAAAAGCTGTTTGGGAAGTAAAGGGGAGAGGAACTTTTTGAAAACTTTGCAATGTAATCCTAAAAAATTCTATATGATGGAAAAATCACAAACAATGCAAGAGTAAATGCACCTGCATTCACCATGGTGATTTTCCATTATCTCCATTGTCTGTAACCCTTGCTTCTCATGATCCTTGGTTAGATGTTAAATTCTGGCTATTATGTTGCACATTTTTATAAACCTACTCTACAGATATCAAAAAGTTGCACCTTGTTTATAAATAATAAATATTTTATAGCATACCAAATACAGGTGCTCGTAGGACTTGCTGTTGTGCGTAGTCACAATGAAATCAGTAGGTCTTGTAGCTGTTGAAAGCAACAGGTACAGCAGTGTCAGATTAAGCATTCAAGAAAGAATCGGAGTCATGCAAGTTATATTGAGACCTAAATTAAGCTGTAGTATCTTATGTTATAATTACAGTTTGAATTAACAATTTGGATTAACAGCAAAAAAGGCTGTGAAAAATATGGAATGTAGAAGGATAAGAAGAGGATATGTTTTAAAATGTTTAATGCAAGTTTATAGAGCAGGCAAAAAGAAGTAGGTTGAATCACTAAAAATTGTGATGACTACCTTTCCAATTACATGTTGGGGTTTTTTTATTTTTCCATACATTTCTACATGAAATATGGAGAGTGGCTATTCTCCTGAGTAAAGTTTTATGATATCCTAAGACAGTGAGTGTACATTGCTTATGTGATGTTAACATTTTTTTGCCATTCCTTCTAATGTTAAAGATCGGCTGACTATTGGGGAAGGACTAAATCTTAAATCCTTTTTTCAATCAGAAGGATAAATGGGAAACAACTGTCAGTAGCTCAAAGTCAGACATGAAATAAATTGAACAACTGATAGTCATATCAGATGACACTTGGTTAATTAATGGATAGAATCTTTCTAGAGATTGGAGCATTTCTTTAAGCAGCAAGTGTAAGAATAAAGTATGCACAAGTCTCATCTCAGAAATGCCTTTGCCAAGAAGTGTTTGAAAGAAATTCTGCTGTAAGACTAATTTAAAAAACCCACTAATTTTACTGATTACACAACTCAAGTGTTTTGAACTCTTTTAAGAAAAACTGTAGCAATATGCTTTTTGAACTTACTGAATATTTTTAAACTGTTTTAAATATAGATTAAGTGAGTATTTTTAGAAATGCTAGTCACTTGCACTGTTGCTGCAGTTGATTTCTGGGTGGTTTCATTGTATGACTTTCCATTTTACTGCAATTTCTCAAAGGGAAATTCATCTATTAATGTATTTCTTCTCCAATTAATTGCTAATCTGCATATTTATGCTAGAGAGGAAGTGGACATTTTTTTGTTGTTCTTGTAAATGAAGATTATTTGTCAGAATATTTTTTCCTGGTAATAGGAAAACAGGGTATGTTTCAGAGGCAGTATAGTTGAGCAGAATTTTTACAATAGAAACACACTATGTTTTATGGGCAGTCTGTACAGGCTGTCACTGAAACCACTAGAGGCTGTCCACACACTGGAGTGCTGAAATATTAGAAACATGATTTATTTAGGCTGCAAATATAGAGCTAGGGTAGTTAAACTTGGCTGTAGCAATATTGGGCCTGTTGGAGTACCCTGCTTGGCCCACTCCCTTCCCAGCTGTGACTTCATTTTGCAGCTCTGGGTTGTGAGGAAGCAGGTCCTTATTTGAACAATTACTTGTCTCCAGGAGAGCATCAGGTGCCTCTGCATTGCCTGTGCTCTGTTGCCATTCTCCTACTGGATCATCACTTTCTTTCCTCCTAGTAGCTAACAACTTACCTGCCTGAGGAGGATACTACTTTATCCCTGAATACCTTGACTGCAGGGATCCCTTTTTAAAGTTGTTTATTAAGTGTCTTATGCTCAGCTAATTTTTTTCAGCTGTTTCCTTGTTAAGTTTCTCTTGGGTACCTGACATGAATTTGGAGAGTCTTCTTTTGGTGGCTGGGGGTTGTTTTGGTTTGGTTTGGTGTTTTTTTTTTATTTTTTTTTTAATTTTTTGGGTTTTTTTTTTGTTGTTGTTTTGTTTTGTTTTACCTCCTACTGGATTATGCCCAGTTATTTTATAGTTCACCTCTGTTATTTTTTTCCAAATTTCCAAATTAGTGACCTACAGGGAAATGCTGACCCACTGATGCAAGCTACTTGTTGCTAGGGAGCATACTTTCCAGTTAATTTTCCATTCCTTATTGAGGAGTCTAGCCTTGCTTTGCCATGAGAGGTGTACTATATTGTATCTGCATACCCAGTTATCTCATGTGATCTGTTCAGCCTGAAGAAAGGTATAAATCAAAAGCTGGTGTACAACATTACTGAGTTAGCTTTCTTTAAGAGACGCCGCCATGCTGCTGTGTTTCACCTTTACAGGTCTACCTTAATCTGTCTGTGTTTCAAGCCTGCCTGGACTGACAAGCACTAGAGTCCTGAAGGATGACAGTAGCTTCATGTGGAGCACTTTGACATGGCTATGAACTGAAATGTGTTTGAAGTGGCTTTCTTTTCTCTTGAGGTATGTAGGGAAGAGGTGGTCTAGTAGCAATAATCTCTACATTAGTAGGCGTGTCTGTATGGCCTTACCTGGGCTGGTTTTTGTTATTCCTTGAATCTTCTATTATTGTGAAATAGAAAACCAGGAGAGGTTTTCCATAGATTCTACATGGGTTATGTACGTTCAGTAGCATGTCAAGTGTAAGTATATATGTAAATGTTTTGTATCATCTCATCTGTCTGATGATGCCTCATCTGTCTGTGGGAAGAGGCACAAAAGTACTGTAATATAGATGTTTTGTAGTACAAATGGATTTTGAAGGCGGTGATGGATTTATTCAGCATCCAGTGTCACAGGAAAGTCTCCAGGTATAAGTGAAATTTTGTAAAAGCTTGTATGTGCTCTGTAGATTTTTGAAAGGACACTGAATTAGCTGTTCAATGTCCAAGTTGTAGAAAGGCAGAAAATAAGATGAAGTATCAGGGAAAAACAGACCAATAAAGATACACAGTTTCAATTTACATGTGGTTTATGAAAGATCTTTTTAGCTATACATTTTTTTCTGTATTAAGGTAAACAAATTTCTTTTAATGTAAATACTAGTATTTTTCTGTTTGTAAGGATTGATGTTTAATTTAAATAATCTGTAGTCTTGAACAAATATCAGAAAGCAAAGGTTTTTTTATTATCATCTGTCATAAGTTAAGCAAAATGACATGGTTTATTAATGACTACAGCCTTTGTTTATATATGTACACATGAAAGAAATGGATTAAATTTGGATGTAGCTTAGAGCTTCTTAAGTAATAGAAAACCCCATGAGTTTTCCCTGTTGTTTTCCTAGTTACGCTGCTAAAATGAAGTGAAGATTGTTCTGTTACCAGCTTTGTTAATCCCAAAGGATTTGTGTTTCTTTTTACGCCATCCTTTTGATGTGTAGACAATAACAATACATTTAAAAATGTGGAAATCCCAACACAACCCCCCATCCACCCTCCCACACCCCCCACTTTAAAACTGAATTGTGAATCGGAAGAATCCTCTTTGGAGTACATGAAAATGTTGAATTACTTCTTTAAAAAGTGGGAAGGATCTCACCAGTTGTCAAAGTGAATTAATAAAACTGTTAATTGGTTCTTATTCCAAATGACAAGCTTTTAAAGCAATTTTTGGAAGAGTTGAGTGTCCCAGGCACTATTGTAGACTGCTAGCCACGTAACACCCTTTGGTGACAGGAAGCAGATACCTGTTTCTCAATAAAAGTTGATGATATCTCATATTGCATGAACAAATGAGTAAAAGAAATGTAACAGAGGATGTAGGCTAAAGAATAAGAGTTATGAATTAGTTTAGAATATATTTAAATTTAAAATCAATCTCTTATCGGTCACATACAATAACATTTTGCCTTGTTAGAAATTTTAATAAGTGGAATTTCTAAGGCAAATAACACTATTTCTTTTGAAACATGCTTCTAGACTTTACTGAAATTGTTTCTCTAGATTGTTTTTACTGAACAAATGAAAATCTTGGGGTTAATCTGCTTTTAAATTTGATATGTTCTCTGATGCTCCTGTATAAGAAACAAAGGGCATTGGAGAGGAGACATCTTGATGCTGGTAATTTCTTTCTCTTCCCACCCTTACAGTACCTCATCACTCATAGCACAACTAACCAATTTTAGAGTAACCAGTTTTAAATAGTAAGTCCAGCTGGACTTTTGATCTGAAGCTATTTTGGGAGGAATAAAGAGGGGAGTGCTGTGGATCATCTGATGATGTGCATTTGCCTAAATTTAGGCTGGGGACTAACCCCTGATTTTCATTATCATTACACTTCCTAGTGGAAAGCTATTAGGCACTTCTATCCATCTATATATTTTTCTTATGGTGTAGGATAATGCTGGTAGAGCCTGCAATGAAAGCAGAGAGATGACTGAAGTAATAATTAGAGAGACAATAATAAAAAATTCTTCCAAACTGCATGCTTGTGAAATCAGCACTGTGTTAGATCTGTGACTTTGGGGAATTTATTATGGCTCAGAGATAATGGTAATTCTTGTGAGGTCCAGAGCCTAGTACCTGGCTCTTTAAAGAGTTGGATAGCTTCATGAGCGGATGTGGGGATGCCTCAATTCAGTTGATGCAAAGAAGAATACATCAGACAATGCATGAGCATAAGCCTGTGCTCTACTGCTGTGGGATTAAAAGGTAGCTCCGGAGTAGGGGAGAGTGAAAGCTCCTGGCCTGCCGTGCGCAGGTTCTGCCAGCATTGCTAGCGTATCTGTGCGGAAGCTATATGAGGGTCATTGTGAGCACTTCTTTCAGGTGGAAGCCTTTCCTGTTCCTTAGGCATGAATACTATTATGAATAGTAGAAGGATATGAGATACTTGCAAAAAAGAAATCAATTTTCTTTTCTTATCTTTTTCATAACCTCCTTTGCTTTTTTGACAGTGCCTAGAAGCCACAGAGAAACCTCCCAGGAATAGAAAAGAGACAGCTTTTGCTTGTGTGTGTGTGTTGTGTGTGGTGGTGTGTTTGGGTTTTTTTTAATGATATGGTTCACCATAGAAATTTACTACTTTGTGTAGCAGATAGTAACATGCTCTCATGTAACAAGTGATTGCTCCAACTCTTTTCCTTACATTTTCTTGTGAATGTTGGGTAGCGCTATTGAAATCTAAGTCATAGTCACCAAGAACGTCCCTGGCCACTGACGCATGTTCCTTCAGCCACTTAATGGCATATGGAGACAAAAGCAGCCACAATGGGATTGTGTATCTGAGTTTGATGAGATGACTTACATTTATGTGATCCTGTTTCTTAAACTCTTAGTATAAGCATTACAGTTTGGATTTAGTATAGTTCACATCTAAGCAAACAGTAGGCTCAACATGAGCTAGCGGAGCGCCCTGGCAGCAAAGAAGGTCAACAGCATCTTGGGCTGTATCAACAGAAGTACAGTAGGTAGAGGGAAGGGATCCCCCTTTACTTGACACTCATTAGATCACAGCTAGAATACTATATCCAATTTTGGGGCTTCAGGTACAAGAAAGATGTTGATTAAACTGGGACAAGTTTAGTAGAATTCTACTATCCTGGTTCCGGCTGGGACAGAGTTAACTCTCTTCCCTGTAGCTGGAGGGGGTGCTGTGTTTTGGGTTTGGTAATGAAAGGAATGTTGATGGCCCATTGATGCTTTGGTTGTTGCTGGGTGGTGCTTGCACTGACAGCCTCCCCTGCCCTTCGACAGCCTCCCCTGCCCTTCGAGGTGCAGGGGGAGCTGGAGGGGAGCATAGCCGGGGCGGTTGACCCTGCTGGCCAATGGAGTATTCTATAACATGTGACATCATGCCCAGCTTAAAAACAGGGGGCGGTTCTGGCGGGGGGGTGGGGGTGGGGGTGGAACACGCAGTTCGGTGGGTTTGGGCGGTTGGTTCGGAACACGTTGGGGTGAGCAGTTGCATTGTGTATCGCCTGTTTTGTATATTCTGTTATTGTTGTTATCATTGTTATTATCACTGTTCTACTTTGTTTTGTTTCCATTATTAAACTGTTTTTATCTCAACCCGCGGGTTTTCCTCCGTGTGCCCTCCTGATCCTTTCCCCCTTTCTACCGGAGTGGGGGGGTGAGCGAGCGGCTGCGTGGTGTTTGGTTGCTGGCTGGGGTTAAACCACGACATCTACCCTCTACATTTTCTGCCTGTCTTTACTGACAAAGTTGAGCCTACTGTTTACCAGATCTTCAGGTCTTTTCCAGAAGAGCTGTTCCCCAAGGAGTTGGCCACCATCCTGTACCAAAGCAGGGATTTATTTTGTTGTAGGTACAGGACTCTTCAGTGGTGCTTGGAGAAGTTCATGAGGTTCTTGTTAGCTCAATCCTCCACCCTGTTTAGATCCCCCTTGAATAGTAGCACTGCTCTTCAGTGCATTGACTGCCTTCCCCGAACTGGTGTTTATGAACCTGATGAAGATGTATTTTAGGTAATTGGTAAAGTTATTAAACAGCATAGCTCTTGGGATAGGCTCTTGAGGAACTCCACTTGTAACTCCAGGTAGTGTACAAAACATTAACTGCTACCCTTTGAACCTGATGACTGTTTTATATCTGTTTTGAGCTGCTGGTTTGTTTTGATCTCAGTAAGAAAGGCAAACAGACTCAGTAAAGTGTTGCTTAAAATGCCATTTATTGGAGGTAATATGTTAAAGAGAGGATAGTACTGATAATCTTATTCCCTTTGGGTTCTGGGAACTTGAGAGTTGTGGGGCATCAAATGAGCCACCAACCAGGGCACATCTCACTGTGCAGATCCTGTCTGTGAAAGGTTACCCCATTTTGGTCTTTTGAGCTCTTACAGGATTTTCTGTTCATTGTTTCTACATGTTGACATGAGAATTTGTTGCCACACTTTTAAATAAAGACAAGGACACGCAGGTGGTGCAGATGCAGGTGGGGGTTGCCCACAGGCTGCTTCATTACAGTTAGCTGCTTGAGTTTGTCCTGCAGCCAAGGGATATGTGTAGCACAACACCAGAAGGCCAAGTTATACATGCAGTACAGCACAGCGCAGGCCTGTGCCTACTCAGGTGTACTGTTAAGGGAATCCCTAACTCCTTGATGTACAATGATGTTCCGGTTAGGATCACTACAGTGATCCAAACAGCTTTTCACCCATCTAGTAGGTGACTGGACTATAAAGTTGCAGCTTAGATACAGGCATATTGCAGAACACTGTATCAAAAGTCTTGTTAAAGCTGAGGCAGATGACATCCACTGCTCTTCAGTCACAGATCTACTCATTTTGTCTTAGAAGGCAGCCAGGTTGGTTAAAAATAAAATAATTTTAAAAAAAATTATTTACCCTTGGTAGATCCATGCTGGCTATTCCTGATGACCTTCTCTATTGTGTGCCCAGAAGTGCATTCCAAGAAGACCTGCTCTGTGACTTTCCCAGGGTCTGAAGTGAGGCTGACTGGCCTGTTCTCCAGTCATCCTTACTGCTCTATCAGAAGACAGGTGCAAGACTTGCCTTCTAGTCATCAGGAGCCTCTCCTGATTGCAGTGGCCTTGCAGCAATGATGGAGAGAAGGCTCATAGTGCCAGCTCTCTCTCAGCACCCTCAGGTACATCCCATCAGATTCCGTGGACTTGCATGAGAGGAGATTTCTTGGTAGATTGCTTACTCAGTCTTTTTCGACTACTTGGTAGTTCTTTGCTTCCTTGAATAATTTCTATAAGGCATAAATGCCTGAAAAACTTTATCAGTAAAGATGGACAGAAAATGTGGAGGGTAAAATTGCTCTTTAACTTGCATTTGTATTAGATGATTGTCTCTAATTTGTAGCAGTACTCTTTGAAGCTGAAATACTTAAGATCTATTTTATTTACATTTATTTTTGGGAATTTGAAAAGGAAATACATAATATTCCTTTTTTGTTTACTGTGTCCTGTCACTTAGCAAATATAATTAAACTATGTGGTTTTAGTATTACTTGGAAATGGTACAGCAATTATACTTCATTGACTGCATGATTGGACTCAAAAGCTTCTATATTTGCAGGATTCAAAATGCAAAGTTTGGAAATTGCAAATTTAGGTAATTCTATAATTTTTAAGTTAGCTTTTAAAATCTTTTTCTAATTTTTTTTTTCTCCTGAAGTCCTTATTCAGCTTTTTATAAGCGAGCTCTGTGAAAGCATAATTTTCTATGTTGGGCTTGAATTCAAGAAACCTTTCACTTTCAGAAAAGCAGATACAAACCCAGACAAAATACTGAAAATTAGACGCTATGTATCAGCCTTCTCTCCAGGTTGCTGCAGCTCCACACCTTATCTCATGCAGTCTAATCGGACTACTGTGTTTAGAGTTTGGAGCAACTTTTATCAATTTCATGTTTTATAAGCTGACCCTCTTTGTAAGCTATGGTGGCAGTTTTAGTTCTGGTCAGCACAGAGTTAATGGGGTGAGGTTTGGGAGAAAATTCTGGCTTGCTATTGCACCTAGTCTCGCTTAAAATCAAATTGTTAATGCATTTTTCTTACGGTTCTTGCCTGACCCATGATGCTTCCAATATATGTGTCCAGATGCTTAATTGGCCTGAGAGGTTATAGCTGCACTTTCCGGCCTTGGCCATCAGAGGGCACCGCAAGAGTGCTGAACGAGGTAACGCAGGAAAATTGTGCCTGAAATGCAGCCTTTCTGTATAGCAACGGTATTCCTTTAAGGAGGAGGTGAAGACATGGGATTGAGTTCTTAATTCTAAAGAAAAACGTGTTGTATTTGAGCTAATGCGGAATGTATGTAAATGAGGTTGATTTTATTCTCTTGGTATATACCAAATGCAAACAAGCTTTTCACTAAATGTCATTAATTTTTAGTTCTGTGATTAATTTCCCTGTATCTATCAGTATGAACTGATAAGCGAAAGTTAGGAAATTATCAACATTTAAAAATTCTGATGATGTCTTAAGAGTAGCCTCATGAATCTGCTTGCATGTCATTCACAGCTATTAGGGTTTTATGTATTTGTGATGTGTAGCTCATTCTGTTTTTTAATCTGGTGTAGCAGATAGCACCTCGTGCATTTGAAGTTTTCAGTGTCTGAGATAATATTATGTTTTGTCCATGATGTTATGACTATATAGGCTAATCTTTGAGTCATTAGACTAAATTCCGTAAAGTTTAGCATCAACTAAACCAAGTATCAGACCATAAATGAGCAATTATGTTTTTCTCTTAATTATTGTTGAGACTGCTTAGCATTGATTTTTATGGGCAATTCCTGTTCTTGTTTTCTCTCCTTAGCGTCTTAGTTAATTTTTTTCCTAGTGTCATTGTATTCTTATTAAATGGGCACTTCTTGTTCCTTTTTTTAATAATCTATGTTAAAAGCTTTATGTCATTTTTAGAAGACAAGTGATTCTTTCTCTCAGAATATTTTTTTTACCACCTAATGCTGATCTTGGAAAATAATGCTATATGGAAAAATAAAACGGAAAACTGTGTTATTAATCAACTAGCTATTCATCTATTTCGAAAACTCTGCTTCTGTTTTCATGTCTTTTCAGCTTTCTAAGATTATCACTTGGGCATTTTCCTTCAGCATCCTTTCAGATTCCCCCAAGTCTTCTATAACCTGAAATACTGCAGATGCATCATCATCAGTGGACATCTGGCTGTAAGAGTCATCCTGTGTTTAGAGCTTTGTTCTTGGCCTTGACGTAGTTATACTCATTACACCTAACCTTAATCTGACTAGTATTCTAGACATTGTTTGAGTGGTTTAAGATCTGTGTGTGTGTTTGATTTTTCCTGGAAATGTAGCTTACTGGGTCTCTGTAGATACCATTTTACCAGTTGGATATTTAGAGGGATGTCCTGCATTTGATATTGTATGAAGAGCACAGACTATTCCTGGTGCTCTGGAGTCACGGTGGTACTGTTTCCAGTCCCAAATTTTTATTCTTGTCTGCACAGCTATGGAATTGCATGTCAGATTTCTTACAGAAAAGACATATTTCAGGTTTTAGCTAATTTCACAAGGTTATGTCTAAAGCTTTTCAAGGAGGGGATGTAACATTCATACCCAGTTCTGAGCTGTTCAGTTTTTTTTCACTGACCTGACCTACACAGACCCCTGTCTTCAACCCATCATGGGGGAAGGAGGAAAAGATCTTACATGTGGAGTTTGCAATAAGTCTTCAATTTTAACTATAATATACTGGGTCATGCTGGCAACTGGGAAGTTATATAAGTGCTTGGAATAGCCTGAAGCTCTGTGTTTTCATTGAAGGGAGAAAGAAATTTACAAATCTTGCTCCTTATCTAGATCTCTCAAGACTAGATATTCTCTGGAGATGCTTTACTTTCTCACACTGATTTTGATTTTGGCATTTTGCTGGAGCTGGAATCCTCATTACCAAGTGCAAATCCATCCATGTCTTTCAGAATCAGCAACTGGGAGGTTCATGCATCCTTCTCATCCCCGTCAACTACATGTTTCCTTACAGATAAGTCTGGAGAGGGGTCTTGTACAGTCTCATCTTTTAATGTAGAACAGAGCGAACTTGTCAAGAAGCTCAGTGGTCATAGGTCAGTTGAAGTCATGAGTGTGGCCATGCCAGTGGAAGTTGACTTCAATCAAACCTTGCCACTTGAAGACATTACAATCAATACCTTAAATGTGTCTATTCATTTCAAGTGTCCTTAATGCCCTGAATGACCCTCAACTTATTTTTTTTTTGTTTTTTTTTTTTTTAGAGAATTCAGTATTAAAGCTGATCTGTTTATGTATTTCAGTATTCAATTTGGATGTACATACTTGTATGCAACCATATGTTTCAGTGTTCAAAATGATTGCATACTGATACGGTTACCATTCCTTGCTCTGATACCTGGACACACATGCAAGAATATGACATAGCTATCTTTATGTAGCACTTGAGCAATATTAGAAGTTTTACTTGAATTCAGTTAATTTTCACTTATTTGGCTTTTCTATTAACCTTCTCTTGTTCAATCACTTCATGTAGTTTCCATGTCTTACCAGCAGCAGGCATAGGAGAAAACCCGAGGTGCCAGATTACTTCTTGCAGTGGCCTTCCTCATCCTCATTTTCCAAGTCATTGCCACAGAGTTTGATGTCCTGCATCTTTAACTGAGCCGTCTACTGTTCTAAATACTCTATCACCTTTCAGGATCTATTTGTGAAACCAGATCTTTTTTATTTCATTGGACCAATAGTAGGATTTGGAATCAGCTTACCCAAGGCAGTTTACAAATCAAGTGCTAATATTACAATCTTGTTTCCCACGGACTTGTGTTCTATTTGAATTCTGTTCGTTGTCAGATCTATCTTATGTTGTGTGGTGTGTTCCTTGCCTGGTAACAAATCCAATTCTGCAGCAAGCTGAAAAAAAAACCAACCCACAACTATATTACAGAGGTCTACTATAAAAATAAATAAATGAACTACACTGCTTACTCTTGGTAGAGCCACAGCCTTAAAAAAAAAAAAGTTATGCTTAGGTGGTAACTGTGCAGCTTACTGCAGAGATAACAGAATTAGCTACATGCGGCTCTGTTACCTTCAGCTCTGTATCTGTGTTATGTCATGCTGTGACTGATAACTCTGAGAGTGGATGAAAGTAGTAACAGATGCAGTTCCATGCTAACATAATGATTTTATCCTTAGGATTTGTGGTGGTATCTCTAGTGAAGGCTGTGCATGTCTAGCACACATGGAGGCAAGTATGTTCTGAACATGATTCTATGTATTATGGCTTTACTGCATGTGAACTTGAATGTAGTGCAAACATAGTTCAGATTTACTTCTAATTCAGCTCAGGTCTGCGTGCTTTAAATGGCAATGTAAGTTCAGGTTGTCTCACACATCAGGAACAGGCTGAAACCCTGTTACTGCCGATGTTCTAGCTGGCAAACCAATGAATAAGTAGAGGCTTGATGTGGTGGGTTGACCTTGGCTGGATGCCAGGTGCCTGCCAAGCTGCTCTATCACTCCCCCTCCTCAGCTGGACAGGGGAGAAAAATATAACGAACAGCTTGTGTGTCAAGATAAGGACAGGGAGATCACTCAGTAATGGGCAAAACAGACTCAACTTGGGGAAATTAGTTTAATTCTATTACCAATCAGAGTAGGATAATGAGAAATAAAAACTGAATCTTAAAATACCTTCCCCCCACCCCTCCCTTCTTCCTGGGCTTAACTTTACCCCTGAATTCTCTACCTCCTCCCCCCGAGTGGCACAGGGGGACGGGGAATGGGGGTTGCGGTCAGTTCATCACACGTTGTCTCTGCTGCTCCTTCCTCCTCAGGGGGAGGACTCCTCACACCCTTCCCCTGCTCCAGCGTGGGGTCCCTCCCACAGGAGACAGTCCTCCATGAACTTCTCCAACATGAGTCCTTCCCACAGGCTGCAGTTCTTCATGAACCGCTCCAGCCTGGGTCCCTTTCACGGGGTGTAGTCCTNGGAGGGGGTGCTGTGTTTTGGGTTTGGTAATGAAAGGAATGTTGATGGCCCATTGATGCTTTGGTTGTTGCTGGGTGGTGCTTGCACTGACAGCCTCCCCTGCCCTTCGACAGCCTCCCCTGCCCTTCGAGGTGCAGGGGGAGCTGGAGGGGAGCATAGCCGGGGCGGTTGACCCTGCTGGCCAATGGAGTATTCTATAACATGTGACATCATGCCCAGCTTAAAAACAGGGGGCGGTTCTGGCGGGGGGGTGGGGGTGGGGGTGGAACACGCAGTTCGGTGGGTTTGGGCGGTTGGTTCGGAACACGTTGGGGTGAGCAGTTGCATTGTGTATCGCCTGTTTTGTATATTCTGTTATTGTTGTTATCATTGTTATTATCACTGTTCTACTTTGTTTTGTTTCCATTATTAAACTGTTTTTATCTCAACCCGCGGGTTTTCCTCCGTGTGCCCTCCTGATCCTTTCCCCCTTTCTACCGGAGTGGGGGGGTGAGCGAGCGGCTGCGTGGTGTTTGGTTGCTGGCTGGGGTTAAACCACGACATCTACCCTCTACATTTTCTGCCTGTCTTTACTGACAAAGTTGAGCCTACTGTTTACCAGATCTTCAGGTCTTTTCCAGAAGAGCTGTTCCCCAAGGAGTTGGCCACCATCCTGTACCAAAGCAGGGATTTATTTTGTTGTAGGTACAGGACTCTTCAGTGGTGCTTGGAGAAGTTCATGAGGTTCTTGTTAGCTCAATCCTCCACCCTGTTTAGATCCCCCTTGAATAGTAGCACTGCTCTTCAGTGCATTGACTGCCTTCCCCGAACTGGTGTTTATGAACCTGATGAAGATGTATTTTAGGTAATTGGTAAAGTTATTAAACAGCATAGCTCTTGGGATAGGCTCTTGAGGAACTCCACTTGTAACTCCAGGTAGTGTACAAAACATTAACTGCTACCCTTTGAACCTGATGACTGTTTTATATCTGTTTTGAGCTGCTGGTTTGTTTTGATCTCAGTAAGAAAGGCAAACAGACTCAGTAAAGTGTTGCTTAAAATGCCATTTATTGGAGGTAATATGTTAAAGAGAGGATAGTACTGATAATCTTATTCCCTTTGGGTTCTGGGAACTTGAGAGTTGTGGGGCATCAAATGAGCCACCAACCAGGGCACATCTCACTGTGCAGATCCTGTCTGTGAAAGGTTACCCCATTTTGGTCTTTTGAGCTCTTACAGGATTTTCTGTTCATTGTTTCTACATGTTGACATGAGAATTTGTTGCCACACTTTTAAATAAAGACAAGGACACGCAGGTGGTGCAGATGCAGGTGGGGGTTGCCCACAGGCTGCTTCATTACAGTTAGCTGCTTGAGTTTGTCCTGCAGCCAAGGGATATGTGTAGCACAACACCAGAAGGCCAAGTTATACATGCAGTACAGCACAGCGCAGGCCTGTGCCTACTCAGGTGTACTGTTAAGGGAATCCCTAACTCCTTGATGTACAATGATGTTCCGGTTAGGATCACTACAGTGATCCAAACAGCTTTTCACCCATCTAGTAGGTGACTGGACTATAAAGTTGCAGCTTAGATACAGGCATATTGCAGAACACTGTATCAAAAGTCTTGTTAAAGCTGAGGCAGATGACATCCACTGCTCTTCAGTCACAGATCTACTCATTTTGTCTTAGAAGGCAGCCAGGTTGGTTAAAAATAAAATAATTTTAAAAAAAATTATTTACCCTTGGTAGATCCATGCTGGCTATTCCTGATGACCTTCTCTATTGTGTGCCCAGAAGTGCATTCCAAGAAGACCTGCTCTGTGACTTTCCCAGGGTCTGAAGTGAGGCTGACTGGCCTGTTCTCCAGTCATCCTTACTGCTCTATCAGAAGACAGGTGCAAGACTTGCCTTCTAGTCATCAGGAGCCTCTCCTGATTGCAGTGGCCTTGCAGCAATGATGGAGAGAAGGCTCATAGTGCCAGCTCTCTCTCAGCACCCTCAGGTACATCCCATCAGATTCCGTGGACTTGCATGAGAGGAGATTTCTTGGTAGATTGCTTACTCAGTCTTTTTCGACTACTTGGTAGTTCTTTGCTTCCTTGAATAATTTCTATAAGGCATAAATGCCTGAAAAACTTTATCAGTAAAGATGGACAGAAAATGTGGAGGGTAAAATTGCTCTTTAACTTGCATTTGTATTAGATGATTGTCTCTAATTTGTAGCAGTACTCTTTGAAGCTGAAATACTTAAGATCTATTTTATTTACATTTATTTTTGGGAATTTGAAAAGGAAATACATAATATTCCTTTTTTGTTTACTGTGTCCTGTCACTTAGCAAATATAATTAAACTATGTGGTTTTAGTATTACTTGGAAATGGTACAGCAATTATACTTCATTGACTGCATGATTGGACTCAAAAGCTTCTATATTTGCAGGATTCAAAATGCAAAGTTTGGAAATTGCAAATTTAGGTAATTCTATAATTTTTAAGTTAGCTTTTAAAATCTTTTTCTAATTTTTTTTTTCTCCTGAAGTCCTTATTCAGCTTTTTATAAGCGAGCTCTGTGAAAGCATAATTTTCTATGTTGGGCTTGAATTCAAGAAACCTTTCACTTTCAGAAAAGCAGATACAAACCCAGACAAAATACTGAAAATTAGACGCTATGTATCAGCCTTCTCTCCAGGTTGCTGCAGCTCCACACCTTATCTCATGCAGTCTAATCGGACTACTGTGTTTAGAGTTTGGAGCAACTTTTATCAATTTCATGTTTTATAAGCTGACCCTCTTTGTAAGCTATGGTGGCAGTTTTAGTTCTGGTCAGCACAGAGTTAATGGGGTGAGGTTTGGGAGAAAATTCTGGCTTGCTATTGCACCTAGTCTCGCTTAAAATCAAATTGTTAATGCATTTTTCTTACGGTTCTTGCCTGACCCATGATGCTTCCAATATATGTGTCCAGATGCTTAATTGGCCTGAGAGGTTATAGCTGCACTTTCCGGCCTTGGCCATCAGAGGGCACCGCAAGAGTGCTGAACGAGGTAACGCAGGAAAATTGTGCCTGAAATGCAGCCTTTCTGTATAGCAACGGTATTCCTTTAAGGAGGAGGTGAAGACATGGGATTGAGTTCTTAATTCTAAAGAAAAACGTGTTGTATTTGAGCTAATGCGGAATGTATGTAAATGAGGTTGATTTTATTCTCTTGGTATATACCAAATGCAAACAAGCTTTTCACTAAATGTCATTAATTTTTAGTTCTGTGATTAATTTCCCTGTATCTATCAGTATGAACTGATAAGCGAAAGTTAGGAAATTATCAACATTTAAAAATTCTGATGATGTCTTAAGAGTAGCCTCATGAATCTGCTTGCATGTCATTCACAGCTATTAGGGTTTTATGTATTTGTGATGTGTAGCTCATTCTGTTTTTTAATCTGGTGTAGCAGATAGCACCTCGTGCATTTGAAGTTTTCAGTGTCTGAGATAATATTATGTTTTGTCCATGATGTTATGACTATATAGGCTAATCTTTGAGTCATTAGACTAAATTCCGTAAAGTTTAGCATCAACTAAACCAAGTATCAGACCATAAATGAGCAATTATGTTTTTCTCTTAATTATTGTTGAGACTGCTTAGCATTGATTTTTATGGGCAATTCCTGTTCTTGTTTTCTCTCCTTAGCGTCTTAGTTAATTTTTTTCCTAGTGTCATTGTATTCTTATTAAATGGGCACTTCTTGTTCCTTTTTTTAATAATCTATGTTAAAAGCTTTATGTCATTTTTAGAAGACAAGTGATTCTTTCTCTCAGAATATTTTTTTTACCACCTAATGCTGATCTTGGAAAATAATGCTATATGGAAAAATAAAACGGAAAACTGTGTTATTAATCAACTAGCTATTCATCTATTTCGAAAACTCTGCTTCTGTTTTCATGTCTTTTCAGCTTTCTAAGATTATCACTTGGGCATTTTCCTTCAGCATCCTTTCAGATTCCCCCAAGTCTTCTATAACCTGAAATACTGCAGATGCATCATCATCAGTGGACATCTGGCTGTAAGAGTCATCCTGTGTTTAGAGCTTTGTTCTTGGCCTTGACGTAGTTATACTCATTACACCTAACCTTAATCTGACTAGTATTCTAGACATTGTTTGAGTGGTTTAAGATCTGTGTGTGTGTTTGATTTTTCCTGGAAATGTAGCTTACTGGGTCTCTGTAGATACCATTTTACCAGTTGGATATTTAGAGGGATGTCCTGCATTTGATATTGTATGAAGAGCACAGACTATTCCTGGTGCTCTGGAGTCACGGTGGTACTGTTTCCAGTCCCAAATTTTTATTCTTGTCTGCACAGCTATGGAATTGCATGTCAGATTTCTTACAGAAAAGACATATTTCAGGTTTTAGCTAATTTCACAAGGTTATGTCTAAAGCTTTTCAAGGAGGGGATGTAACATTCATACCCAGTTCTGAGCTGTTCAGTTTTTTTTCACTGACCTGACCTACACAGACCCCTGTCTTCAACCCATCATGGGGGAAGGAGGAAAAGATCTTACATGTGGAGTTTGCAATAAGTCTTCAATTTTAACTATAATATACTGGGTCATGCTGGCAACTGGGAAGTTATATAAGTGCTTGGAATAGCCTGAAGCTCTGTGTTTTCATTGAAGGGAGAAAGAAATTTACAAATCTTGCTCCTTATCTAGATCTCTCAAGACTAGATATTCTCTGGAGATGCTTTACTTTCTCACACTGATTTTGATTTTGGCATTTTGCTGGAGCTGGAATCCTCATTACCAAGTGCAAATCCATCCATGTCTTTCAGAATCAGCAACTGGGAGGTTCATGCATCCTTCTCATCCCCGTCAACTACATGTTTCCTTACAGATAAGTCTGGAGAGGGGTCTTGTACAGTCTCATCTTTTAATGTAGAACAGAGCGAACTTGTCAAGAAGCTCAGTGGTCATAGGTCAGTTGAAGTCATGAGTGTGGCCATGCCAGTGGAAGTTGACTTCAATCAAACCTTGCCACTTGAAGACATTACAATCAATACCTTAAATGTGTCTATTCATTTCAAGTGTCCTTAATGCCCTGAATGACCCTCAACTTATTTTTTTTTTGTTTTTTTTTTTTTTAGAGAATTCAGTATTAAAGCTGATCTGTTTATGTATTTCAGTATTCAATTTGGATGTACATACTTGTATGCAACCATATGTTTCAGTGTTCAAAATGATTGCATACTGATACGGTTACCATTCCTTGCTCTGATACCTGGACACACATGCAAGAATATGACATAGCTATCTTTATGTAGCACTTGAGCAATATTAGAAGTTTTACTTGAATTCAGTTAATTTTCACTTATTTGGCTTTTCTATTAACCTTCTCTTGTTCAATCACTTCATGTAGTTTCCATGTCTTACCAGCAGCAGGCATAGGAGAAAACCCGAGGTGCCAGATTACTTCTTGCAGTGGCCTTCCTCATCCTCATTTTCCAAGTCATTGCCACAGAGTTTGATGTCCTGCATCTTTAACTGAGCCGTCTACTGTTCTAAATACTCTATCACCTTTCAGGATCTATTTGTGAAACCAGATCTTTTTTATTTCATTGGACCAATAGTAGGATTTGGAATCAGCTTACCCAAGGCAGTTTACAAATCAAGTGCTAATATTACAATCTTGTTTCCCACGGACTTGTGTTCTATTTGAATTCTGTTCGTTGTCAGATCTATCTTATGTTGTGTGGTGTGTTCCTTGCCTGGTAACAAATCCAATTCTGCAGCAAGCTGAAAAAAAAACCAACCCACAACTATATTACAGAGGTCTACTATAAAAATAAATAAATGAACTACACTGCTTACTCTTGGTAGAGCCACAGCCTTAAAAAAAAAAAAGTTATGCTTAGGTGGTAACTGTGCAGCTTACTGCAGAGATAACAGAATTAGCTACATGCGGCTCTGTTACCTTCAGCTCTGTATCTGTGTTATGTCATGCTGTGACTGATAACTCTGAGAGTGGATGAAAGTAGTAACAGATGCAGTTCCATGCTAACATAATGATTTTATCCTTAGGATTTGTGGTGGTATCTCTAGTGAAGGCTGTGCATGTCTAGCACACATGGAGGCAAGTATGTTCTGAACATGATTCTATGTATTATGGCTTTACTGCATGTGAACTTGAATGTAGTGCAAACATAGTTCAGATTTACTTCTAATTCAGCTCAGGTCTGCGTGCTTTAAATGGCAATGTAAGTTCAGGTTGTCTCACACATCAGGAACAGGCTGAAACCCTGTTACTGCCGATGTTCTAGCTGGCAAACCAATGAATAAGTAGAGGCTTGATGTGGTGGGTTGACCTTGGCTGGATGCCAGGTGCCTGCCAAGCTGCTCTATCACTCCCCCTCCTCAGCTGGACAGGGGAGAAAAATATAACGAACAGCTTGTGTGTCAAGATAAGGACAGGGAGATCACTCAGTAATGGGCAAAACAGACTCAACTTGGGGAAATTAGTTTAATTCTATTACCAATCAGAGTAGGATAATGAGAAATAAAAACTGAATCTTAAAATACCTTCCCCCCACCCCTCCCTTCTTCCTGGGCTTAACTTTACCCCTGAATTCTCTACCTCCTCCCCCCGAGTGGCACAGGGGGACGGGGAATGGGGGTTGCGGTCAGTTCATCACACGTTGTCTCTGCTGCTCCTTCCTCCTCAGGGGGAGGACTCCTCACACTCTTCCCCTGCTCCAGCATGGGGTCCCTCCCACAGGAGACAGTCCTCCACAAACTTCTCCAATGTGAGTCCTTCCCATGGGCTGCAGTTCTTCACAAACTGCTTCAGTGTGGGTCCCTTCCACAGGGTGCAGTCCTTCAGGAACAGACTGCTCCAGAGTGGGTCCCCCACCGGGTCACAAGTCCTGCCAGCAAACCTGCTCCAGCGTGGGCTCCTCTCTTCATGGGTCCACAGGTCCTGCCAGGAGCCTGCTCCAGCGTGGGCTTCCTACAGGGTCACAGCCTCCTTCGGGCACATCCACCTGCTCTGGCATGGGGTCTTGCATGGGCTGCAGGTGGATATCTGCTCCACCATGGACCTCCATGGGCTGCAGAGGCACAGCCTGCCTCACCATGGTCTTCACCAGGGGCTGCAGGGGCATCTCTGCTCGGGCGCCTGGAGCACCTCCTCCCCCTCCTTCTTCACTGACCTTGGTGTCTGCAGAGTTGCAGTTGTTTCTGTCGTATGTTCTCATTCCTCTCTTTGGCTGCAGTTGCGTGGTTACGCAGCAACTTTTTCCCCTTCTTAAATACGTTATCCCAGAGGTGCTACCACCGTCGCTGATGGGCTCAGCCTTGGCCTGCAGCAGGTCCATCTTGGATCTGTCTGGCATTGGCTGTCTCGGACATAGGGGAAGCTTCTAGCAGCTTCTGACAAGGCACCCCTGTAGCACCGTCCCCCTCTTCTCCCTCCCCCCCCAACCTAGGCACGCAAACCCAGTACACTTGAATAACAAATTACATCAGTTTGGCATGTGTTTATCTGCTTCTGCAGTTGTCTGCTCTTGTGGCAAGATAAAGCAATAAAATAGCCTTGAAAAATACTGGACATATTTTCTGACATAATTTGTTTGTAAGCAGCAGTTTTGCTGTTTTCCTCCTGTAACAGTTTCCTCCTGCAGTTTGCAACAGTATTTCCTAAAGTAAGAAAAGTAATGAGTAGTACTTCCTCAGTATTAGAGATCTGACTTATAAATTCTAACCATAATATGTTAGTGATACCTTAGTGATAAAAGTTGTCTTTCCTGTGTTTTTCAGTTAGCTACTTGCATTTATAAGCCTTGTTTGTGAAATTTGAGTCAGAATAGCAGTGTGCTGTATATACTTGTGTACTGCATTGAATTGAAAATACAGTTTTATCAACTCTGTTATGATCCAGTTTTGCAGCATTAGATTAGAAGGCCCCACAGGGGGCATCTCTTTAGAAACAGGCATCTGTTTCTGATATCTGAAGATACTGTGAGCACTTGAAAGGATTTTTTTCATGCCTCTTGCTGACCATAGACCCATGACATGGCAAGTCTTTATTGAAGAAAAGCAGTGTCAGGTATGCTTACTTAATTATTTGTTATTAGAAAGATAAATTTTATTTATCTGCAAGATGAAGGTAAAGATCTTTTGCATACAAAGTGATTCTAAACCAACCCTAGAACTACATTGTATGAATTAAAGCGAAGGTATTCTAAATTTTGCAATCTAGTTGTAATAAAATATTCTTTTTTGCTTACAAAAAAAGTTAATCAGTGTTTTTTGATGTACCCTACAGTGCATTTAAAGGCTTGTAATCACTAACTAAGAGAGTACTATAAATTATATGTATTTTAAATGTTCAGGCATTTTTTTATTATCTAAAAATTGAATCAAAAGAATATGTTGATTTAGGAAAATGAAACAGACCTGTCAGTGTAGTCACTGAATTTACTATTAATTTAATTAAAGTTGAGGATGTGTATCACTGCTGTGGTCAGACAGTCATTGTGGAGGAGGCAGATTCAGAACTTCACCGTTCAAACACTAAATGAATATGTCATTCCTAAAACAAGATTTGCCTCACTAATGAACAAGGTGAATGGTGAGAATGGTTTAAATTTCTCTTTGCTTATTATACCTTTTCAAGTTACCTATCAGTCCTGAGTACTTTTCTCAAAAAGGTGAGGACTTACCCAGTCTTCCTCATATCAACTAAGTCATTAAAAATTCTCTGGAACATATAAGGAAGATTAAAAACACAAACAGAATATCTCAACTTAAGGTTCGTGGGTTTTTGATAGAGATTCCAGTTTCTTTTGGGCATAATAGGCTGTCATGTAAAGCTCTTTTTTCTTTTTTTTTTTTTTTTGGGGGGGGTGGGGTGGGTTATTTCCTAAGTGTACTTGGTTAACCATTAGGACTATGTAAAAAACAGTTGCCTTTTTATTGAAAACAGATGTGGAATTAGCAGATTCTTGTTTCTGAGTATTTGGTAATATGCAAAAATTAAACATGCTATTTTAAACAGCTTTGCTATATTTTAATCTAAAAGACCCTGAGGTGTCTTACCTGATCACTTACTAGGTTTCTGAAATGTAATATTTGAGTTAAACAATGATGTTTTATGAAGAATATCTTGGGGTTTTTTTAATTTTGTTGTCTCTAGACTTGGCTGATTAGTTTGTATAACTTGTGTTTTATCACCTGTCTGTTTCTACCCAGAAGCCCTGATGGACTTCCCTTGCATGTTCTATTGCTTTTGATCTCTCTGTTGTTTGGTGCAAGGTTAGCATGTCTTACTATCCAGTTGTATTACCACAGTGATGTTGTTCTTGAAAGATTTTGATCCAGCAGGAGGTTTGTTCACTCTGTTGAAAAGTGCTTTAAAGACTGCCAGCTCAAGAGCAAGGCAAATGCTCCTACAACATCACTTTGTGCTAAAAATAAAGGGGGACTGGTTTCTAACCCTGGACTTGCGGGAACTGAACTTTCATATTCACAACTTAAATCTGGGAAGATGATTTGGTCTGTGTTTCTGTCAGTGGTTCAGGAAAGCAGGTGCATTTATACCACCTGCAGGATGCATACTTTCACATTGCTTGCTCCACTATGATCTCCTAAATATGGTTGGTGAAGATAGTTATCCTTGTCTTTATCCAATTTTCAAACTGTCTCAGACACACTAAGTTACTAGTAACCTGTGTTTGTTCAGGTGTACAGTCCATGTGTACATTACCTTCTTCACCTGGAGTACTTTACAGATGTGACATTCATGAAGAACAACTGAAATGGCAGTGGATGGCAGGGGTAGAGCTGGAGTGCCTCTTTCTGAAAAGAAAAGGTATTGAGCCTTACATGGCAGAAAATTACATCTTGCTAGATGATACAAAAGAGCTGCCCATCTTGAATACTGCTGCTTCACTGTTAGTAAGGTTTTTGTACTTTGTGTTTATATATAGATTATTTCATTGAAGAATATAGTAAAAGATAAATTAATTGGTAAAATAGTAAAAAAAAAAAAAAAAAACAAAACCCAAACAAAAACAACAAACAAATAGGAAACCTGCATGACAGCATACCATTAATATGCCTTTTCGAGCACATAGTTAAAAACATTGCAATTTCTCAAATAAAACACTGCACACTGATGTTGATTTACTTTCTTCATTTCCCATTCACCCTGTACCACTTGGCAGGGTTGGGTAAAGAAATTGGGAATACAGTAGCCTAGGAAGAAGAGGGGGGTTGTGGGAAGGTGGTGGCTTGGTTTTTGTCTTTGTTTCTCACCATCCAGATCTATTTTAATTGTTAATACATTAAATTACTTTTCCCCAAGTTGAGTCTGTTTTGCCCATAACGGTTAATTGGGAAGTGACCCATGAGCTTTTTGATCTATTTTCTCCCACCCTCCTGTTGAGGGGCGGGAGTATGTGAATGGCTGGGTGAGAGTTTGGCCCTTAGCCATAGTCCACCCACCAAACTGTTTTAGGGTTTCTATTTTATGACCCACTCACACATTCTGTGAAGAATACAGGGGCACGTCAAACAAGTTGTCTTCTCCTCTTGTCACGCTGTGACTGGTGCCATGGACTCTAAGCAGGGCACTCCAGCTGGTCAAGGGTTTCAGGTCTTGGCTGGCGGCCTGGCTTCTGTGTGTAGTGCTTCCCCCTTGGGCTCAGTCTTTTACAGTGTTGGATGTTCATGGATGTGTCACCTCCTCCTAACCAGTGCTATTATTTTTCACTTATTTATTGTTTTCTAATTTAGACACTTGGCATAAGTTGTCAGTGGCCTGGTTGGTGATGTTATCTCTTTGACCTTCTCCATATCTTAAGCCCACTTGCTGTTGTTACCTGAGGTGCTATCAGCTTCTGGGTTTCTGACCCAAATGTTGTTGTAAGAATGTAAAGCTGTTAAGCGTTCATCCATGCTTCTTTTTTTTTGTCCTGTGCATACTTAAACCATTAGAGCAAGGCAAATGTGGTATTTTGGACAAGTTTACCCCCATAAGAATTATCTGTGCTTCCCTCATTTTCCCACTGTATACTAGAATCATCTCATGAGTTAGAGCTGGATAAATGCAGTCAAAGTCTTATTTTCTGAGTGATACTTCCAAGCAGGCTTGGACAATACACAGTTGTTATTAAAGGCATTAGGTGCAGAAAGTATGAAATTAAAAGAAAAAAAAAAAAAGAAAGAAAGAAGTTAGCATTTTGTTGCGTGTGCCCTTCCATTTTGCCTTATTGAGTTGACCTTAAAGAGCGGAGATAATCTTTTAGACAAATAATTTCCCATTAATCCTTGCTTCCTAAAACAATGTCTTATATGGGCTGTGGGGTGACTGTGATTGCTTTGGCATTTTATCGGAGCTGTTTTCTGTTCTCTCCTAATCTCTTCCATTGTCTGTTGTACATATTTGAAAACAATTTTATTTTCCCAACCTCAGTAACCTTATTGTCCTTGTCCCAGATAATTTTTCTTCTGCTTGAATATTCTGTACAGGCTTAGTTTTGGTGAGGTCACAAGTTAGTGTGAAAAGAAGCTATTTTTCTTATGCAAAATGGAGAGCGGCATTTCACATGATTTTCAGTAACCATTAAAGAAAATGTTGTAAAAAGCGAAATTAAAGTTTAAGAGCTGTGCAGATTTGGAGTGATGGTTTTTATGGTCATAGGGATGATGGAATATGTTGAGTGCTATAGGAGGTATGCTTAGTAGGACTTGTCATCAGTGTGTTTCAGGAAATAAGAAAGTATTAATGAGTATTTTAAAAAAAAAAAACCCTGACACTCAACACATCTGGTCACAGTTTAGTGAGAAGATCACTGAAGCCTTTTTGATGTCCAAGTGTTATGCCAAACCAATCTGCAAAGGAATTAGTAAATTGACTCTCATTGACAAGTGATTATTTGTTATTATTCGCTATTGCTGTGTTGATAAACTACCCAGTACAAGACTGATCCATATCTGTGTCTAGTCACTTCTAACTTATATATAGGCCTTATTTTTTTATACTATATTTAACAATGGCTTTGCTGAACTATGTAGAAAGTAGCTTTTTATGTACTTTATGTAGTCTTCCTCTATGCTTGTTATTTTCTGTCATGAAAGCATGCTACAAGTAGTTGTGAGCAGCTTAGATCCTTTAGGGCTTTACAATTTCTCAGCTGCCATGGCAAAACAGATTTGATGCTAGCAGCAGGAGTTCCTTGGCTAATATAAACACTTGAACTAGTAATTACAGCCTCTGATCCTCTGCCGATAGTAATTACATCCTGTATTCCTCTGCCCCAAGGGTGGTGAACTGCTGTAATTCAGGAGGAACCAAACTTCTGCTGTCACTGTCAGACACTTGGCCAATACCCGTTGTATATTTTCATGGCTCCCAATGGATCGTAAGCTGTGGTTTGAAGAATGCTAGAATAATACAAAGAATACAAAGGATATTTACTCACAGGTTTTGCCTTACAGTGTGTTGGTCTTGCTTTAGAAAATGGATACTGAATCTGTTCAAAGACTAATACTTGGGGAGTATGTTCTTCATAAAAACTTTTTTTTAATGCCCCCTTTATTTGAGGACATTACTGTAAAGTAGCTTCTCTCCTGAAATGCAGTGGTAATACCCGGTTTGGCACCTCTTTAGGTTGGATATTCTTCTTTTGCATATTCAGCTGGTTTCAAACTTACAAGCTTAATATTTTTCAATTCTGTACACTCTTGGTTGCTGGCCTCCATAGTCTTTTTCAACCCTTGTGCTGCAGTCATTATGTGCATTTATTTGTTCAGTGTCTAATTATTTCATTAGTCATCTGACAGTAAGTCAGATTCATTAGCTAATAGGAGCAGCTTTTAGACTTTCACCCAGATGACCAGTACTCAGAAAAAAATACAGGCTGGTGAGAGTCATGGTCCTAATAGTGTCCTCTGATATCTTGCTAGTGTCCTGTTCTTGAAATCTGTCCTTCAAACCTTAGTTCCTAGTTAATTGTTCTATATTTGTCTGCTAATCTTTTCAAGTACATTGTTATCTGAGCAGGGGCCTAGTTTCCTGTGATTATTTTGTTGTTTGGATACTTCAGAGTTTAACAAACTGAAAACTCTGAGAATTCTTTACTTGACATAGAGCACATTTTCCTTGTAGAGTCTTTGCTGTTCTGTACAGTTTATGTTTTTTTTTTTTTTTTTTTGTAGTGCTTTGCTTTCTGAGAGATGATAGTGTCTCTCACCTAATATTTTCCTGTTAAACTTGTTAGGACTTAGTGTCTTCGGATTCTTTCCTCTGTCAAATGTGGTGAGATTGGCTAAGATGGGCAAAAGTTATTCATTCTAACACTTAAAGATGTGTGTAAATAGCAGGATCACTCTACCCTCATTTTCTCTGGGAAAAATGTGCAAAATAGTTGTCATGGTATTTACTTACCTTTTGATTTTCTAAACGTATGTTGTTTGAAAATGAGTTTGTCTTTGTCAGTGAAGCTGTATTAGTTATTGTTCAGAGGGGGCATGGAGACTGAAAGATACAGTGTCTTGATGATATTAGATGTAATGCTTTTCATAGTATTCATCTTTAGGAAAGAGTTGAATTGCCTTTATACTCTAGTTAGGAATGGATTTGCTAGCTTGTATCTAAGATTCTGTTAAGGGAGGTCATCCTGTATACTTCTTTGTGCAATTGCCCTTTTTCTTGAAGAGTCATTGGATTTCAGGTCCAGGGTGTTTTCTGTTAAATATATATTTGAATCTAGTAGGAGACTTGCTAAGAAGAGTATGTGTAGGATGAGGATATCACATTGGACAACTAAAATAGTCAGTGTTCATCTTTGTCCTTTACTAAAGCTCTATCTAGACAAAATTGAGTATTAGCAATGTGCCCTTGTGACAAAGGGTTCTAATGGGACTGCATTGGGAGGACTGTTGCTGGCGTGTCAAGGGAGGTGATTCTTCCCCTCTACTCAGCACTGGTGAGACCACACCTGGAGAACCATGTCCAGTTCTGGGCTCCCCTGTACAAAAGAGATATGGACATACTGGGGAAGGTCCAGCAAAAGGCCACTGAAATGATGAAGGGACTGGAGCATCTCTCCTGTGAGGAAAGGCTGAGTGAGCTAGGACAGTTCAGCCTGGAGAAGGCATGGCTCAGAGGGACCTTATCAATGTATATAAATACCTGAGGGTGACTGATCATTGGCACAGGTTGCCCAGACAGATTGTGGAGTCTCGCACTTCGGAGATATTCAAAAGCCAACTGGACATGGTCCTAGACAACCGGCTTTAGGTGGCCTTGCTTGACCATGGAGATCAGACCATATGACCTCTGGAGGAGGTCCTTTCCATTACCTCTGGAGATGTCCCTTCCAACCTCAACAGTTCTGTGATTCTGTGATTAGGGAGAAAAGTAGTAGGAAGAGGTGGCAGAGCCAGTCCATTTAGTTGCCATTACTATTATAACTCATAACTTAATGGTGATTTTTACTTTCTCAGCTTCTCTGTCATGGCTGTGGTGATTCAGGCAGTCTTTAGCAGGTGTGTATGGAGTACAATGTTTGCCACTTTACAGCATCCTTGTTTGTGTATAAGCTCTCTCTTCTATACCAGATGTATTCAGGAAAGAGATCTTGATGGGATAGCCATTTTTTTCATGAGTATGCTCCATGTTCTGCACTTCATTACAATACCATTGCATGCAGGACTAATTTAAACAAACCAGGAAAAGTTATCATCCACAACTTGTGCTTTTCCATTGTTCACATCTTATTGTATACATGCTTTAAGATCCAAGATCTTGCCAAACTGTGTGGTGAAGCAGTCTGAGTTTGTGTCCTAATGCTTCAAGAGCTATATTTGAGGTTTTGTATCAGTCTGGACTGAGCTGGGCTGTGGTTTCTTTCTACTGTATTCTCTCCTTTACCTCATCCATAAGTGGTCATCTTTCTTACTGGTTCTGTAAAAAATAGTGTTATTGCCATTGTTATTGGTTAACATCAAGGGGTAAAACACATCTAATTTTTGAACATGGGAAGTAGTCTTACATTCCACATATCCTTCTGCAATCATATCTGGTTAATGGCTATTCAGCATGAAAAGCTAGGACAAAAGACAGGACAAGTAATAAATTAAACACCCAGATAAACAAACTCGGAAGAATGGGAGATAATTAAGAAGATACCAAAGACCAAAACTATCAGACTATTGGTTGATGGACCATTGAAGGAGCAGCTCACAGCCTTGAGGAAAAGAAGATTACTCTTTTCCATGAGACACATGATAAACTTATTATGGGATATTTGAGGGGGCTTGTGGGATTGTGTAAAAGTTATTATGGATCGCCTAGGGGAAAAGCCAAAGGCAGGAGAAGGGAACGTAAGAAATCTGCTGATCATTAGGCTTGTGCCCAGTGCCTTATCACTGCAGTATAAGTGATAACTGCAGTGATAACTTAACAAGAAAATCTATGTTATTAAACACTATTCCTAATTATTTTCCTGGTTGAGGGTTCTCTCTGTTCTCTGTGTGTGTGGTGCTAGTGAACTTCAATCCAGAGTAGCTGGTGGGTGGCTTCAGAGGTCTGAGAGCCAGAGCCCATAGGTCTGGGGGCAGGATACCGGAGAGAGCAGAGGGTTTGGGAGTCAGTGGCTGGAGGAACTGATGTCCAAGCCAGCTTCCAGAAGGAGAGTCAGGACTTTGAGAGGCAGCCTCTGGGGAGACCACGGTTTGTGGTCAGCTATGAGAGGCTCATGTGCATGAGATCAGCCAACACGTATGAACAGATCAGACCACTTGTATAGTTTGTTTATGCATGTGCTGTTTGTGTGTGTGTGGTGCCTGTTCTTGTGTTTGTGATGTTCTTCTGGTGGCCAGCGGTGTCTGTACAGTGTGTGTGTGTATGAGGGGTACCTGGTCAGCCTTGCTACTGGCTGGGGCTAGGGTCAGGGGGTGGCAGCAGCCTGGCTGCGGTGGGCTGGGAAGGAGAACATCCCTGGGCCTTGAAGCCCACCAGCTTCAGCTTCACTGTAGCAGCTTGCTGTGTGCGCTTACTTAAAAGCACCAAGCCACAGGCCTTAAAAGGAGGGCAAATGGAAGTCCCACTTCCATAGATTAGTTTTAAGGCAACAATATGTTTTATAATTAAGCAGTTTTTTTGAAGGCTTGATTTTCTGCTTCATGAACTTGGGTCCTGGGGGAAGTGTTCTTATGTGTATTTTTATTCAGAAGTAAAATATTTTTAATAGTTGCAAACTTAAATAATCAACATTTTAAAAAAGGGAATAAAAAATTGTATGTTTTTGGAGTTGCTAGTGGTTTTCCTTAATGCGAATGTCCTTTTCTGTTTTGGAAAGAAAATATTTAAACATTTACTCTTACTCATATTTGGGAAATGTCATTGCTGTTGCTGGCAACTGAGAGTTGAGATTAAGTAAAATATTTGAAAATGATGATAAGTAGGCTCAGATTAATGCTGGTTTTTAGCAGCATGAAATGTGAGCGCCTGTCATGTTTTTAGCTCTATTCACTAAAGATAAGAATGTAATCACTGGTACTTGAACATATGGGAAGATAGGGCTTAAAACTCTTTCAAAGGTTGGCAAGATTTGATTTTGCTTCTTAAAAAAAAAATCAATATTGTAAAATATGCATAACTGAGCAAAAGCATTCCAAATACCTGCTTACTTTTAGAAGATGGATATTTTCTAAGTCTTAGCAACAAAAGAATTATTTCTAAGCAGTACCACATGTTGAGAGAATAAGCCACTGAAATTCAAATGCCTTTGTCTGAGATTTGAAAGTAAGAGGTTGACATCACAGAGACTTTTGTAATAAAATCTTTTCTATGTTTGTTGTTACTAAAGATCAAGTATGGAATTCTTAAGGATTACTTAAATTTATTTGAAGTTGTATAGTAACTTTGTCAAGGAAGAAAAGTCAGTATATGAAGATTTGACAAGCTCATTAAACAGAGAAAATGCTTTGCAATAGGATCCTTTTTCCTTAGATGTGAATGTCTTTACCCTAGTGTTTAAAGACTGAATAAGAACATAGCTTTGGGCAGTATCGACTGTGGTAAATAATCCTGGTCCCTAACAACAAGTGTTTTTAAGATTTTTGTTAATTATTTTTCTCTGAAAGCAATCTAAGTGAAAATGATCTCATTTCTAAAAGATCACTTCATTTCATCCTTATAACTCCTGCAAAAGGATTTAACAAACTTGTTAGAATTTTTGTCTAATTGCTAATCACTGGTAATTTTGAAAATTTCACTACATTGCAGATGAAAATGTGGACTTTTGAGGATGCTTAGAGAATGGAAGTTCTTGTACGGAAAACAGGAATGCTAGTAGTTGTTCAGAAATATTTGATACTGGAGGTCTGTATTACGTATTGTGTATTTGGTTTTAAACAACTGTGATTCATTTTGACCATCTTTGATAGTTGGGCAGTTGAGATTAGAAGATTGGCAGAACTTGTCTGATGTCCTGTGGTTTTTCACAGAATCACAGAATGGCTGAGGTTGGAAGGGACCTCTGGAGATCATCGGGTCCAGCCCCCCAGA
This sequence comes from Oceanodroma leucorhoa, assembly GCA_030449065.1. Classification (NCBI taxonomy): domain Eukaryota; kingdom Metazoa; phylum Chordata; class Aves; order Procellariiformes; genus Oceanodroma; species Oceanodroma leucorhoa. The sequence goes on along the minus strand of JASVER010000104.1, from coordinate 674,097 downwards.
TCAAGCAGGGTCACCTAGAGCCAGTTGCCCAGGACTGTCCAGGCAGGTTTTGAATATCTCCAAGGATGGAGACTCTACAACCTCTCTGGGCAACCTGTGCCAGTGCTCAGTCACCCTCACAGCAAAAAGGTGTTTCCTGATGTTCAAATGGAACCTCCTGTGTTTCAGTTTGTGACCATTGCCTCTGGTCCTGTCACTGGGCACCCCTGAAAAGAGCCTGGCCCCGTCCTCTTTGCACCCTCCCTTCAGGTATTTATATACGTTGGTAAGATCCCCCCTGAGCCTTCTCTTCTCCAGGCTGAATGGTCCCAGCTCTCTCAGCTTGTCCTCATAGAAGAGATGCTCCAGTCTCTTAATCATCTTAGTGCCCCTATGCTGGTCTCTCTCCAGTATGTCCATCTCACTCTTGTACCCGGGAGCCCAGAACTGGACTGAGTAATAGATTCCTAGTAGAAAAATCCTATTAAGAAAATGAAATATCTTCTCTGAAGTTCTAAAATAAAACTGATTTATAATAACTGATTTTTATATGGTGGCAGATGTATTTATTTTCTGTAGTGCCTTCTGAACGGCATAGGGCTTTAGTAATAAGGTTTGTCAAGATTAATAACTACACAACAGCTTTTTAACTAAAGATTTTTATGATGGTCTACATTGTAGGACAACAGATGAAGCCCCATAGTAGTAATGATGACTATAGAAAATGAGATTTTAATCAAGTGGATTGGATGGGTATACAGACACTTGTTTATTCTCTTTTTGATTGCATATTGTCTTCAGCATTGGAGAAGTTTTGCTTGCGTGGTTATGGTTGTTCTTAAAGCAGTTTTGGAACATAGGATTAGTGCTAGACTGATGAAGTTTGTGATGGGAAAAACCTACCATGGTCTGATAGTGACTTTGAGGGTGCTTAATGAAGCGATAATGAATCTTTCATGCTTTCTAGCTGATTTCTTCTTGTGTGGTATTGGCTAGTAACTTCTATCGAATTATGCAGAGATGTTGGTTGTCTTAATTTCCTTCTAATGAATGAAGGGAAGAGGCTGGGGGGGAAAACTTCAAAATCTTAACATTAAAACCCTGGGGAAATCACTGCCATCTGAGTGACCTTCTCCCCCTCCAACAATGCTCCGTTGATGCAAGTTAATTAAAGGAGCAATGTATAGTTGAACTGAAGAACAGATTCCAGGTTACTTTGGAGTACTGGAGTCAATATTTAGTCTGTGAACGTGGGAGAAAGAGCAAAACCTAGAAGCTTCTGTTCATAAATAATGCCAGAAAAAGAAACAAAAGATCTGCATGCAGCCAATGAACAGTAAGCAGTATTGAAGAGATGAAGAAATTTATGCATGTATCAGAAGTTGGTAGTGAAATAAAGGAAATTATTTCATTTTCCAGGCTTGCTATGAAGACAAGTGTTCCAGTACACCATTTACATAGTTTTAAAATTACTAGGTATCTGGAACTAGATACAAAAAAGACTGAGGACTAAATTAAAAGTTGAGAAAGCTATCTGTAAAGGGCAAGTCAGTGGTGAAACAGTTGATAAAATCACTGAAGAACCCTCACAATTATGGGAAGCAGTATTATTTAACAGAAGATTTGGATTTTGCTGACAAGGTAGCTTTCTAAGTGGCTTCTTCAATCTACATATAATCAAAGACTGAAAGACACTATACACTATTGTAAGAAAGATGGAATTATTAATCTGTTTTGGGGGAAAAAATATCTCATGGGCATCTTGGTAACTGTCAACTTTACCTTTGTGTTAGAATGCAACAAAAAAGTACAAAAGATGAGTTAATTTACATACTTTGACCCTAACATGCAAGTGAAATGAGTATATGCACAAGTAATAATGATGCAACAACCAGCAACAGTTCGCTCACCAATTAAACAAGGTTTAATTATTGAAAAATTTTGCTTTAAAGACTAAATATTAATCTTCAACCCAGATGTTATTTATACCTCAATGTGAATATGAGAGCTAGACATTTCCAAATGGAAAAAAGAAATCAATTGCTTTCACAAGCAAATGCCTCAGGAAAACATTAATTATTATTCTGAATGCATTTGACAAATGCTGAGCTGAAATTAGTGGAGTTCGGTTTCTTCAAAGTTCTTAAAGTATTAGGTAAATATCTAGGACATGCTAGCAAGGAAGTTCTTCACAACTGTTAATTTATTTCTTCTGCCATGGAAGATTTGTCCTTTGGCAGCTTGACTTAACTGACTAAATATAAATATACCTCAACTATATATAATATATATAAAATTTATAGTAGATATTTTATAATAAAATTTATTTTTTGTTTTTAATTGTTAGATATTTAAATTTAAATATTTTCAATTGTTAGATATAGCATTTAAGCAATATTGATGATAACTGTCGTGCTCTCCCCTTTAGAGTCTAAAAAAATGAAAATTACAGTGCTAAGACTATAACTTAAATTTCTTTGTCTAAATAAGTCATAAGTTAGCTGTTGCCTTTGATTTGCTTTCCGTAAGACGTAAAAGGCCACTTTGCATTCTCTGTGATTTTCTTTGGGCTGATTTGTGTTGTTGTGAAGGGGTGTGTGTGAGAGAGTGAGAGAGCAGTGGGGAGTTTTATTTAATTAGAAAAACAAAACAAACAAAAAAACCCCCACAAAACGAACTTTAGCCTTGTATTGACACTTATGTCAACCACTAGAGATTTATGAGGGAAATTTTTTCCTGTCCTTTGAAAATGTTACTGATTTGATACATTTGTTCTAAGAGCCCAGTAGTGCCAATCTGTATCATTTATTTCCTTTCTTCCATACATTTAGTGGTGCTACATGAAAATAATCTAAATGCTTTATGTAATAAGTTATATTGGCCCATTGCAAAAAACATTTGGTAGTGTCGAAAGCATTTTTGCTTAAATAGTATTGCTAGTTTTGAAAAATGTTGTCTTTGTTCATATAGATTGTGTGCGAACACTTAACATGGAATAAATGTAATATTAATTGTTTGCTTTGTTTTTATCGAGCTTATTTCAGTGTAAGTGCTGCTGAAATAACTTTTAATAGCTGAAAAAGCCTTGGCAAAAATTACTTATTAATTTTGTACAACACTTGAGATTTGTAACATGCTGTGAAAGGTTAAAACCCAACTTTTCTCAAAAGAAAATTGATCAGCGCTGAAATGTCAACTGTCTAGGTACAGCAGCTTACGGGCAAGCAAACACTGTTCTCTTATTTCAGGTTCCCCAGCTGCATAGCATTTGCATTGTGACATTTTGTTACAACATTAGCACGATAGCTGATGTTTCAAAATCAATCAGTTTTTGTTGGTATGAGGCAGCCTGCAATTTAGTTGGATGTTGAAGGCGTTTCTCTGAAATGTAATTAAATTGAATTCTTGGGTTCTGGCAATATCTGCATCTCATGACTTTTTAGTGGTAGCTGCAAGATTGTACAGTTTTGAAGACCACGTAAGGTTATCATTCTGAAATATCTTAAAATAAAAAAAAGGCAAAAGAAAGCAATATTAAGACTTTCTCAGAAGTACAAAACTTTTCTAGACATTATACTTTAAATTTAATTTAAGGCAATTATGTCGGTGCCTGGTGCATTAAAATGCAAGATAGAAAAATAGGCTGCCGTACTGGAGAGTTCATATCCTTTAATACTACTTTTTAGGAATTGCTAGCTAAAATTCAGGTTTTGTTGAAAATGAAGTTGTTTTTATTCATCAACATGCTTCTAATTATAGAGAAATGTATTAAGAAGCCTTTCGTGACTATTACTTCCCCCATTTAGGCTGTATTCTGGAATAAAAGGTACATCGAAACTAGACAATCAGATTGCAGTGGGAAAAAGATTTTACCTGAGCAGTTTATATTTGAAATAAGGTGTCAGTATATAGTAGAGTCTCCCCTTTTAAATAAAAGCATGGGCTTGATTATATGCATTGAGAAACACTTGTAGTTGGACTCAGTATAAGGGGAACTGAGATTTAAAGGCTTGTTATTTACGGTAATCATGCTGGGTATGTGCATGGTTCATGTTGATCCTAAATACTATAAATAAGTAAGGAGTACTTCCATGTGTGTAGTGTATCTACAATAGTATAATGAAGGTTATAACACAGTCCTTAAATAGGTAGAACTACGATGTTTCTACAGCATTATTTTTAACCTGTTCTGTATCTTAAAATGGGGGTGAGGGGAGGAAAGCTTCCCAAATGCTTTTGTAGCATCTCCTGGAGATTGTTTTTTCTTTTGATCAAGCAGAGACTCCAGAAGGATAGCTAATCTAGACAGACTAGGTATAAGGAGAAAAATCCTGAATTAAGGTAAAAAAATTTCACAGAAAACATCTTGCTGTCCTCTCTCATTTTTCAGATATCCCCAGTGAGGGGGAAAGCTGGGATCTGTATTTCTAACTCTCAGATATGTCATGGCTACTGTGCTGTCAATGAAAAAATGTGTATGTCTGGTTTCGGTTACATAAAAGCTGATACTCTGTTAAGAGTGGTTACGTCTGGAAAACAAAACATTGCTGGCCAAACACAACTTTGAATAAAGCTTGTTTAGTATTAAGGAGTTAGATGGAACAAGTGTAGTGCCTAGTAATGTTAAATAGGTATCTCTAAATGTAGTGTCTCTTTCAAAAAATTCAAGAGAAAGATGTGAATAGGTAAAGTAGTGTTGGATTGCCAGACTAAAACATAATTTCATTTCATTCCACAAAAGATAATTTCTAATTGCATACAGTTACTTTGGATGTGTTACTGCTGCAGGTATACAATGTTGTATTTTACTCATATCTTTGTTTCCATTTATCTTTTACCTTATCTTCCTCTTGCACTTCACTACTGTGCAGGCTTATACTCAGCTGGGTGATGCATTTAATAGGAACAAATAGACCATAGTCAGAGGTGTAAGAAGGAAGACTTTCTGCTTCTAATAGGTGTACAACATAATGATTTTTAATCATTATCTAAGAATTGAATGGTTTGAGGAGCAATGCAGTTAATATCACCTCTGTTTTCTGCCAAGGTTTGTTTGTTAGATAAATATATTTTAAATTCCTGAAAACAGGCTTGTTATTTAGTCTTTGATGGAGATGAATTGTTCCTATCAGGACCTTTAACAGCAGGTTTGAAGAATTTCAGGAAAAGCTGTAGTTTGCGTGTGTACCACAAGTGAAAGGAGTTTCCCCTTCCTCTGTCTCACTGGTCACCAGATCAAATCCTGCTTTAGCTCAAATCTAAGCTAAGTTTGTTTCTGACTGATCACAGAAACATTCCTGGAAAAAGTCACTATTCTATTAAAACTTCCAGTGGGATGCAGTGTTCGCACCTTTCGCTGTTAAAATTAGAGTAATCTAACATGACCTTTGTCCTGGTTTTGGCTGGGATAGAATTAATTTTCTTTCTAGTAGTTGGTATAGCGCTATGTTTTGGATTTAGTATAAGAAGAATGTTGATAACACACTAATGTTTTTAGTTGTTGCTAGGTAGTCTAATTCTCAAGGACTTTTCAGCTCACATGCTCTGTGAGGTGCACAAGAAGCTGGGAGGGAGCATAGCCGGGACAGCTAGGCCAGCTGGCCAATGGGGTATTCCATACCATATGATGTCATGCTCAGCATATAAGGCTGGGAGAAGAAGAAGGAAGTGGGGGACGTTCGGAGTGATGGCGCTTGTCTTCCCAAGTAACCGTTACGCGTGATGGAGCCCTGCTTTCCTGGAGATGGCTCAACACCTGCCTGCCGATGGGAAGTAGTGAAGGAATTCCTTGTTTTGCTTTGCTTGCGTGCGCGGCTTTTGCTTTCCCGATTAAACTGTCTTTATCTCAACCCACGAGTTTTCTCACTTTTACCCTTCTGATTCTCTCCCCCGTCCCACCCGGGGGAGAGTGAGCGAGCGGCTGTGTGGTGCTTAGTTGCCGGCTGGGCTTAAACCACGACAACCTTACGGGAACATGGTGGCATAACGTCACCCTTGAGAAGGCTCCTGTGAAGTCTACATACGCAGAACCATGTCTCTCTTATTTTTGTCTAGTTCACGTATTCATTTTCTACTCGTTAACACTGATTAAGCTATGGTATAATTGCTATTGTCTACACAAACAAAGTTGTCAAGTTTATGTTAGCATCTAGGTTTCCACTTTATTTATTTTGTTTCGCAGATCTCTCAGGGAAAATCCAGTAGAGGTGTAAGTTACAGGTATGTTTAAGCCTTCTGGATAATAGCTGTTCGTTTGTGTGTTGTTTTTTTTTTAAAATGTCCTATGGGTCATTTAGAAATAGCCCACAAGTTTAGTATCTTTTTCCCTGTCTGCTCCAACCTCAGTTGCAAAATCTCTCTTGTATAACTTTGGCAATAAGTTTGTAATACTGCAGTTAATACTAATCAAAACCAGTTCCAGCAAACAATCTAAACTTTCATGCCTTTGTTTTCCTTTTAGACAACAGACCAGGCCACTGTAACCCTTTGGGCTAATAACTAATGCTTTTCTGAATGATCACGTATGTGTTGCATCCTTTTCAGAGCAGACAGGAAAGAATTATCTAAGTGTTTCAGGGCAATAGTGAATAGGAAACTTTCTTCTAAGGTTTTTACGATGTGCTAACAAAAAGCAAAGGTCACAATTAAGACACTTTAACAAGAAGGGCACATTCTGTGAAGTGCCATATTATAAAACAAATGAAATAGAAGACATTTAAGTTACGGCTTATTCCTTAGGCAGCAGTGAGAGACTGAAATAGATTCTCTCTTTAAACTTTTAAAGTCCTAACCATAATAATTTGTCTGACCTAAGTTTTTTTTTGTTTGTTTTTTTTTAAATCCATAGAGCATTATTAAGGAAGTATTTTAGTGATGTATTCACTCTGAGTATGTTGAATTGTTGACGTTACATAGACAATGTTTCTTTCCTCTCTTCATAAAAATATTTGTTAAACTGCATTAAAGCAATAAAGAACAATCTAAAGCTTTCACTTGCAAGGCTGAAATTGAAGTTCTGATGTCCAAACTAATTTTGGTTTTCTTTATGCCCTTTCCTTTCTTACTGTAACAACTGGGAAACAGAAATGGAGGAAGGGGTTGCCTGTACTGCTAAAGGCATTGAAGTGCATCAAAGGAACAAATAGTTGTTGTTGGGAGAAAGGACTGAAGACTACACAATACAGTAAAAGAATACACTAATCCATGGTTTGTTTCTTTGCTTTCTAAATAGAAATTTCCTCTCTATACTTAACCTTTTAACTACCTAATCCTTCATTTTTCTGTTCATCAATACATATAATGGGAAGATGCAAGAGCTTTCACAGTGTAAATTTAATCCTCATAAAAATGTTGTCGGTAATCTGTGGTGTAAGATTCAAACCACGTAGAGTTTTTGTTTCCTTCTAATACTCTTATTTCTAATTTCTGTGTTCTTATTACTTTCTAAAATTTGCTTGCTATTTATCTAATTGAAATCTAACAAAAGCCTAACTACTTCAGTTATTCTATGCTGCATCAAAATCACTGTTAAAGATTAATTTGCTGTAGCTGTTTTTCACATATATATATTGTTATATATATACTGACTATTCTTCTTACTTTTGGAGGTGGCTTCTTCAGGTCAGATCTCTAGATTACTGGGGAAACAGGAGTGGGGGTTGAAGTTCATTTTATTTTCTGTCTAGATGGCATCAACTTTCTGTTTTTTAAAGGGATATAAAATACTTCATTTAGAGCAGATTTTGATCCTTTTAATCTTGGTTTCTAGTTAAACACATGTAGTCTCTTTTTTGTTGTTGTTTTTTGTTTTGTTTTTCCAAGTTTGGAATATAATTTTTCTTTTTTTTTTTTTTAAATTTGCCTCTCTTCATAGGGAAGACTTGCTGTTGAGTGTAAAAGGTAAAAGGAGGTGGTATAGAACCAGCTTCGGTAGATTTTGTACAAACCAGTAGCAGCTCTTTTTGGATTCTTGTAAGATAGACAACTAAGCTTTCTGTCCTGGTTTCGGCTGGGATAGAGTTAAATTTTTCCCTAGTGCTATGTTTTAGATTTAGTATAAGAAGAATGTTGATAACACACTAATGTTTTTAGTTGTTGCTAGGTAGTCTACTACTCAAGGACTTTTCAGCTTCCTATGCTCTGCCAGGTGCACAAGGAGCTAGGAGGGAGCATAGCCAGCACAGCTAACCCAACTGGCCAGTGGGGTATTCCATACCATGTGACGTCATGCTCAGTATATAAATAGGGAGTGTGGTCCAGGAATTAGCAATCGCGGCTTGTTATCAGTCAGGGGCTGGTGAGCAATTGCATTGTGCATCACTCATTTTGTATATTCTATTATTATTATTATTATTATTATTATTATTATTATTATCCTTTCCTTTTCTGTTCTATTAAACTGTCTTTATCTCAGTCCACGAATTTTACTTTTTTTTTTTTTTCCGATTCTCTCCCCCATCCCACTGCCGGGGGGCAGGGGAGTGAGTGAGTGGCTGTATAGTGTTTGGCTGCCTGCCGAGTTGAACCACAACACTTTCAAAATACTGTGATATCTATGCTTAAGCTCAAATTTATCAGCTGCTTATTGGTGTGACATGAGTTTATATATGTATGTGGTGGATTGATCCTGGTTGGCAGGAAAGCCCCCCCCCATTCTTCCTCGAGGGATGGGGGAGAGATTCAGGATGGGCAAAAATAAGAAAACTTATGGATTGAGGTAAAGACAGTTTATTAAGTGAAGCAGGGAAAAAAGGAAAAGAACACAAGTAATGCACCAGCAGACCGATGCCCAGCCAGGCCCTGAGCAATAGCCGCTTTGGAAAAACTCAGCCCTCAGTTTTATTGCTGAGCATGATGTTATATGGTCACAGGTGATCTGACTTTTGCAAATGGCAAAGGTAACTTTTTTCTGTTCGTTGGTTTTTGGAGTTTCTGTTAAAGCTTTTTCTTTAGTTTTTATGGCTGCCTTGATCAATCCCTGCTTTAACCTTATTTCATCTTTGCATTTGGAATAGAGCCATTCCTTCACACCCTTTATTACTGGTGTAACTATCATAGCAGAAATAAATGGAGAAAAGTGTTCTAAGAATATCTTTTCATCTGTGCTGCAGAAGGCTCCCAAACCTATGCCTGGTCTTAATCCAGACCTTCTTACACTGAGTAGTGGAGCACGTATGGAGGTGATATTTGTTCTGGAACTGCCATTGGCGATATAGGTTAAATAATCTAGTTAGCCCCTCTAGAGAAGTGCCTGTATTTCAAGGAACTGCAGAGCGCCTGCTGGGAGCCATGGGCTCACCTTTAAAAGTACTATATATTTTGGAGGTGTGTTTAGCACTTGATAGAGCAGTCCTCTGTTTGAAGTCTCTGCAAGCCTCCTTCAAGTAAATTTTGTTATAAAGCTTGGAGTTATTAAAGAAGAATTTCTTGGGGGAAAAAGCAAGGTAGCTTTCCAGGGACTGAGCATTCTTTGAGATGCCCCGTCCCTAGACATATTCACAGTGCAGTCACCCTCCCTTTTAAATACGAGTCCTGTATGATGTAATCCTGCCTGTCTGGGTTTTGAAAGAACTGAGGAGGCAAAAGCACGCTAAGCCTGCTTGTACAGTATTCATTAAAATACAAAAGAAATGGCATGAATGCCAGCACAGGTAGTTCTAGGATATTAAAAAAAAAAAAAAGTTGGGCTTGACAAATTGCATAGAGGCAAATCACAGGCTGTGGATGTGCATGTGGACAGCATGCCTTGAGACACTCGTTGTTGTTCTGGGAGTACATTGCGGTTGATAAGGAAATACTCTTGGTAATAATTTACATTTTAGGTTCTCTAATGCACTCTCCTAAAGGAACTTTTTTTTTTCCCCCTGGTAAATTGTAGAAAGAGCCTGGAGCAATTCAGTAGCCTGCCTCAGATAAAAGTAACCTTTGCCACAAAACCCTTCTTTCTGTGCTTTCCTCCTAAGCCTTCCATGTCATTTTTCTCAATGGCATCCAACTTAATGTGATTTTTTTAAAAAAATGTATTCATCAAATGGTCTGACAGCATATTAAAATTTTCTTGTGCAATACAGCTAACTAGGACATCTCATTTAGAAAGTAAACTCTTTGTGAAAATAAAAATTATCTTTTTTGTGCAGAAGATCACTTAGTAAATAGCTCTCACATGATAATCTCAAAATCAAGAAATTCACGCACTCGTAAAAAATTGAGACAAGTTAATTGAGCCATGATAATCTTGTTCTTAATTGCCATGAATAAAAATGTCATTGCCTTCCTGATAGCATGTGGAGCTGCTACTTAACTTCAGGCTTTGTATCAAATTAACTTTTTTAAAGTTTATAGTAAATCTTTGATAACTTGCAATTTCATGTGCTGGTCTCATGTTTGGATGGGGGGGAAGAAAAACAGACCAGTTCTTAGACATCAGCCTATAAGTTGTCATCCTTTTACCTTCATTATTACCTGAAATACCACTGCAAAATATTAAATAATTCTAATGTTCATGTAGTTTTTGAATCATCACGTGCTTTCTGCATTCTCAAATTGTTACCTTCTTCATGCCATATGAAAATGTCCTGTTTATTTGCCACAAATGCAGCATAGTGAACACTATAGTTGTGATTGTTGCATAGAGCTCAATAGAAAAGAACAACGTGGCTTCTTGCTCTTCTTCTACAAGATTGCATAAAAATATTACTGAATTTTGTCAAAACTTTAGAAAGCTTGCTTTTAGAAATCCTGGTTACTTCAAATGTGTAAAGATTCTGGCTTGATTTTTCCCTCCAATGCTTGTGGTTTTTTTTCTTTTTTCTTTTTTTTTTTTCTTCTTTTTTTTTTTTCTTTTTACTGTTGGCAATCTGAATTGCAGCAAAGACAGCTGGTGACTCTGGTACTAAAGCTAGTATTAAGTTGGACCGAAGTTGTCATCTCAGCTTTCAGTTTATTCATTCCTTTTCCTCATATTAAGTATTCTTCCTCCTTTCTCAATTTTAAATGTTGTGTGATGTTGGTAACATGGTGCTTAATTTGCCGTAATGGTCTACATCACTCACCCCAGCTTTCACCATCTCAGCTCAGCTCTGAGGTGTCCGCATGTTCTATCTGCGGCTCACTCTGCCTGCTCCTCTGATCATCCGGGCCATGGGACTGGAAGTACCTTAAGTCTGCAGTGTTTTATGTTCTTTATAAATTAAACTGCTTCAGCATGATCAGAGTTTGGAGCTATGCTCATTACTTGACAACATTTTGGTGTCTTTCATGCATCTAAAATATCGAATAGCATGTTTTTGCTTTTTTTCTGGTAAGATGATCTTTGTGTTGAGTAACATATAAAGATGAAGGCAAGGCTGTGCTTGCAGGAATTTGTCTAAATTTTGTTTCAGAGTGATTGGAAAAAGTCTGCAGAATCTCAGTTTGGATTCTGTAATTGGGATTATCTTTTGCTTTTAGAAAAATACTGTTGAAAAAGGACATAAAATTCTTAGCTGTTTGAAAACACTAGCATTAATTTACCACCACCTTTGTAAAAGCTAATTTTATTTACAGTGTGGCTCAGTTAGAAAAAATACAGTTGTGAGGAAAGACTTTATACATTAGAATTTTAGCTTTTATTTTTATAATCCAGGTAAATTAAAGGAAAATTTGCTCTTTCAATTAAAATTGTTCAAATATTTTGATGCGCTCTCGTCAACTGTGTTGAGGTCTCCTCAACTGTGTTTAAGGAAGACTATCATTAGTTTTAGACAGAAAAGAACAGTGACATGAGGATCCCACATCTTTCTGAAAATAAACATTTGAACTAACCTAAAAAAGTGTTTGTTGTAAGAATTGAAAGGTGTATGATCTTCTTTTCACAAGAGCATATTCTGTAGAGAACTTTATCTTGTCCTTTCAGGCAACATAATGGAGCAAAATGGGGATTCATTTTGCTCCTAAAATTTGCAGATTTCATAATTGTTGGTGAAACACAAGACAGTAAGAAAAAAATTAAGAAAAACACTGGCCATGTGGATTCTCCTGTGACTTCAAGGGATTATGTTTTTTTCCCCTTTAATGGTGGTTTCTGAAACAGCCTGCATAGGCCACTTCTTCCATATTCTTTCATTGCAACATCAAGAAAAAACTTGGTTAAACACCAAGATCACTTGGTTCTATCTCAATTCTTACAAGTCTCCCAAATTAGTTGTAAAACAGCATTTCTGTTCATTGGTAATGCTTATATAACAGTGCAGTTTATTGTATATATAACTTTGTCAATAATATAAATAATTTTGCAGGTTTTGAATTTTACTGTTTTTTGCTTCTTACACCATTGTCCAGTTTGACATTCATAAACATCGTCTTGTTGTAAATGCATTGTTTACAATGAGGAAAATAATTGTGGGGTTTTTTTTCTGGCTAAATGTAATATTTAAAGTACTCTATAGAGAAAAATACTGTATGCTTGTCTCATGTAAAAATATACATATATATGTGAGTGTGCACACAAATATTGTTTTCTGTATCAGTTAAGTTATTAATAGAAAGAAAAGGAGATGGTATTTCAGGTAATTCAGGCTCTGTTCTGATTTTAGCCAAGTGGAATAAATTGGTCGGTACTTAGAGGGCTTCCAAGTTCTCTTCAGGAATAATTTCTGGTTTTCCAATTGTGTTTAAAACAAAATTAGAGGGTTACTTTATAGAGGACATGAATATAGAACAATATGTGTATTGGTCTTTAATACTCAGTGGTAAGAAAATGAGTTTTTTATCAAAATAAAGTTCTGAATAAATACATAGCTTAATAAATTTTAGTATACCGTATGCATCTCAATCTAGCTCCAGCTCCATAAAATAAGGGAATGTGGATAATGCTTTAATTGTCAAGATACTAGCCTTTTGTTTAAAGAAAGATGAATGGATTGCTGAGACTGCCTGAGTTACCTTTATTGCAGCAGTCAGATCAGATGAGTACACTTGGGTTACCCGAGGCTGAGAAGAGCTGCATTTTGAAGCGGTGATTGCTGCAGTCCAGGACTGGCTTAACAGCTGAAAAGGCCTGTTCCTCCTTCCCGGCTGTCCTTGTGTTCAGTAGCTTCAACTTTCACTTGACAGACTAGCTGTTTCGAACCTCCTCTCATTTAGCTGGCGGTTGGTATTGCTAGCTTGAGGCACGAGTTTAAAATTTGGCCCCAGTCTGACTTCTGCCCAGCCGGAAAGGTTATGAAATGGATGTGATGAATGGGTGATCTTTCAGGAAGATGTTAAACTCCTTCATATTCACACAGTCTATCTATGAGCCGATGGAGTTTGGCGTGGAGATTCTCTTACCAGTTACAAATAAACCCCCTGTATCCAAACACTGAGTGCAGCTTTTTCCGGGGTATATTTATTTGTGGGTTATAAATAGAAGTTGCAGCCTGCTAGTTAGTCCTACCTCAGTGCTTGCCTTTACTTGTGTGTTGGAGTGAGCAAGGTGAAGCTACACTGTTGGTGCTAAGAGGTTTTTTTGTTTGCTTTTTTTTTTTTTAATAAGATTTTTAAAGAGTATGTGTAACTGTATGCATGCTGTTTTAAGTTACCTGTAAAATACTTAAGAACTTGATGGTGATTTATACAATGTGAAATATATTGAAATTTTAAATTTGTACGAAGGTAGTTTTCAAAATACAGCCTAACTTGACAGCAATAGAATCATGAAATGCATGTTATATTAAATATTTTATTAGATGTATGTCAGCAGTATCAGAACTGCTACGCTTCTGACGTTTATAGGTGAAGGTAGACACCTATATACTGATATTAAGCAAATTTAATACATATATTTTTTCCAATTATTTTAGTTAATGCACCAATTAACTGGTATTCTGCAATAGCGTGACATGTACTTGTTGATTTATAGACTACTAGGTTTATTTCTTCAGAAAAAGTTTAATGTTTTAACTAGTCATATGAAACAGTTACAAGAAAAAGTATGTATTTAGTTTAGAACAGTCAAATTACAAAGTACAGGTTATGCCCATTTAAAAAAACAGTGTACACAGAGGCATGTCTATATAAAAGTCATATAGTGCTAAATGTTATGTAAATTTTTCTGTACAAATGTAAATTTTGTATAAAATGGCTTAATGGACTATATTTACATTATGTGACTGCTAGGAGGCTGTCTAGGTAGAATATAACTTCTAGATCAAATGTGTTTGGAAAAAAATATATACCACTTTCAGTGATGTCTTGCTATTTAATTCAAATAACACTGTAATTTTAGAAAAAATATTTTTCACCGTTTGACTTTGTTAACTTGTAAATATTTCTGTTCACTTGTGGTTCTGGAGGTTATGCTTAGTTATTTTTAACAGGAGAAAGTATGTCTTATCCAATGCTATATAAAGTTGTAGCAACGCAGGGTGATTTGTTACATCATTCCTGCCTTGTGCTATCAATTTTTTTGAAGCCAGTATTTTATTAATTGAACTTCTGTTTTCTTCTAGCTGACAGCACGATCGCTGCCTTCCATACAGTCTGACGAGAGACTACAACCTCTGCTTAATCATCTCAGGTAGCATAAACTGAAAGCATGAGTGTATTCTTTCATACAGATTAAAATAATTGTATTAGTAGCATGTTTTTGCTACAATTTTTTTCAGACACCTCATCTGTGCGGTTGGCTGTGACTGGAAAAAAAAAAAAACCCTGAAAGTATCCTTTCAACTTAACAAAAGCTTTTGTAAATGACATGAAACATAATTTACAGAGCTGGTGTTGCTTCTAAGTAACAAGAAAATATTTGTAGCTTTTATAAAACTTTTTTTCATAGTAAGTGCAAAGTTGTTAAGCTTCTTTATGAACAAAACACATTCCAAATTACACTACTCAGCGTATGGGCCTTCCTTGTTGCAAATATTTAATGCTCTTTCATCTTTTTGAAAGATTTCTCCGTCACTGTCATTGACGAATGGAGTCCTGTTTTCTTCTTTTAAGTGGACCTACGGAGAGAGCTGATAATGTGAACCATTAAGAGTGCTCTACAACACAGCTGAAATAGTCTGCCTCTTTCTTAGTAGCACACAGCATATAGAAGCTTTCTACTTTCTTTGAATGTGTTTGGGGATGAAGAGTAGGAAAAAAAACTTTTCTGATGTTCTTCAGGTTCATGTTCTTAATATATGTGATTGCTTTTTACCACTTTATATTGTTTGGGAGAGTTTTCTTACTACGGTAGTATGCAGGAGGACAAAGGCCATACAATTAGAGGGAGAGGCATTGGCTTAGAATCATTGAATAATTTAGCTTGGAGTGAACCTCTGGAGGTCATTTAATCTAGACCCTGCTCAATGCAGATCCAGTTAGATTGGGTTGCTCAGGTATTTATTCAGTTGAATTTTAATATCTCTTAAGGGTAGAAATTTACTTAAATATTGAATGTCAGTAATGAAAGCTCTGTTTTTGAACACAGAGAGCTTTGCATTAAGGTCACTGAAATGATGCTGGATGAATTAGAAATGGAAGCGGTGAGGCTCCACTACGACAGCTCTGCACCGGAATTAGGATACAGATCTAGTTAGCATGCTCTTTATTTCCTATGGTGCTCTACTGCTCGAGGTATCTGTACCCAAAATCTGACATTTTATTTTTGTTGTGGTTTAACCCAGCAGGCAGCCAAACACCACACAGCCGCTCACTCACTCCCCCCCACCCCAGTGGGATGGGGGAGAGAATTGGAAAAAAAGTAAAATTCATGGATTGAGATAAGAACAGTTTAATAGAAAAGGAAGGGAAATTATTATTAATAATATTTAATAATAATATTATTAAATAATAATATCAATAATAATAATGATAGAATATACAAAATTAGTGATGTGCAATACAATTGCTCACCACCCGCTGGCCAAAGCCCAGCCCATCCCCAAGCAGCAATCGCCCCTCCCCGACCAACCCCCAGTTTATGTACTGAGCGTGACGTCATATGGTATGGAATACCCCATTGGCCAGTTGGGTTAGCTGTCCTGGCTGTGCTCCCTCACATCATCTTGTGCACCTGGCAGAGCATGGGAAGCTGAAAAGTCCTTGACTAGTGTAAACACTACTTAACAACAACTAAACCATCAGTGTGTTATCAACATTATTCTCACACTAAATCCAAAACACAGCACTATACCAGCTACTGGGAAGAAAATTAACTCTATCCTAGCTGAAACCAGGACAATTTTGGTTTAAAAAAAAAATTCTCGTAGTTTTTGTTACATAGGAACAGTTTAATGTTTTATTGCTTTTAGTGTAAATCAGAATAGGAAAAATAGCATTCATTATATCTGCTTATTTACATATGATTGTACTGTGTTCAAGAGCAATGAGTGAAATAAATATTGCAGTGTAACTGTTATGTAGCTGGTTAGGGGATACTTCTTGTTGCCAACAACCTTCCATGTTTTTATTACCATACTTCTTACTGGGATTTTTAAAAATATGCCTCACTGGCAGACCTTTCTCCATTTGAAGCTAAAGAGCAATTAGGCTAGCTTTTTATAAATCGTGCTCTCTAGGAGCACATATTGAGAAATTTGAAATTTCTTTTGGTATATGCTACGCATCTATGTAAGTAGAACAGCATTCGGTATCACAGCCATCGGAATCCTCTCTGTGCTTTTTTTTTAAATGTGGGAAAAGGGAGGGTTGCAAAAAAAGCTAGTTTAACATCAGCTACTTTAACAGGGATACTGTATCCTACATTTATGCAAAAAGGTATTTTTTGCACATTCTTATGTTAACTTGGGTGTCTACGTTTAACAACTGATAAGTTACTTCCGTTTTGCTTCTGCGAAAATGGAGGACTGTTCCCAGTACATTTTGTCACCAATTGAAAAAAAATACACAAATGCTTCCGAGTTGCCTTATTGGAAGTTCCTTTAAAATAGACAAAATACCTCAATCCTTGCAACTTGAAAAACAAGCTCTGGCAGTGAGCAGACAGATGATCAGATAGGTCTTCTCTGTTATTCATTTCTGTGAATCTGTGATTCGTTTTTGCTTCATCTAGCTCATAAGAAAGGAGAATGTGAGTGTGGGCTTTCTTCTACATTCATTGTGTGAATTCTTACGGCAGTGTTTTATTTTTGGCATATGTCAATAGAGCTTTATCAGGGGAGCAAATGCTTAGATAGAAACGTGTGAAAAGAGCATACAATTGAAGAATAGAGCATTGGTTGTTAATGCCCCACACATTTTTTGGCAGCTATTCATATCTGCTTGTGACTTTTAAATTAGCTAGTCCTCAGAAAAGGTCATTTTACTGTGGATTATGTCTGCATAGATATTTTAATCCATGCCCATTTTTTTAAATGGTCATAACATGTATATTGTAATTGTACTGTTCTGGACTAAGTATGTATTTTATCTGTGACTTCAGTCCTGTTTTTGTCCTATTCTGTTTCATTGGTGCTTTCTATTATTAATTGTACTAGACCAAAAAAAGAGAATGTTTTTAGTTAAAATGTTAAAAATATTTGATGCAAGATTGTGCTTAGAGTTTTCACATGCTCACAGTAGGCTACAAGGAGATTTAAATTGCTAAAACTTTAGCAATTTAATAGAAATGGAAACTTTATGTCTAAATGCATGTGAAGAATACTTCTGCAACTCCTGCTTTCAAAGGAGTTTATATGGGTTTTGTGATGAAATTACAGGGTCGTAACACTACTGTTTAAAACCTTCAGCAGGAATAATTTCAAAGACAGACAAGAACAGTCATACGTAATTCCATCAAACTACTACAGGACTGTGCCTGTACATGCATTATAAGGAGAAGCTGAGCTAACTTTGTTTAGTCTAGGGAAGAGGAGGCTTAGGGATGATCAAATAGCAGCCTACAACTGTTTGAAGGACAAACATCACGGCATTGGAATTCTTGATGCTGCCAGAGGATGTAACAAATGACAGTGGTCACATATAGCAAGCAGCTTGGGAGGTTTAGATTGGACATTAGGAAAAATGTCTATGCTAGAATGATAGTGCAGCAGATTACCCAGAAATGTGGAATTTTGGTTCGTGGAGATTTTTAGGGTTCAGCTAGAAAAAGCCATGGCTGACCTGACTAGTGTTGGCAGTAGTCCCGCTTAAAGTGAGGTGTGGGACTAAATGGTCTTCTAACATCCTTTTCAACCAACATTTATATGATTCTGTTAATTCTGTCTTCAAATGATGGTTCATAAGGTTGATACAGAAACCAAATGTTTTGCAAGACTGGATTTTTTTAATGGATAACACAATACTCATGCGGACATGTTCACCCTCCTTGTCATTCATCTTACAAGCAAGTAAAGAAGAATGCACACCTTAATAGACTGGTGTCATTTACTATCCTCAACATCTACAAAGTGCCCTTCATATCCTCACTAAATCTCATCATACACTAACACATCTGTGAATAATATAACATTTATCAGAACGGTCCTCCAGCTGTTCATTTGAAAGACATAGATCCCATTCTTGGAAACACTGATGTAGTGGAGGTTTCTTCTTGGTCAACAGCAGTGTGAATGTATGTATTGATCTTCAGTTGCAAGTTATGTTTAGAAAACTTCTGGTAACTAAGATTTTGGATTTTAGAAAAACAAGTTTTGAGTGATTGAGTTAGGCTGAATGGAGAGGGACAGGAATTTATATGTGGAGGTAAAATAAAACTTTTTTAAGTGAAAAGTGAAGATGTTGCTGCTTGCATTCCAGTAAACCACAAAAAGGAATTATGAAGAACTATAGATATTTCTAGGTGAGCAAGAAGCTTGATCAGGAAGTAACCTCAGAAGCTATGTGGAATAAAAGAAAGGATGAGTCCAAAATAAGAGCTAAAACTGGAAGCAAAAAATACGAGAAGAAAGCAAGGGTGATCACAAGCCTGGTTGGTTTGTGTTGGAATGTGTTTTCAAACCAGCAGTAGGAAGCAGTTTGGCGAAGTTTAATGACATGAAAAAATGAGGACCATTGTTCATAGAACAAACGATAGTCCTAATTTTTTTTTTTTTTTTTGTCAAGGTTGTTGAGATTTTTTAATAGAAATGTAGAGAAAATAGTGGCAATCCGTGGAGGAAGCAGTGTGATTTTCCTGTGGTGAAATCAAGGGACCTGGGGAATCTCTACTGTAGAACATCAGAAGACCTGGCACCTACAATTGCAAACCCAAAAGCTCTAGTCCCTTGAGCTCCTTTGGACAGGAATCCGACAGCTTAGCTGCCGAAGGCCACGTTACTAGTGCTGGCCTCTTTATGCCCAGCTCCAATCTATGAAATATTCTGGATGGATAAAGCATACTCTTTTTCAGAGCACCACCTTTGAAGGCAGTTTGTAGGGTTCAGCTCTTTGGTGAGTGGTGTCACGTATCAAGAAACTTTGACCTTGCAAAGGTCATATGCTACTTTTTAATGTAAAAATAAGGAAACATTTATGAAAAAATTTTCCTGTTTGCTTGGCATGCTGAGAATATTTGAGCTTTTTAAGAGTCTGAAAAGTAGAATTTCTTCTTCTCCTTCCCCCTTCCCGGCATTGAGTTTTCTGTCCTTGCAGTAGTGTTTTCTACCAAGTCCAGACATAATGGTCAGCAAGATTTGGAGAGTATGTCCTCTTTTTAGCAGTAACTTCTGAAGTCTTATTTTGTTCACTTATTGTATAGGAAAACTTTTGTGTCTTCTCTTTGGGCCTCCTCTTCCCAGGCCAGTCCTTTCTACAGATGCTAGGAACAAATGGTTTTCTTTAGCCTAGCAATTTTTTTCAGTATTGGAATGGTTCTAATAAGTACTATAGGATACAAGCAGATGATCTAAAGTGATTATGGTAGAGCAGCTTAAGAAGTTACCAGTGCTCATCCTGGCATGTGATAACTGCCTGAATGGTCATTTTCCTAATTGGTTGTTGTATAAAAAATAAAATGAAGTTGCCAAGCAACAGCTGTTTTCTGTTCTTCTATGCCTCAATTGTGATCTTTTTGGGACTGTGATTTTTGTTTTGTTTGTAGTTTGCCTTAAGTAAAGTGATGCAGATCTGGTTCTACAAGGAAATTTAGATACTTCTTCAGTAGAATCAGTAGTAATAGACATACACAGCTCAAATACATTTAATTATTTATCCATTGTTGTGTAATGAAAAAGATCTATTAAGTGCAGTAAGCTTGCCTAGTGTTCCAGTGTGTGCCAGAAATAAGACTGAAGAATGAATGAATGCATATATAATTCAACAAACTATTTATACTGTAGTAAAATCAACTCTTAGCTATATGCTTTTCACACTTTACAGTATTGAAATGTCACAAAATAATCTGTAGCACCTAGTATCATTCAGCTAAATTCTTTTTTTCTGGAGTTAGCCTCAATATGTCTTCAAAAGATTTAAGAAATGATCTTTGTAAGTTGGTTGCAAAATCCCTCTTGCACAAAGAAATTTGTTCTTACCCAGACTTTGCAACCTGATTTTTGGACCAATATGCTGTATCGAATGCTGTAATGTCAGCTCTTGAGTTTGGTTGGGTTCTGCTGTAAGCATTTCTCTTGGCCTATTCTGCAGCCCTGCATGTATCCTCATTCAAGGAGTCTATAAATTTAAAAGTAAAAGCTGGGCATTAGATGCGTGTATTTGATTTGAAATTACTTTGGTGACAATGTCTACGTGACTGGCTGTGCTGTAGCGTAGGGTTACCTGAACTTAGCTCAGGTATCAGAAGTAGCTGTGTTGCAGTATGAATGAAAAATGACGCAGCACATGCAAAGTCCTGTGCTATTTTGGCTGGAAAGCTACTGTTAGGAGTTAACATGTATTTGTACGTCAGTAGTGCAGTAAAAGCCTTCCCAGCTTTTTATTGGTACACTTAAGTAGTTTTTGAGTTTTTACTTTTCCCTCACGGTATATGTTCATAGTGATACATCAGGGTCTTTGTTTGTTTGTGTTTTTAAAATGCTACGCAAGTAGCAAAGTAGAAGAGGTTCTTGATTACTGGAAGAAAGCAAAAGTGAACCCTGCCTTCACAAAGAGTAAGGAGAAGGATCTGTGGAACTATAGGCTGGTCAGCCTCATCTCAGTTCCAGACATATGAAGGACAAGAAGGTGATCATGAGTGGTCAGCATGGATTTGTGAATGGGAAATTATGCTTGACTAACCTCATAGCTGGTCATTTTATCATAGAAGGCTCAATAGATGGAGGGGAAAGCAGTGGATGTTGTTTATCTTGACTTTAGCAAGGTTTTTGACACTGTCTCTTGTAACATCCTCATTGACAACTGAGGAAGTGTGGGCTAGGTAAATGGACAGTGAGGTGGACTGAAAACTGACTGAAGTGCTGTGCTCAAAGTTGTGTGATCAGAGGCATTAAGACCAGCTGGAGGCCAATCAGTAGTGGAGCATCTTAGGGCTTAGAGATCGATACTGGGTCCTATGTTGTTTAACTTCTTCTTTAATGCCCTAGGTGGTGGGACAGAGTGCGCACTCAGAAAGTCTCAGGTGATACAAAACTGTGAGGAATGGTTTACAGTAGATGGGTGTGCTACCTTTGAGATGGACTTGGACAGGCTGGAGAAATGGGCTGACAGGAACCCTATGAAGTTCAACAAAGGGAAATACCAAGCTCTGCATCTGGGGAAGAATAACCCCATGTGCCAGTATAGGCTGAGGGCTGAATGGCTGTGAAACAGGGTTGCAGAAGAGGATCTTGGCATCCTGGTGGACAATAAGCTGACTATGAGTGTACACCTGAAGCAAAGAAAGCTAACATCTCTTGGGCGTCATTAGGAAGAGCACTCCCAGCAGGTCGAGGGAGGTGATCCTTCCCCTCTACTCAGCACTGGTGAGGCCACATCTGGAGGGCTGTGTCCAATCCTGGGATCCCCAGTACCTATGAGGAGAGGCTGAGAGAGCTGAGATTGTTCAGCCTGGAAGAGATAAATTTCAGGAGGGTGTGCCTGTGAATCTCATCAGCGTGTATAAATAGGTGTCTCATAAGGGGGAGTAAAGAAGACAGTGAGAGTCTTCTCAGTGGTATCCAGTGATAGGCCAGGAGGCAATGAGTACAAACTGATACACAGGACATTCCACTTAAACATAAGAAAACACTTTTTTGCTGCCAGGGTGGTCAAACGCTGGAACAGGTTGCTCAGAAAGTTACGGAGTCTTTGTCCTTGGAGATGCTTAAAACCCAGCCTGATGAGATGCTAAGCAACCTGCTGTAGTTAACTCTGTTTTGAGCAGGGGGATGGACTAGATGATCTTCAGAGATCTCTCTCAACCTCAACAGTAGTGTGATCCTGTGTTCTGAATTCTGAATGACCCCTCACCACTCTGAACAACACCTCACCTCACCAACCCAAGGGAGGGAGGGTTTCTTTACCATGTTGACTCTAATGTTGGTTTTATAAATCTTAATTACTTACTTAACTATCAAATACTGTTTTCTTGGTTTTGCCTTATATAAAATATTTGCATCCCTTAATTGGTAAAATAATTTCTGTCTAAATTTGTAAACTTAAAAAACCATTTTTTTTTTAACAGTTTTAAATGATGCTGTACTGCTTGCTTTGTTTTTCAGCCACTCTTATGTTGGCCCAGATTACAGCGTGCAAAAGAACCCTGGAAAAATTTCTCTAGAACAGATTGATACTGTAAGTCCTCTGTGTTTATTGAGTTACACTGTATGTTGATATGTAACTTCTTAAATTCAACTACTCTATGTACAGACAACGCATAAAGCCTTTATCTTTTTTTGATTCATATTAGCTTTGTAACTGTTGAGAACTACTTGAATGAAATTGTGATAAAGTTTAAAATGGAGCAGAATTAACTGAAAATGCCTCTAATCAGGATTTAGACTGGAGCTGTAATGAATTGCTTATCTTGCTGCTTAATTTTGTGTACTTTCACAAATACCTAACATAATTATAAACAGAGTTTAACAAAACTTTCTTATTTAATAATTTTGCAACCCATGATGTTTAGTTTATGATTATTGTGTTGCAATATTAGCCTTTTCAATGCTCTTTTTTGGACTTTCGACTTAAAGAAGGATTTTTCAGAACAGGGAAGTAAATAAAATGGATTGCAAAACCACATCAGAGACAATTAAAAACACATTACAACTCCTTTATCTGAACTTTAGAAATAATTTGTGTTTTCAGTGTCCATCTTAACCATGACAGTGTTGCTTTGGTGGTGAATTCCATGGCATGACTCAGATGTTAAAAATAAAAATGCAGAGCCCAAGTAAACTTGAATGTTACATTTTTTATCTCTGAGGTCTTGCTTTATAAGAAATAGTATTCTTCAGGGAAAAAACCTGCAGATCAGTTGCAATGGATTTTACTCCTGCTTGTAGTTTTTCAAAGATGTTTAAAAAACCCCATACCCTCCCCCAACCCCCAGAAAACTTGCCATTTCAGAAGCTAAAATAAGGAAGAAGCAAGAAACATTGTAGTGGCACTGTGGATATAATTTTTCTGACAGCAATTAAAGCTGTGTTACTTTGTAGCTGAAGATAGTCTGATAGTACCACCTGTATTACTCTGTCCTTTGGATTTTGTTCTTGATGTGGTTATTGGATTTAATGGCTTATGGGCACACTTGTGTTATCATCAGTCCCAAGGCGCTCTGCACATGCATATCTTCCAGCCATTGGCATTTTCAAGTGGAGCTAATTAATAATCACACAAATTAATAATAAGCGTATATCCTACAAGTTAAATGATCAGTATGCTTTAAACACAAATTTTTTCCTGACAGCTTTCTGTGAAATCATTCCCCCTTTGCATGCGCCAGTTGCACAAAGCCCTGCGTGATAACCATCATCTCCGTCACGGAGGTCGTATGCAATATGGACTGTTCTTAAAAGGCATCGGCTTGACTCTGGAACAGGCACTGGAATTTTGGAAGAAAGAATTTATCAGAGGAAAAGTGGATGCAGACAAGGTAATTCAACAAGTGAAAAATATCTAAATATGTGAATGTGAGGATGTAGTTAATGTGTACATTGTGCTACATATTTGAATAGATGCTTGCTAAAGTAGATAATTGGGCAAAAGGCACAGTAATGTCTTTTAAAGGTTTTTTTGTTTTTCTCTCTTTGCATATGATTTTGTTAATTTTGTTGGTCATTCTCCTGAAGCATGGAGAAAAAAGGCAAGCCAGAAAGAGGCTTTTTATAGATGAGGATTAGAAAAATCTTACTTTACCACTAAATCACTAGGAAACCAATGTCCTTTATGAAATACAGGTACTATGTGACTAAATTAATTCACCAAGCAGGTAAGTGACCACAAACAATACTATCTGAAAGGCAAGGTTAGCCTTTTTTTATTGGTTAATTAAAAAAAAAATATAATTGGACAGCTGTGTGTGAGGTGAGCTTGCTTTAGCAAATTTACAGTCTAAGAATAAAAGAAGAAACTGGAGGTGAACGAAGACAGAAGAATATGTTCAAGGAAATAGTGAGAAAATGCTGTTCAGTGCAATGGGCAGTATTATTGACATATTAGTCATTAGCCTAACCCTTGCTAATATTTTTGAGAGTATCATGAGTGAGGAAAGCGTAACATACATGTGCTGTCTCTTTGAGGGCATGAAAAATGTATGCTAATTTTTGGAGGTTTGTGTCCTGCTCCTTACCTTGAACAGCCTAGGTAGAATCAAGCAGGCTTCCTCTTTCATCCATCTCTGCCTGGCTTGTGGTGTGTGTTAGAGCAGATGTTTCAGACCTTATGTCAGTTTTGTTTGGACTGTGATACTTTGCATTTAATATTGTGAGATCTCAGCTTTTCAGAGTAGCATGAAGTATTTTGGAGTGTTTGGTAGACAATCTTTTGTTAGCTTGGGTTCTGTGGGACATGGCTATTTATACAAGATATAGGGTAAAAAGTAATGCTGGCTACAATGAATTATGGTACGTATGTCTCTTTCAAGTCCTGGAAGATAGATCAACTGGTCTACAGATTTTTTTGGGAAAGTGAAAGGGATTTAAAGGTATGATTTGAATGAGTACCTAAACCTCTGTAAATGTATCTCCTTAAATGGGATATGATTTAAGAGGAGATATGTATTTTGTTAAAAAAGAAATCCAAAATGCATTCCCTTACAAAGGTTTCAAGAAAGGATTTGAAGAGAGGTCATAACTTAAATTTTGCAGTTGAATGCCAATTAATTGCTAGTTGAATTCAGGAAAATACAAACTTTTCAGTTGCAATTTCCTGTGCTTAAAGGAGATTGAAAGAATAAAAACAAGCTATCAGAAACAATAACAATGTAAATATATACATTTGTTATTTCTGTTTTAAAAAAATATTGTGTGAACAGATCCAATTCCACCTACTTGTACTTTGACCCTAGGTATATGCGCATGTATAAAGACATGTATGCACCTTGGATCCTGTTTTCAGTCACAGGGTTATGACATTCTATTATAGCATCTCTCTTGATAGGCCCTAGAAATAAATGAAGTTTTATGATTCTCTGTTTATGATCCTATGATCCTAGCTTCGAAAGTTAGAAAGCATATTGTGAATGAAGCAAGGGGTTGTAGTTACTGCATTTTTCACAAGCAGGCTGCTATTTCCATGTAATTTTCATTCTTATTCTCAAGTTCTAGATAACCAACTGCAGACGGGAGTGAAAAAAAGCTGATTTTTCACACCTGTAACTGAAGTCAGTGGCCTGTGGTTTTTCCCAGTAAAATGTCATATGATGTTTAATGTCCTGAAAAAATGAAGATTAATACAATTCTTACTGGTACTCTCTTCTTTTGACATTTTTGTTTTCTGATACTCATGCCATTGTTCCTTTCCTGTAAAGTGGAGATAACTATACTGTTTTGTTTTACCGGAGCATTGTGAAGATACATGCATGATACTTGCTAAAGGCTAAGGTTAATTTTTCGTTACTGACTGGTGTATTGCAAAGAGGGAGTGTTGAATTTGCTGCAAATCATTATGGTTTCAAAATTGTGTGTTCACATTCATCTTTAATGGCTGCAACATTTATGCTAGTTCTCAATCCTAAGAATTCTTGGCACACAACTTCAGTCTTCAGGAGGAGGGAAGTTACCTTGAAAGCATCAGCGGCACACTGGAGTGCCTACCACCAGGCTGAGCATGGGCACAAGAAAAATTTGCACCAAAAAGAACTACTCCTGTGCTCTTAATCATTGATGTGGACATATCCCAGGGCTCATTGATGAAAACACTGTAGAAAAGTTCTTAAGAAACAATATTTTACCTTTAGAGAGGAATCTGTATGTTGTAAATGAAGTGTGAAACTATGTATTCAGGGGGGATCAAGTAGTGCCTACAAAGAAAGCACTGAAACTGGTAGAGATGCTCTGTTGGAGGGGGGAATGATCATGTACTGGCATGTTCACAACAGACACAAATGCAGGGCGCAAAATAAAACATTTTTTTTCTTTAGGCACTGTAATTAAAATTATTCTGCAAATTGCTAGGCTAAGAGTGCCTAAATGGTAAATTATTGTTCAGATGATAGGATCAACTGTCAAATGGTGGTAGATGTATTATTTCTGACTGAATGGTTATGCCAATTGGCTTCATAACCTCGGTGTTATTTTAAGGCTGGTTTGTTTTTTCTATAAAATGTAATCTTACTCTAAACAGATATTAATTACTGTAGATTCTTTCACATCCTGTTCTTGTTGCTTAAAAAATAACTTCCTCCTGCCCCCACAAAAGAGGGGCGTAACTCCAGTATGCTTGTAAAATACTTGAAACAAGAAAGTAATACGATGAATCAAGACAAATTAAATCATTAAAGTACAGTTCTAAAAATGCTCTGAGTTGAAAATAAAATCCTCTTATAGCAGTGATTGTTACTTGACTGTTATTGTTTTCAGATCTATTTGTATGATTAGTCTGTGAATGTGAAACCGGAGACTTGAAAGATGATGCAGTGTTCAGAACAAAGGAAAGAATGAAAGCTGGATCGATTTCTTTAAGGCATTATTCAGTTACTTCTTTAGCTAATAGCCTGGAATCAAGGTTTTGATATGGATGGATGACTTTAAGGCAACCCATCACTTTCTGCTTTCTTTGCTACGTATATACTTGTGATATGTATTCTTTTTCATAGCAGTATTTGATGCACAGTGCTACGAAATGCTCTCTTCTAGTACTCTGATTATTTACCACTTTTTACAGAAGAGACAGTTGCGAGTTGTGCACTTTTCTGTTGAAAAGTAATTCCTTTGATACTGCAATTTGATATTGCATTGATTTTTATTATTGTTGCATATGCTACTGAAGTGCATCTGATAGTTGTGCAAGAGTTTGTTTGTTTGTTTTTTAATAAACCTCCAAAACTTAAGTGTTACTATATTTACAAAATTATCCTCATGACAGAACAGCTTTCTTGTCCTTGTGACTTCTTACTGAGAACGAGACATGGCTCTTTAGCCCCTGCGTTCTAGGACTCTTTCCTGGCGGATGTGGTGGCATTCAGGCTAGTGAAGCCTCTTATTCTTCCTGACTTAATTTTCCAGATCATCTTACTGTTTCCAGATCATCTTACAGTTTCACATGGCTTGTTGTTTTCTGTAGCAGTTGATCACAAGTGGCAAAGAGCAGGTTGTTTTCTAGTTGTCAGAAGTTCCTGTCTGAGGTATGACTCTTCATCCCTTCCTGCTAGTGAAGGTCCTCATGACCTCTGGAAGAAGGAAGAGGAAAGTTTACTCAGACTTAACCTTGCTCAGGGTCTGTGATTGGTAAAGAAGCAAACCCTCCACAATGAAGCTTTTGAGCTTCGGTTGATTATTAATATATTCTAGACGTTTCTTCCACACATGATAATGTATGGAACTTGAGGACAGGCAACTTGCCAGTTATATCAATATGCAAAGGAATACATCTCCTACTCTGTTAAGTGATGAAACTTTGGGATGAAGGTACATCCCAGTGAGATAGTTCCAGTGATTTGATTTTCCTGGCTCTTCCATTTCTTTTCCAGATGATCTCAGGAGGTCCTTGAATCTGGATTCAGGATTGAGGCTCTACCTTGATTGCAAACTGGTGGTGAATGTTTCTACCAGGGCCCACCAGATATTCCATGAGGGGGAGCTTGGACTAGAGACCTCCTGAGGTCCTTTCCAGCTTGAATTATCCCGTGATTCTGCATACAGGTCTGAATTCAGGTAGAAGCACATTGTTGTGAGGGCCAGCCACTAGAGGGAGACAAGATCATAAGGAATAAACAAATATGATGTATAGATGTAAATTAGAAGTACTTACGCTATAACACTTTGTAGGTCTATACAACTGAAAAACCCCCGTGTATTTAAATGAAAATAGAAATAGGCACTTGATAATCTGCAGGGCAGTGCTTTTAAGCATGCGCAACTATCTCCAGTGCAATTTATAATGCATGGATGATGTGGTCGTTCTTTAAAACAACATCCACCTCCTTAAATCCCCAGGAATATTTTCTTTATCAGTCAGTTGGTTACATTTGGTTTTGGTATTTTACTTTCTCATTTGTTTGAGATTTGGGGGTTGATTTTGCAGCTGGATTCTTTTTTTACTTGCTTCCTTTATATTGGGTAATGATGCCTACTGTTTTGGGAACATATTTTGATTCATAAATGAGAAAAGAATCTTTATTCTGTCACATTTTTAATTATAATTCCCTAATTGAATGTCATTTGCTACTTTTATTGTTGAATTATTTAAACTTTACAAATCTGCAGCCGAGTGACATGTTGAGCAGCAAGCCACAATATTTGACATCTAAGAGATAAAGATATAAATATAATTGAAATTCCTTTATACAGATTCAAACCTTATCTTTTTTTAATTGTACATCAGTAGTACTATAATGCAAATAGATGGTGTCATGGTTTAACCCTAGCCAGCAAGTAAACACCACACAGCTGCTCCTCTGGTGAGATGGGGGAGAGAATCGGGAGAGTAAAAGTAAGAAAACTCGTGGGTTGAGATAAGAACAGTTTAATAATTGAAATAAAGTAAAATAGTAGTAATAATAATAATGATAAAAGAATATACAAAGCAAGTGATGCACGATCAATTGCTCACCACCCGCCGACCGAAGCCCAACTAGTGCCCGAGCAGTGATCGCTGCTCCCCAGCCAACTCCCCCCAGTTTATATACTGAGCATGTCATCATATGGTATGGAATACCCCGTTGGCCAGTTGGGTCAGCTGTCCTGGCTATGCTTCCTCCCAGCTTCTTGTGCACCTGGCAGAGCATGGGAAGCTGAAAAGTCCTTGACTAGTGTAAACACTACTTAGCAACAACTAAACCATCAGTGTGTTATCAACATTCTTCTCATACTAAATCTAAAACACAGCACTATACCGGCTACTGGGAAGAAAATTAACTCTATCCCAGCTGTAAACCAGGACAATGTCTAGGCTTGAATTCTCCTGAGTTGTATAAAGGCTACTATAGAACTTTAAGAAAATGTTTGCTTTCTTCTAGGATATTAAAAAATGTAATAGAAGTGCAGTATATTGTTGTGGTTTAAGCCGGCAGGCAACCAAACACCACACAGCCGCTCGCTCACTCCCCCCTGCCTCCAGTGGGATGGGGGAGAGAATCGGGGAAAAAAAAAAAAAGTAAAATTTGTGGATTGAGATCAAGTCAGTTTAATAGAACAGAAAGGGAGGGGATGATAATAATAATGGTAGAATATACAAAATGAGTGATGCACAATGCAATTGCTCACCACCCGCTGACCGATAATCAAACCGCAATCGCTACTTCCTGGACCACGCCTCCTATTTATATACTGAGCATGACGTCATATGGTATGGAACACCTCGTTGGCCAGTTGGGTTAGCTGTCCTAGCTGTGCTCCCTCCCAGCTTCTTGTGCACCTGGCAGAACATGGAAAGCTGAAAAGTCCTTGACTAGTAAACTGCTGGTGGCCTGTATGTATAGTTAAGCATATTGCCCTTGCTTTCATTGGTTATCAGGGGACTAGATAATCAGGTTCTTGATTAAACTGTAGTTTTGTGTTAAACTTATCATAAAATGAAATAGAATTTTTTTTCCTTCCACCAGTGACTGTAAAAATTAGCTTCAGCAGAACCACTTACTATCTGTATTTCTCTTTCATTATTTGGAAATTATAATTTCATACTCTAGTTGTAGTGAGATAGAACAAATGAATTTTAAAGATTTTGAGTGAATCATTTTTATTCTGTATTGGCAAAATGACACTCTATTCATAACATTATTATATGTTGAATGACTACGCTTAGCTAGTGTAAATGAGCATAAAGAACGTCAAAATACTTTTATGATATGTTTCCAAATGTTTTTTATATTCTATAAAGTTAGCTCTTGAAATTGCTTTAATAGCAGGCTAAAAGTGATTGAATTGTCAGAAAAAACATGAAAATGCATTTTCATTTACATGACTCATTTTGATTCCCAAACTTACTATTGAATTTGCATTAAATGTTTTCTTTAAATGCAAGTTTGAAGAAAAATCCAGTAATGTGCAATTGTTACGGGAGTTTCAAGACAGTAGGTGGTCCAGGTGCATCCTAGGCATGTAGACTTGAAGTAAAAATTAATTCTTAATTTGAATTTCAACCCCAAAGGCTAAAGAAAAGTTCTTTCAGACTTTACTATTCCCAAGTTCTTCTGTGTGGTTTTGGTTTGTTTGTTTGTTTGTTTGTTTTTGGTTTTGTTTTGTTTTGTTTTAATAGTCCTTTCTGGCATTCCTCTGAACATCCAGGTCTATGAAATCAGAGTATTTGTGCAAAACTATTAAGTGACTCAATCAAGATGCCAGTTGTTAGGAGCTGAACAGCCTCTGCCACAGTGATATGCTGAACATCAAGTTAAAAATGTCCACAGCGTGAACTCTGTGTCATGTTAGTTTCCAGAAATCAGCTTTGTGGCAGTGGATCAATCATCAGGAGACCTACTCCTTTCATGTAGTTTCCTTAATGTTTTTTCTGCATGTAAATTGAAGCCTGGATGTTAACAGGTGCATTGTTCAAATGGGACATAACTGTTGTTGAAGGTGATACTCATGTGAAGAGAGATGGCTGCTGAGTTTGATTATCTGGCGTGGTCTCGGCTGAAGAGGATAGTCTGGAGTTCATTTTATATTTTAATAAACAATATGCAGAAGAGGTGTTTTGAGTGAATTTGTTTTATAGTCAAAATTTATACAACTAAGCATGAGAATTAAAAGCATGACTTGAAGCCGTAAATGCATGGACTTATCGTTGTAGACAGCTATTATTCTTCCCCATTTGGTTCCATATGAACGGTTAGAGCTGAGCCTGAAAACTAGGAATTTCTTGCAAAACCTCTGTGGTCTGGCCACGGAGTTTGGTCCAGGGAATCATAATACCCTTCTCTTGCTGAATGGAAATAAGTTTCAATTGCCATTAAAATTAGGTTATTTTTGGCAATAAGTGTATCACTAATTACGTTAAGTCAGTGCAAGATTCTTGCTATCATATATTATCATTGTTATTTAAAGTTGTCTTTTATAGGTGGAAATTGTCCTTTGTGTCCTGTGCGCATTCATTTAGGCTTGCTAGCATTCTGTTCCCTTCTCTTGTGGAGCATTTCAGAATTTTGAAACACTCAAATGAGTACTGTTGACGTATTACTGACATACTGGTCTGCATGGTTTGATTTCTTCAATTTGTTTTGTATACCTATTGACCAAAGCAGCAGGAAAGAGATCTGTAATGGATTCTGGAAGTGAAATGGCTGCGAAAGCATGCTCTCAGGTATTACATTTGATTGTATTCTAAGAAGTGTAGTCAAATGTGGATAACTTCTTGCAGAGTCCTGTTAAATTCTGCTAAGTCATAAGAAGGAGCTGGGGTAAGATTCCTCACTGACTGTACCAAATGCAGATAATATTAGCAATGCCTGTAAACATATAACCCTGGCCCATGGCTAAAGGGAAGTCACTATCAGCATTGTCAATGTTACTTCTGTTTAGTGTTGTGGACACAATCATTGTGGAAAGACTGCAGAAAATTAGTTCATCTAGTGAGTTAGAGATAGCTGTTTGCTTCCTGTTTAATTAAGCATCATGAGATCAAATCAAAATAGTTTAAAGTTGTTTGCATCAGATGGTGATTTTTCTTAGGACTTAAGGTTAAATAGTAGTATGGAATTGCTGTCGTTAAAATAACATGTCATGTTGTATTTATGGATATTACTGTGTGATATGATTAATAATACAAGTTTTGCAAAGCAGTTGATACTATTTCTACTTTCCTGTAAATAGGAAATCCTGACTTTGCTGCAAAGGGATTTACCAGTAACATTTTCATTGTTCACAGTACTCACACAAATGTGTGCAAGTTTGTAGGTATTGCTGCTCTGATCTCTTTATTAAACAAAGAAAATAGGTATGTGTTCTGTGGCTTTTTGTCTCATAGTCCATTTTACTTTTTTTTTCCAAATTAGGCAAGTAAATGAAGCACATCATAGCTTCAGTTGACATATAAGAAGTCAGATGATGAGAAATCAGATGTTCTTTGTGATAAGACACGTTTGTAAAAATGTCCTACCACTTCCTTCAGCAAAATAAGGTGAAAGTAATCAGTTTTTCACCATTTCTGCCCATACGTAATTAATGTAATCATCACTGAAAAGGTACTGTTAACTTACAACTTTATATAAATATAAACATATAAATAAATGAATATATATATTGTGTGTGTGTGTGTATATATATATAGCCTGCACATGATTTAACTGTATTCAAAAGTTTAAAAAAATTGAGTAAAAATAGTAATACATGGTAAGCCGTGCATAATGTTGTGCTATTGAATTCAACTAGTTAAATTGGGTGGTACTTAAATTTACAGGTAGAATATTCTCTAGTAAAGGGGTTGTTACATATTAGGCACTGAAATCTGTATTTAGTAATCTAGTGTATGAGCAGGTTGGTGATAAGGTTCTTGCTCTGACAAGAATGAAAGCAGTAAATACCTTTCCTGTACTAAAACTAATTTAGATCAGAATCTGATCTCTTATGACTTGTTTTATTCCCAGCAACACAAGTTTTCTTTCCATACTGTAGTATCCTTTTAGAATTGTATGTATAAAAATGGATGTTAAAGCCAGACCTTTAATTTTCTAAGATTCCTTTTGTAATCTTGAACCACTTGTCAGACTTGCACTTTATTATCTCTCTAGAAAGAATGTGTACTTGTCAGAAGAGGTTTCTGTTTTATTAGCCATCACAGCAGCCGCAAGTAAGTCCATGACATTTTAAGAAAAGTAATAGATGGATTTGTCTATCTGGTTGCCAAATTTCTAAGTTCAGCAGTTGTGAAGTATCTGAGTGTCACTATGGTCTTTAGCAGGCTGTGTTGAATACCCTCTTAACCATACAGCTCTCTCTTTATAGCCACCTGCTGTACATTGCCACACACACCACCAGTAATGTATTTACGCTCTTTGGCTATTTACCCCACGTTCTGAGACAGGGGTTAACTGTTTTTGAGATGCAAATCTGTTAATCTGTATATTTTTATTACTTTCCGGGAAAAACCAAATGACATAGCAGGTCTCTTCCTGTTGTGTTCCTGTGCTTTTTGAACAGAGAAGTTTTGATAGAATAGTTTATTAATCTTGATGTAATTGAAAGAATATTTTTAAATTATTTTATTAAATGCTCAGATCTCCTGTAATCATATAAACTGACTTCCAAAACAAAACCCAGAATCCTGTATACTTTGCCTTCTCTTTTGATAATGTCCATGTAATTGTTGTAACATCATATAGCTGTCATATTCTGTCTGTCTATATTCAGCCAGCAAATCGTGGCTATATTTCATATTCAGTCATCCAGAAAAGCAGCATGTTGTACCAAGTGTGCACTCTGCTGATATACCACATAGGCACGATGTAAATAAAAATGTATTTTTACTTTCAGAATGGATTTAACATTCTGCCGCATGTCTCTGAAATCTATTGAATCTCATGAATAAAGACAGGACAGCCCTTTTATACATTATTTGTGCTATGCACAATTTATGTTTCAGAAATTTAATATATTGATTTAGGAAAGTTAAATTACTATGATAGGGCTTAAGTATTTCAACATGGTAGAGGTTACTACTTCTTGAAAGAAGGTTAGGTTCTGATTTTATATTGAAACGTACAATGTTATTTAGCTGTGAAACTGAATTCTGCATAATGTGGAGTGTTCTGAGCTTTTCCTGTTCCCTATGTCCCTTCTTAATTCCATTCACACAAGGAGAAAAACAAAATGTCCCTCAAGTACCTTTCTCCTCCCCCCCCCCCCCCCCTCGCCTGCTGTACATGGGGGAGCAGAAGCAAATGGTCTTTATAGTAATATCTTTATCAATGATCTGGACAAGGGAGTTGAGTGCTCCCTCAGTAAGTTTGCAGACGACGCCAAGTTGGGCGGCAGTGTTGATCTGCCTGAGGGTAGGAAGGCTCTGCAGAGGGATCTGGACAGGCTGGATTGATGGGCCGAGGCCAATTGTATGAGGTTCAACAAGGCCAAGTGCCGGGTCCTGCACTTGGGTCACAACAACCCCAGGCAACACTACAGGCTTGGGGAAGAGTGGCTGGAAAGCTGCCTGACGGAAAAGGACCTGGAGGTATTGGTCAACAGGTGGTTGAATATGAGCCAGCAGTGTGCCAAGAAGGCCAATAGCATCCTGGCTTGTATCAGAAATAGTGTGGCCATCAGGAGTAGGGAGGTGATCGTGCCCCTGTACTCGCTACTGGTGAGGCCGCACCTCGAATACTGTGTTCAGTTTTGGGCCCCTCACTACAAGAAGGACATTGAGGTGCTGGAGTGTGTCAGGAGAAGGGCAACGAAGCTGTTGAAGGGTCTGGAGCACAGGTCTTATGAGGATTGGCTGAGGGAGCTGGTGTTGTTTAATCTGGAGAAGAGGAGGCTGAGGGGAGACCTGATCGCTCTCTACAACTACCTGAAGGGGGGTTGGGTGGGTGTCAGTCTCTTCTCCCAAGTAACAAGTGATAGGACAAGAGGAAATGGCCTCAAGTTGCACCCAGGGAGGTTTAGATTGAATGTTGGGAAAGGGTTGTCTTCATTGGAACAGGTCTTCACTGAAAGGGTTGTCAAGCATTGGAACAGGTGCCCAGGGAAGTGGTGGAGTCACCATCGCTGGAGGTATTTAAAAGACATGTAGCTGTGGTGCTTAGGGACATGGTTTAGTGGTGACCTTGGCAGTGCTAGGTTTACGGTTGGACTCGATGATTTTAAAGGTCTTTTCCAACCTAAACGATTCTATGATTCTAAGTTTTGTTATTTCCATTTTTTTTTTACTTTTTCTAATTCATCTACTTAATGGAGTTGGGTTTGGGGCATGAGAACTGGGGCAATACCAGTGAAAATTTGAGGAAAGTTTTTTTTTTAAAACAGGGAAGATTGTTTTTTTAGATGAATTACAGTAGTTGGACTTTTTCTTGTATTTTGTTACCAGAGTTATTTCCCTTTTTTTAGAACCTCACAGCAGGCACTAAAAAATGGGGTGCATGTTACTTCTCCTGAGATAGTTCAGAGCAGTTCTGGCAGTAGAGCTTTTTTATTTTTCTGTTTGCATTTTCCCTGCGGTCAAGTCATCTTTTAATTAATGATGAATTAAGAAAAGTAAAAAAAAAAAAGAAAAAAAAGAAAAAAAAAGATGGGAAAATAGTCTTGTGTGTTTTAAAGCAAGCTTTCTTCTGTCGTTGAATGAAGAAAGACCCTTGTCATACTTCCAGTCTGGAGTTCAAATATATCTTGATTACAGTGCACTCTGTGCATAAGAGAGACTATAAAAGGGTCTTTATGTGGAAGCAGTTCTCCTTATTATGACAGCAAGGGCTAATATCTGTTTTTCTGCACTTCTGTTTCCTTTGATCATCATCTGTTAATACAGAAAAAATCTGTTTTTACAGCACAGTTTTTATAGAGAAAATGCCAGCGTTCTTGAGCCAAACTGTGCTGTTTGGAGAGCTCCAATATCTACTTTACTCTATGTTCAAAAGGGGTGACAAACATCGAATTTCTGTATGTGGTTCTGTGTTTTAATGCCTTGTTTTTGTCATTCTTTTATGACTGCATCGAAAAAGTTAAGTCTACATGTTTCAAGAGTAGACATAAGGAATACTTATCAGTCTGGGGAAACATATTCATTATTCAGTCTCCTTGTAGTTTTATTTTAAGAATTATTTGATTTTTTCCCAATGATCAGTTTATCCAGAAAATGATTTTTTTTTTTTTTTTTTTTAATCTGCACTTATATTGGGGATTTGCTGATATCTTGAGACATTACATGATTGGGCACTTAATATCCTTTTGTTCTGACACTGATCCTTGTCCAAGAGGTTTAACCATATCTCAGTAAAAGACAAGTTTTTTGCCACAGTTGTATCGCATGTTGATAACTTTGTCACTTGGATTGGTTGAAGGGATATTCTCCAGCCCAAGTCACTGGATCTTTTTGAGTGATGCTGCCTCTTCTGCAAATCTGAGGCTCAGGGTAAAATTGAATCTCTTGGACTTTACTGTATCTCATTACAGGATGGATTGGGTCAGTCATAGATTTCTAATGAATGAGGACTGCTTTGCTGGTGGACTGTTGCAACCTGATGGTAACAGCAATTTACCACTTATCTCATGATCAATGAAGAACGCCTGCCTTTGTTTTCTTAACTCACCTTGCTTCTTACATGCCTTTTGTCATCTAATGCTAAACTTGGCTTCAGATGTCATTCTGATCAGTGTATAGATTGAGGAATAACAATCTGTGAAGGATTCCTAATAACATTGCTACACCGCGAGGGTGCTTGCAAGGGGATGCAGTAATAAATTAATGAAGTAACTCAATAATATCTAATCAGTCAAGATGGGAAGCTTGCTCAGGTGAACTCCCTATGCAACATGGTTTTAAAAGGCAAGAACACTTCTGTGGTTTAAGTAGTCCAAAAGGTGTGCAAAACCTTCCAGTCTCTGCTTCAAAGACTGCATGTTTAGGGAATGCTGCGTAGTTCAACCAGCTTGTAAAATATAAACAATTCAGGAAGCAGATGACGTCTTCCACTGTGTCAGGAGATGGTTGCTCTTTGGAAACGATGCATAGGCAGAGAATTTCAACTGTTGTGGTAAACTTGCTCAGATCTTTTGACTCTCTTGCAGATGTACTAAGTAGGACTGGTATATTGGATAATGAGCCAGACTTTCTTGGATTAATTCCAGTATCCTGTAGAGGTCTTTGAAATTGGGAACACCCTAGCATGGGTGAATTGCAACCCGTGCCAGCAGCAGCGCTATTCAAGAGCAGATCAATATGCACTGTTCCTTTGGACTTATTTCTGGTGCTGTGGTTGAACATGTGTCTGTTGTTTTAATGCTGAGAGTCCTGTTCAAAATGAGGCATGTCCTGCTGATTTTGATTGCTGGAACGGCTAAGACAATTTTTCCTCAGACCTTCTCTCATCTGTGAGTTTCTCTTCTGCTATCCCAGCGGCCTGGGAGTTGTCATACGCTGCTAAAGTTCCAGTTTGTAGTATAGCTGCTTGGATAGCTTTGCTCTCTTTTATGTTCTTTCTCCTTCCTTATAAGGAAAATTATTATTACTGGAATGAAGGAGCCTGCCATGCCAGACTGTGTGTTAAATGATAACAATTTTCTCTCTAATATCCATGTTGGACCATTTTCCATGAAGCAGAAGATATCCCAAATATCTAGGGTGCGAGCTGGAGCTGAGAGTAGTGACTCTCCTCTGAATCTCTTCTGGAGTCCATCTGGCTGCCACTTTGGCCTGTTGGAGTCTGATCTGCTGAATGCCTCTGTCTTCTCATTCACAGCTTTAAGGTGGTGTGATGGCCTAGTGAGAGTAAACCATCTGTCAGCGTGCAGTCTAAACCTCATGTCCCAGTCCTGCATTTTATTGCTGCTTTGTCTTATAACCGGAGTCCAATTGGATCCTGTCCTGGTTCTGGCTGGGACAGAGTTAACTGTCTCCTCAGTAGCTTGGGGGCGTGTGTGCTGTGTTTTGGGTTTGGTATGAGAGGAACGTTGATGGCCCATTGATGTTTTGGTTGTTGCTGAGTGGCGCTTGCACGAGGGACTTTTCGGCTTCCCAAACTCTGCCAGGTGCATGGGAAGCTGGGGGGGGAGCATAGCCGGGGTGGCTGACCCAGTTGGCCTTGTGACGTCATGCTCAGTATATAATTAGGAGGCATGGTCCGGGAAAAGGGGGGGGGCTGTCACGGTTCGGGACACGCGGGACATCGGTTGGCTGCTGGTGAGCAGCTGCACTGTGCATCGCCTGCTTTGTATATTCTATTATTGTTGTGATCATTGTTATTATTACTGTTTTACTTAGTTTTATTTCAATTATTAAACTGTTTTTATCTCAATCTGCGAGTTTTCCTACTTGTACCCCCTTGATTCTCTCCCCCATCCTACTGGAGGTGGGGCAGTGGGCGAGCGGCTGTGTGGTGTTTAGTTGCTGGCTGGGGTTAAACCACGACAGATCCATTTCAGGGTTCTTCACAAAATGACAACATGTCTCCATGCTGATAGCAGTTTTCTTTCCTATTTCTTCCCTATATGTTTAGGGTTTTATTGTACGTGCTGATCTAGGTTACAGTATATGCTACAGTATAATAGATCATGAGCTACATGAGACTGTAAATGCATTATGTGTTCACTGTGCTCAAATAAAACTACAGCACATCATATGAGAGCACTCTTGTTCAGAGTATTGATAGAGTTTGGATAAGCAGTAGGAATTTAATTTTTGGACTTTGCAGGGGTCTTTGGCCAGTCTTCATCCGTCTTCTCTGAAAACCTGTAATACGTGCTGCAGTGGTATACATAAAAGTATGGATTTCCCCCAATTCTGATACAGGCTTACTGAATTTCTTTTCTCCTTGGTATACGTATTCTTTACACTGGGATCCTAAGCTGCCATTATGATCAATAGAGATCTAACCTATACAGTCAAGAGTGTCTAGAGAGTGCTTTATTTAATGAGCCCCTAGGTGCCTACGTTAGGGTAAATTGAATTGCTTCCCAAGCTCCTCTGATTGCATTGACCTCCATTGACAATAATGGGAGACATCTGGAATTAGATATCTGAAGCTGAATCTTATTCCTATAGATGCGCACAGTTAGTTACTATTCTACTTCTGTTTAACTTTCTTAGTCATTTTTTATTGTACCACATGCTGAATTTCTGTCTGCTTTGCAATCTGTTAACACTCTTACACCTCTTTCAGTGATAATGCTTTCTGTGTTCTCCTTTGCCATTGAATGTTTTGGGGACATCAGTTAACTTCTCTGCATATTGAAATGTGAGAAACACTAATTGAAAAACATCAGCAGAAAAATCTGAAAGGCATTGGTGTGCATGTAGTTCATGGAGTACCAGAAGTGTGGTGTGGGTTTTTTCCCTAACTGAATGAGATTCCTTGGTTTAGAAATTGATTATTGGATTTTTTTTTTCATCTCATATTAAACTCTCTAAATGAGTGTGTCATGGACTAAATATTTAGTAAAGCATTCAAGATTGTTCTCTGATATTAGAAAGACTTTTCTTAAGAGTTCTTTAAAACCATAGAGAATGGTCTGCAGACATCTGTTGAAAATAAAACCTGTGTACAGTAATTGGTTTTATTGAGTGGTCATTTGTTATTTGAAGGAAGGCATCAATCTATTTTTATAGATACTTAAGAAAAGTGTGGTATCTCTTATGGTGCTGTCAAATATTGTCATTTTAATGCAGCTGTTTAATTCTTGTTTAAAATAAGATTTAGTATTTTCTTCTATTTGAAAACAAAGCAACAGAAGTTCTCATCACCTGTTCAGTGTTAATTACCATCTAAAATATTTATTTTCTTGCTATAATTTCCAATTTCCTTACAATTCTTGATTATAATTAATAAACATGACTATTTCTTTGTGTAGTTGTTTCATTTGAAATGACAAGGAATTTACACCTCCATGTTCAATAACACTCTGAACTGCCAGCATGAAACTTTCAATATTTTCAATAAGTTTCTGTATTAATTTGTTAGCGGAATTCTGATAGGGGTGAAATTGTCACACACAGACTGATTTTTGCCTTAAAACGTCTGTTCTTTCTCTCAGATTTTTCTTTTTTTGTTAGTGTTGCTCACTGAAAATTTTGCAGTAGGTTAAGCAAATATTTAGCAAAAATAATGATTCTTGGGAATATCAAAACAGTGATATTCATAGATACATAGCATTTTTATCTTTTTCTAAGTTTGTAATTTTTGGAAATATTGATACTAGAGAAAATGACTAGTATAATTAGTGGAGTACTATGTGAAATGTAGGCAGTGGAGTACTTAGGCATTGTAATCCCATAAAGAATTAGGAGATCGGTGCAGTGTAATATGGAAAGGATTTATTTCTTTGAGATATATCTATCTTCCTATCCAAGAAAAATGCCATGTATAGGTGATATTATGCCGAGAAGATTATGCTAAGGGAATCATATCACATTCTGTAGAAATAATCTTTAAGCAAAGACTGCTGTATAATTCTGTAATCACAAAGACATTTCAGTTTACCAGAAGTAGAAATGAATCAAGTATTATAATAAAAATCACTTAGTGTTTTTTTTTTTTTTTTTTCTACTCTTACTGGTGAACATTAAAATGAAGTCACAATTTTACATGCTTTTAATTGTTGTTTAAAGTAGTTTTTAAAGTAATGTTTCCCTTTATGACCTCCACAAGCTTTTATACCCAGGGAAACTTTGTTATAGGGGCAGTCTACAAAAGAAGAGTCTTCCCTGTACCAGTTTCTTGTTCAGAGACTTCAGTTTGTTGAAAGCAACTCCTTCATTGTTTGCTTCAAACAATCAAATCTGAATTGAAATGTCTCTTCTTTTACAATATGTTTTGAAATGCATCTTCTGTATCTGAATTTTTTCAATATAATATACATGAAACAACAACAGAATAAAAAAAAAGTATTGGTAGTTTAGATACAGAAAGAAATACTGCAATGTCTTGAAGTAGCTAATAAAATCTAAAAAAACATGTTGTTATAGGAGATGGCTTTAAGATGTGTTGTACTGATAATTTGATGCAGTGTCTTAAGGCAGAAGACAGCCTGCTGTGGCTTATTTTATACTTTTCCTGGTTCAAAGTCTTGGTCCATGTAAATGTGTGGAGAAATAGTGTACATAAATTGTGTATTTAGCTAAGTTATATTAAGACAAGCTTAGACTACTGTAAATAAAAGCCTACATTGTCATATTTTTGTGTGAGTGGTCTGGGATATACAAGGAATTTGACTGATGAAAACTTTTCTGATTTCCATGTGGTAGATGGAGCCATGTCCAGGGCAAAGCAGTTCTTGCCTCATGTGGTTTGGAAAATCTGAAATAGGAGGGGAAGAGGTTTTTTGTACTTGATTTGAATCAGTCTGTAATGACTGCTGCACAGCCTATTAAAATTTTCCAGCTCAATTTTAGCTGATGTCTCTGATCTGTACCTTAAAGCATAGAGATAGTGCTATAGATTGAGAATTTAGGATAAATTGAAACTTTTTGTCATTGGCAGATGGGGCGGCATTTATTTGTGCTCCTAAATGACAACTGTGCTTTGAAAAAGATAACCTCAAGTCGACTTTATTTTAAGAGTGAGCTTAAAAAAAAAAAAAGTTGCTTGGAAAAAGATATGCCAACTAAGCAGTGTCAATAGTAATGATTTGAGCGACTGCCTAGGAAATGGATGAAAACATGAATCAACTATTTCAGAAGATACACAAGTTTGTGCGATAAATTTATGAATTTGAAGCTGTTATTCATACAAACTCAACAATTTTAGGCAGGAAATTACCCAATGACTGTTTAAAAAAAGGTGTTAAACCATTACTACTTTGAATTTTGCAGAGTTGGAACTAATCTGGTGGTCAGCCAAGAAGCTAGACAAAATTACTGCAGTAATTTTGCTTAGCTGTTAGACTTTAAATAAATAAATCTCCCAGTTCTGTAAGGAATAGATGCATAAAAACCTACACGCCTGTATAAAAGTAGTTAAACTGAAACATGAAAGTTTTGCGGAAGTGTGAACCTGAGCACGCAGGGTTTGGAAGACCTGTCAGCAAATTATTTTCCATCCTAATACACATGCTGAATATCAGAATTGATAACAAAATTTATGGAGGGCCTAGTTCTATTTCCAGATACTAATCTGCAAATATGACAAGTGATATAAGGAAAGTAGCTCTCAGTGATGACATGACACATAGACTTGGAATGTCTTGGGAATGTTGTTTGTTATTGTTCTCTTTTGAAAGTGTATTCAATTGTATCGAATTGATAATTATGAGGCACACATGACCCATCCTTCCCTGCTTTGTTTGATGAAAGCTTTTCTTCAAAGGAGAGCATATACGTGCCAAATGGTCCATTTGATGTACATCCTCATTCCATCTCCAAAGATCTTGTGTGCATTTATGAGATCAAATTTTATTGAAAATAGCATTTCCTTAAATTCCCATCTGGAACGTAGCAATCTGGTATTAGGCTATACCACTTGCAAATTTGTAGCTTATATATCTTTTTTTTTTAAATACCTTTTTATTTATACCTGATACCTTAATTTATAACTTTTATGTGTTCTAATGAAGGCTGTCTAATACAGTATATGTGTCTTAACTAACAGTTATAAGGCAAATTAATCTGCATTAGTCTGATACTCATGGGAATATACCACATAAAAGCAAAATGTAAGTTCCTTGCTACAGTGCACTCATCTATACCCAGTGAACCATCCAGCAGCCTCCTTGATTCTGGCTTTGGACTACCGGTTTAGTCCCACTAATCAGTGCTAAGAGCTTAGTTTCTTATAGGGAGAAGTAGTCTAAGAAAGCCTCAGTGTCACCTGTTCTGGGATACCCAGGATCACCATTAGTACATTCAGTACCATACACTGGACACCTCGGTTCATTACAACAAATACTGATGCATAAAAACTCAAAACTACCCATTTGTCATCAGCAGAGCACTTCAGATCAGGCATCACGTGCATCCTACAGCCATGCCT
The DNA here is from genome assembly GCA_030449065.1 of Oceanodroma leucorhoa. Lineage (NCBI taxonomy): Eukaryota > Metazoa > Chordata > Aves > Procellariiformes > Oceanodroma > Oceanodroma leucorhoa. The sequence continues at coordinate 631,094 of JASVER010000104.1, read as the reverse complement.
GGAGGAAAGAGAAGTCCTCAAAAAACTTTGTATCTTCAGGGATCAAGTTAAATCTCAGACAGTTGACTTGCAGTCTTTTAAAACAAAAATTCACAGTGCTGCTAATCCCAAGATCTGCACATTCCAACATCAAAGTGACAAATTTTGATAGAGATTTTGTTAAAGGCTTGTCTTTGTCTCAGCTTCTTGGCTTCGGTGTGAACCAGCTCATTGCTTAAACAAGACATATTTCTTGATCCCTTTCTCCCTCACCAAAGCCATGGCCCATCACGCAGCACATAAATTACAAATGCCTTGCAGATTCTGGAAAGCTCAGAGAGCTAAATGGAGGCAAAATAGCTGAGATAGTTGAGATGTGGGCCATACAGTTAAGAAGTTGCAGAGAATCCCTGCTCTGATGTATTACCAGCAGTAGGTGATCTAGTACATGTAGATACTCAATAGTATAATGATGTTGCTTTAACATCCTGTTTTATTGTAACTTTGGCAGTAAGTTTCCATTGATATTTAGCACAGACTATGGCAGGATGTATATGCATACCCAGTTTTTCTATGATAATAGCATTTTTTGCCTTTCTATTCTTTTCTTTCGTCTCAGTGGAAACTGTCACACAGAGTACAAGGGAAATGTACACACTCCTACAGCATCATTATTATTAAGCAAGTTCATATCAGGCTTCAATAAAACCCTCAAAAGTTCTTATAGGGCCATCACCAAAAAAGTGATTTTTCAAATCACTTAATTCGAGTTTTGACCTTTTACAGTTTTTTGCCATGATGACCTTATAGTAGAGTGTACTGTAATAGTAGTTTAACGGGTTTTTAAACTGTTTTTCTGTAATAGTTTAAAACCAAGCAATTTATAAGCAGTTAGAATAACCCTGCAAACACCTACATGCGTGATGTGTGCTGCACATAATTTGTTTATTTTGTTCAAGGAACTGTGAAAATCCTACCACTTCAACTTGGGGTGTTAGAATGAATAGGAAGGGTCAATTCCCTACCTCTGCCTTCTTATTTCTGCACATTTCAAACATGTCTAATTATACCTTGGTGCTTTCGCTGGCAAAAGGGATTGCTCCTGAGGAGGATTTTTGTTTGTGCACATCCTAGAGTAATGGTATTAGGAAAGAGCGAGTCTGATCATTGAGTCCATCCCCCAATGTACAGAGAGGGCTGTTCCGCAGGATGTGCTTTCTGAAATGAAATGCCACAATTCATGGTTTCTTCCCACTGAGGATGATCACACAGCCTGTTGAATATTGGCCCTGCTAAAATCTTGTTCCATTAATCAATGGTAAGAAACGCTGAATCACAAGGATGAGAGAGCTCTTAGTGAAGCATGTAACTGCGCGTGTGCTAACTAGCACCACATAGCTGTGTTATTCTTCTCTGCCATCTGCCACTGCGAAAACTCTGAGATCCAAACAGGTTTACAAGAAAGCAATGAGAAAATATCCAACCTGTCCCAAGGCTGTGTTGTGTTATTATGTAGCTGTTGTTTCTATTTACTGCAAGAGCTGCTTCTCAGCATAAAATAATGAGTTAGGTCGTAAAAGTAATTTCTGTGGGCATTAGGGCAAGTGATGTGAAAAGTACAGCTCAAGATTTTAGTATACAAGACTGTTAAGGAGGGGTGTTAATTTTCTGGCAAACTAAGCAATACATCCTGAAGCATTCAAGATTTGCTTTTCCCTTACAGAAAACTAATTTAATCTAATTTAACTGCTTGCTCAAATATCCTTTGTTAAGCAAATGAAATATGCTTTTATTCATCTTTTGCAAAGAAGGAGGAAAGGTTCCAGAGTTTCTGGATGGAAGAATAGGTGGCTACAGGATCACAGACTCCATCTTCAGTTTAACAGGTTCACTCAGAGGTTGGGAATTAAAATATGCACATCTTTGTATTCGATGTTTGCTGTTTTTCAGGAGTACATATACCATTTGTAGCTCCTACAGGAGCAGCAGCAGGACTCAGTCAGCAGCTGCTACTTGCCCTGCTAAGGGGAGGGTACCTGTTCCCCCGGCCCTTCCCGAGTATGTGCACACACCTGTAGCAGATCCTTATGTAGTCTTACTCTTCTTTCTAATGAAGAGTTGGTAAGCCCAACTCTGTTGCTAGCAAAAATGGTGTTCATTTACTATTCAACCAACCAGTTCTTTTCTCTCCTGGGCAAAAGGGTTGACTAGATAGGAATATTCCTGCGTGCTGGATCCTGCCCGAGGCTATGCTGGAAAACACAATGCTATGTGTTTTCTCTCTCTCTTTTCTTTGCCTCCTCCCCTGCCCCCCCCCCCCCCCCTTTTTTTTTTTAATCTTTTAAAATAGAGTAAAGTCACTTTGTCAAGTGCACAGTAAGGATTAATTAGTCAATGTTTGTTCAGAGCTTTGGATGTCTTAAGCCTTATTTGGAAGGAGTGCTGAATATTAACTCTTCTTGATACGTTGACCTGATTATGACCAGCATCTTGACAGAGAAGTTTCTTTTTCACTGTTCCAGAATCAGGTGCAAATTATGATCTTATTCTCAAAGGTTGTGTATATTTTTATACATGTTTATTAGGTATTTGCATATTATGTTCTAGATTTTCAATCATTTATATTGTTCAAAAGCATTAAAATGTTTTATATGAAGAAAAATATACTTATTTTACACATGTTTTAGCAGGTCAAGGTAGTTCATAGGTATATGAATATTCTGAATTACTATTTGGAAGTCCACAGGCCAAACAGGGAACTACTTTAATGTGTAGAAATGAGAGTGTCCTTGAAGTAGTAGAGTTACCAGTTGTATGCTTGAATGATTTTTCTCAGTATATTACATAGTTTTATATCAGATATAAGAGTAAAAAATTATTTTTAAGTGTTCTTTGAGAAGAAAACATAAATTCTTGTGGGAGTTGTTTATATTTAATTCAGACACAACTTTACATAAGGTTAATGCAAAAATTTTGAATTGAGCAAGAGCACAGTTCTTTCATGTATTGTCATAGCTTTTCTGAGGAGAAGAGGGACTAAGGATGTGTAATTCTAAATATGATGCTTCATTATTTTATCCTATTTGTTTTTTTTAGAACTAGAAGCATGGTATTTGAACAAATGTTCCTTAATGTCTTATAGTAGCTAATGCAATTTAATGGGATCCGTATGTTAAATTGTCTGATTCTACTACAGATTTTTATGTCACCTATTGCCACATATAAAATAACATGAACTCATGTCATTAATGTTCTCCACAGGACTTAACTAAAATGATATATTGATAGCGCTGTACTCAGCTGCCAAGATAAATGTTTGTTTACATCTATATTACTTTCGAAGATTTCATTTTATTGGAGGAGCTGGTAGTCTGTTGGTAGACAAAAGAGATTTGCTAAAATCTTTCTCTTTTGTACAAGTGAAGTATACTTCATTTTAGAATCTAATGAATTGAACTGCAGTGCTGAAACAAAGTATAGGTGAAGCATTATACTTTGGGAGAACAAGAATGTGAATGTGAGTAAAGAAATCTATATTTCTATTTTTTGCCCTGATAAAGCAATCAATTTATGGACATTTACGAAAGGTTTTAAATTACTGTGTTTTCTCCATATACTAACATAGTGGGGTTCAAGATTCTGATCTTTAAATCATCTTATCTTTAAAGCGATTACCACATCAGCTGAAAAGACCTTAAATCAATGCAGTTACACACTTCTCTTGTGATGTGTCTATAAACCACGAATATGTGCATATACGATTCCACATAATACAAAATTCAAAGCTAGCTGCAAGCAAGTCGATTTTTATTTTTCTCAGTTTGAATATGTTTGGAAGATTTATTTTGTTATGCAGTATTTCTATTTGCAGAGCAGATCAAATCACTGACACAATATGTAAGAATTTATTCTTTTGTTTTTATTTAGTTTGACAAAGGATATGCTTACAGCATTCGCCACAGCTATGGGAAAGAAGGAAAGAGAACTGATTATACCCCATACAGCTGCATGAAGATTATCATGTCCAATCCACCAAGTCAAGGGGATTATCATGGTAAGTTCCTTTAAAAAAAAAAAAAAAAAAAAAAAGAAGTTTAAAACCAGCAGAAACCCTTGGCTAGAGAAGTTACTGCCTCCTGTAGTCTCTTAAATAATGTATTTCATTTCAAGGCCACAGTGGTCTTGCACTGTTCTCTTTAGATAGCACTTGATAACTTCTGGTTTTATACACATTGTGTCATGCAGTGGAAGGAGACTTTAAATGTACAGATGCTTTAAAAAGTGACCAATTAGAGGCATTTTGAGATATAAATTCAATCGTACAGAAATTCTTAAGTTCGCTAGGGTGCTTTAAAACCTCCTACCTCTGTGTGACTAAACATGGAAAACCTGCACTGGCTTCACCGTTGTTATTTTAGAACTAAGTCATTCATTCAGTTGTGTCTCAAAACTAATTCTGGGACAAAAAAACTCCAACTCTTATTTAGGGTGGTGGAACTTTCCAAGGTATTTATAAAGTAATATTTTTACAAAGGACTATGCTTTAAAGACCAGTTGCCTCTCATTACTTGTCTTTTTCTGTTTTTTTCACAGCTATTAAATGTGCCAGCACTATCATTGTTAGTAAGGAACTAACTAAAACTCTTTTCCTGTCAGTGAATGAGAATTGTGGCCTGTTTATGTTGGGATATTTTATGTAACTCTTGAGCCTCTGGTGCCCTGATAACCATGCAGTGGAGTAATTATTTAAAAAAAAAAAAGAAAAAGGGAAAAAGTAAGCAATTGTACACATGGGCAATTAACTTTCTTATTAATAAGCTGTTATACAATTAGGAACAGCTTAGCTGGTCTCTTGAGTCTTTACTGCACTAACTCCTGGGTAAACAGCCTTGTTTGTGAGCTTGCTTGTTTTTTACTGTCAGGGTGCCCATTCCGCCACAGTGATCCTGAGCTATTGAAGCAGAAGCTGCAGTCATACAAGATCCATCCCAGTGGAATAACTCAGGTAAGGCATATTTTGTTTGGCTCTTCCGTTAATAAGGCACTGCTTTTCAATGTTACTTTCTATTTGTGTAGGAACGCTGTATGCAATTTGTCAGTATGTATTGGGAAATATCTCTTCTTATAAAAGGTTTAAACCAGAATGTTGGCTTTCTGGCTCCAGTGCTTCCACTGATGTGTTGATTATTGTCATCACCTTTTATTGTTTAATTTTATGAGTTGGTTTATTACTATAGTGGATACAATGCAGAATTTTGTTTTACTTTGTTTTACTGCACTGTGATAAAAAGGTTTAAATGAATCTGGCAATATTTTAGAGAATTTATTTTTATTCTTGCAGTGACTTGTGGAAGACTCTACTGTGTGGTCAGTAGACATAAGCAGTTGTTTTCTGTAGTAACCTTCTAAAAAACATACATTCTTAATCATCCATTGCGCTAACTTCCTCTAAACAGCAAAAGGACGTGAAATGCCTAGTGAAATTAAGCAGAGATTTTTAGCAGCTTTTTAAAAGGTAACAGTAAATTGAAAACCTATCTTATATAGCAAGGACAATGCAGAAATACATGTATACTGAAGGACTGTGACTCCCATTGCTTGCTCTAGCAAGAGGTTAAGGCTGTAAAAGGATGCCATCATCTTCACTGGAGGAAGATGTACAGGTTAGACTTAAGCTGAGACAGTTCAGCAAAAAGTTGTGTATGTTAACTGCCTGAAACCTGCTTTAGGTCCATAGGAAAAACGTGCTTTAAGTTTTCATCTTTAGTTCATGTGGAGTGTCACCATTGCTTGTCAGGCGTCAGCAGAGTGTTGAACTAGATAGAAAAGAATGTGAAAGTTCCACTTAAAGTAGTTTCCCTTGGAAAGAATAATTAAGATACAAATTAAAAGAGAATAGTTTTAAAGTGTTTATCATTCACTCATAGTCATTCTTGACAAATTCTTGAAATACCCAGACTTTTTCCTGGGAATGTTTTTTTCTTTTGTGTTTTCTTCTTTTCTCCTAGTTCATATAAATAAGCATTTGTCTGTCTTCCATGATTCTGACAGGCACCAGAGATACTTTCCTTTGGCTTTTTTCCTTTTTATATGCATCAAAAATTGATGCTGCTCTGAGATTTTTATCCTGCTAATCATTGGAAAGATTGGTGAGGATTTACTGTTTTAGCTGCCTTGCTATGTGTGGGTAGGATTTAGTAGAGGTTATTTCTTCAGTGAATTTGTACAGTGGGGCAGTATCTTCATATTTAACATAGTTCCTCACTTGATTGAATTGGGTTTTAGGTTTGGTGTGTGTGTTTCTGTTCTTTTTTCCCTTGTAAAGCAGGATTGGGATTCATTAGGAGTCTTAAAAATGTGACTAAGAAAAACTGTCTCCATCAGTGTCTGCTTTGCCTGGAAATGGACACTGTGCTGTCCACGAATTTTGTGGTGTTAGTTTAAGTGCAATTGGGGTACAGGGCTCTGCAGTGGCCACTTATAGTGTTAAACCAAAACAAACCGAAAACAAAACACCCTCAACCCGAAAGCTAATAATAATAATTAAAAAAAAAAAAAAAGTTGGCTGTGGCTGGGTTTTCGGAAGTTGATCTTTTACAACAGACAGTCATTGAGATATTCAGTAGTAGTAGGAAGAGGATAGGTTCACATCTGTCTCCAAGATCTCAGACAGATTTTATTGCTACATTTGCATGATCCGATAACATTTGCATGACTAATAACAGTTCAGGATCCTTCAGTCCAGACCATGTCTTTTTAGAGTTTTCTCTGATGCTGGTGATAGTTGCTGAGTATCAGAAATGATGTTTTTCTTTCAGCTCAGTGAATGGTTATTAGGGGTGGATGGTTTGTCAGTCTTTCGAAGCCTCTGATATAGTTGCTTTTCCGGTATCTGGGCCTCAAGATTGACATTCACTCAAACTGCACCCTTTGAGTCTGTTAGACCTCCTGTTAACTCCAGATCAAATGAGAGCTTCTTTACAACCTGACAGATTCCTATTTTTAATGAATGATTCAGAGCTTGACCTTTCAGCTATGTATTTTAATAAATGGTATGTCTTTCCTGGGGTTCAGGGCCTCTTACACTTGCTCCTTGCTTTGTTCCAAAATTCTTTTGCTGTCTCCAAATGTGACTTTGTTTAGTGTCTTTTCTTGCTCTATATGCTCTAGATGATCAGGTTGTCACAAAGTGAAAAATTCCCTTCTGTCTTGTCAAAACCAGATCAATGTATGTACCTAAATGCTTTTTCAGTTCTCTCTGCCTGGTTTATGGTAGAGATAAATGTGTTGTTCTGGACTGAGGGGACACTCAAGTGGCCACCTGCACAGGACAGCAAACTCAAAAGGAGCAGGCATTTCACATTAGTTTTCCAATACTCTGAGCTGTCTGCAATGAGTAGAAGTCTCACATCCACTTGATGAAAGACGGTGTACAAAGTAGTTGAATCATCAACGAATGTGTGTCATGGTGTCACAGATGAGACAGTAAATGACAGCCTGTAGTGGATGTGGATACTGGTTTGTTTTTTTGGGGGGTGGGGGTGTTGTTTGTTTTTTTTAAGAATCAAGGAGATTAGAACTATACCCCTGCTTGATTGTCTCACACAGTCCCTCACTTGCTCCCCACCCTGGTGGTGTGTTTACTGAGGTCTCAACTTTCCATCTCAGCAAGGGAATCACTGCTGGTCTGGGAGGGCGGGGCAGAAAGTCATGTCAATACCTGCTTTGCAGCTGCTTGCTGTTAATAGTCTCAGGCATTACAGGCTGTGGTCCCAGGGCATTCCCCAGCATTCATCTCCATGCATCTCTGATCTCCAGGATCATCCTCAACTTCCCAGGATCTTCACCCTCATCTTTCTGGGCTCCCAAGACCCCATTTTTCTTCATCTAAATAGTCTATCTGCAAAACCTGTGGTCAGGTTCCTAACTGGTAGTTCTGTGTCATGTCTCTTTATTAATGGGAAGATCAGAACATGTCACTTTTGTTTAGTCCAAATGTTATAAAAATTTACAACCAGCCCATACCAGTTGCAGCTACCTAGCAGGTTCATGCTTGATGGTTTGAAAATTCAGGTTTGGATGTTTTAAAAGCCTCCATATGAAATCTGTGCAAAAGTGACTTGAACCAACTGTTGTTTGCTCAACTGTTTCCCAACTTACTTCTTGATGGGTGACACTGAGGGAGTTGTGAGACTCCCTGCAGTGGTAACAGGTGTCAGATCATGTGAACAGTAGACTTTTGCTTTCCAGGTTAGTAGTGATACATGCTTCTCTGTGGCTAAGGAGTTGCTTTAAGGAATGCAAATGAAAGCTCAAGACTTGCAGTCCCTGTTGAGTGCAAATTACAGCAGTCTGGAAATCACATTGAAAGGTAACACGGTGGACCTTCCATTCCTGAATCACTTCATCTTTCCAGCCCTCCCTGCTTACAGCAGATATTATATCACTAACAAAGTTTTGTATCAGCAAAATAAAATACTACAAGATCTGTGAAAGTAATGCACTGATCAGCGAAACCAAACACATATATGAGTACATAGACTTACATATTTAATGTATTGCAAGCAGTGTGGAATGGTATCTTAGAAGTCACCTTTTATGAATGGGGCACTCCAAAATTGAACTGTCCATCTTGGAATCTAACAAGAAGTGCTAGTATTTGCTGGAATGGACAGGTTGTGGGACTGCTGTCAGCTTCCCTAATTGGGAAAGCTGTTCTGTGCTTTTCCTCTGACACTTCTCTTCAGCAAGAATGCTCCTGCTGCACAAAAAAATCCAAGATACATGGTATCAGACTACTTTACTGTGGAATCTAGGATTCGATCAGTGTGCCAAGACCTTCTAATTCTAGAATCTGGTCAAGTTTGCTGTCCAAATCCCAATCCTGTTTGAACTATCTCATGTTTGACTTTAAAAAATAGAGTATTCCTGCTGATTTCTTAAGAGGGTGTCTTTGATTAACATCAGGAAACATTCTGCTGGGCATAACTTGTGGACTGTGGTACCACTTTTTTACCTGGTGTATGTCAAGGTTACTATCCTCCTAATAGGTGATTTTTACCTATAATTTATAGTAATTTACTGGACCTGAGAAGATATGACTTTCTGAACTGACTCAGCCAACAACTGGCTATATAGAAATCCTTCACCTTCAGACATAAATTTTTGTTTTTATTGTTTTTTTTCAAAGGTTTAGCTATGGCATTTCCCCTGTCAGAACCCAGTCTCCCAGCAGAATCTCAACTTAGCTGTTCATTATTTTTTTGAACTAAGGGGCACTTGCTTCTTTTTTTGCCTTTCTAGGAATATGACCTTCAGCTGACAGTAGTTGCAACACAACAGTAGAATCCTTTTTTTTTTTTTTTTTTTTTTTAATTCACCAATTCTATCTATTTTGAAGTAATATTAATCCTTAAAATGAACTGTAGGTTTTTGCTTATAGTGGTGTCAAGGAATAATAAACCTTTGTGGCACTCTGGTGTAGATTTGCATGCTGAAAGTTTCCATGTATTTTCTATAGATGGGGAACATTTATCAATAGGAGGCAGCATTCAGCCTTTCCATTATTTTGAGAACAATGGTTGTGTGTTAGGAGTATGTCTTCCCCATTTTATCTGAGACTATACTTTCTCTGACTTACTCTGTAGACCCTATATTTTGACACTACACTTCTATGGTTTGTCAGCTAAAATGTGTGGCTTGTTTAATTGTCTTGTATTTGGTTTATTTTTCAAGCACGAACATGCTTATTGATTTCACTAGGACTACTTTTGCATATAAACTGAATGAATACAATTACAAATTTAACCAGTCAATACTAAGCCTTCTTTTCTGATACTAAAATTCTCACCTATTCTGATCACTCTGATATAGTGTCCCTTGATCAACCCCAGTGACTTTTTTAGTGTGTGTTTATTGGTGCTGTGGTGTTACTATTACTGACACCAGCAATGGGTAGCATACTGTAGAGTATTAACATGATGTGGCTTAACATCTTAAGATGACATGACATCTTAACATGACATGGCTTAAAACTAATTATTTTAAAAATTTGAGTTACAGTATTTCAGACTACTATATTTTCCCAATCTTCAGTTTATTGCTGGTAAGCGGAAACAAGTATTAGAAATAAGAAGTTATATCTGGTTATTGTCAGGTGAGATTATAATGTTAAAAAGGCTGTATGTGATTAAATGAGTGGACTGTTCAGAAATCTGATTTAAGTACTGGTAAGAAAAAAAGTGTAAATGTTGACTAGAGACTGGTGAATGGGCTTGTGACAATAAAACAAAAAAACAGCATAGGAAAAGAAAACTCGAGAAAATGCAAGACACGCAGAAACACGGTGAGAAGCACAGCTAACCTGTTTGATAATAAAAAACTATAAGAATACAGAAGACTTTTAGAGTGTGTGCACAGATTTTATTATACATAGAACACAGTTGAAAGTACACAAGGTAGATGGCTGAACTAGAAAATATATTTCTTAAAGTTTGGGTTTGATATTCTAACCACCAAAAGGACGTAATAAAAATGTATGGTCAGGTGCTATTGAGACTGGTTGTTATTGAATCACAGTATGGTTGAGGTTGGAAGGTGCCTCTGGAGATTATCTTGTCTAACCCCCCCTTCTCAAGAAGGGTCGTCTAGAGCCGGGCACTCAGGATCGTGTCCAGATAGGTTTTGACTGTCTCTGAGGATGGAGACTCCACAAACTCTCTGGGCAGCCTGTGCCAGTGCTCAGTCAAATGTGCCTTTTAGAACAAATAATATAAAAAGTAGATTTAAAATGCATATTTTTTTACTGTTGTTGAAGAGATGAGTGGCATTCATTTCAGTGTGTCCAATTTAAAAGTATTTAAATTCATTAGTCAGATCTTAGATTTTAGTTCCATGAGCAGTTAATTAGCCTAAATGGGCCCTGCTGGTGTGGAAGGCAGTTCTAATCTGTTTGTCCCCACCTGTTGAGTTTCCATTCCTTTCCTTATGCTGGCCTATGACTACATGGTAAAATAGATCTAAAAAATTATCCAACTGTAGGCTTACCTGGGGAAGGTGAGGAGGAATCAGTTCATTTTCAGATGGCAGGAATGGGTTGACAGAATTAGGGGCTGTGTCTTCACACTTCAGCAGCTTCAATTTATGGTGTATTAAACTACTCATGAAATTTTTATTTAGAAGAGAAAGAAGGAAAAAAAGCAGCACACAGAAAAAGTTGAAGGGATAAACACACAGTTCAGGATGAGAAAACAAAGAACAAACATATGAAATAAACGTTTCAGCTCATTGTTCTTGAAACTGTTATATTGGAAACTTAAAATGTACATGAAGCAAATACTTCCATTTTTTTATTTTGTAACTTTTCTTTTTTTTTATTTTGAAGTATTTCAGATGCTTGCTTTCATACTTGATAACAATCCAGGCTTTGACTCAGCATTGCAACAGAGGAATGTGAATTATCTGTCTAAAACCAGTCATGACTGTCTTTTAAAATAGGTGGTTGTAAACTCACGCAGGATTTGTCAGTTAAATGAAAATATGTCACTGAAAAATAGCCAAAAAATTTCTAATCATAAAATGTACATTTTTATAGCGTTACTTCAAATGCTATGTGAAATCAGAGAAATGGGATACTCAGGTGCATTAACTCTTCTTGTGTTTGGTGTTCACACTATTGACTTTCAGCAGATGACTCTTTAAAACTTTGAAAAATAGCCCACACCCAAGAAACAAAACCAACTAGCATTAGGGCTGTTTCCTTTTAACATGTTTAACTCAGTTTAATTTAACGTCTGTCTTCATTTAATAAGCTGCCCAGGGGTTGCTGCAGCAAATATGGGCACATATTGACATATTCTTTTCATTCAGACATTCACTTACTCTTTTGTTAAGTATTTAATGAGTTCCTTACTGACATACATAAAATAAGAACTTCAGGCTAGAAAACCTGTACATTAAAAATGGAGGAAAAAATACAGGTATTTTTAAGAGATGTTAATAAAATAACTTCTTCTGGATCATGACTGCCTCTTTTATATTTTTATAAAGCATGCTAGAATACAATTAGGTTTTGTTGTTTGACAGTTGTGATGCAAATTGCAGGGGAGAAATAGCTCTGTTATGGTACCCTAAATATTGCCATGTGCAATGCTGAACACTGTGCAATCAAGTACTCTTCACTACAAAAGACAAGTCAAAGAGTATAAAAGGAACAGGAGCTCTGGCAAAGCTGTAACAATGATTTTCTAGCCTGTAAGTGAGTCCCTGTGGGAAAACAGAGCTTAAATCTGACAAAATTGTACTATACATGTATACATTATGAATATGTATACATTTGTACATGTATACAAACATGAAACCTTCAAAATCGATTTAAAATATAAAGGGAATATCTAAAAGCAACAAAAAGGACAGATGCCTGTACTGACCAGGAAGCAAAGGGCATTCGGGAGTCCTGGTGTAAGACTTAATGCCGAGGTGGTCACAAACTGACTTGAAACAGAAGAAAACTGGAATGTGTTCAGATACACTTCAGCAGTTGCACCCAATCATATCTTCAGTCACCTTTGAAATAAAAAGAAAGTTAGAGTTGAGTCATACTTAACTGAATCTATAGTAGAAAGATTTTAGTTTTGAAAATACAAGTTAATTCTGCAATTTTCAAATAAAACAAACTAACTTTGAGTAAGTGAAAATAGCAATGGATAATTACAGAGCCCAAACTATCCTGCTATGCAATGTCTTAGCTTTGAAAGCTGAGGATCTATAAAGCAGGTGGCTGCATACAACTGCCAAACGCCATCTTAACCTCATTAGTAGTCAGTAAAGCAACATCAGAAAAGCAAGTTGCAGATGGCAGCGAAAGAAAAGGCACATAAGAACTAACAAAAAGAGTCCCTGAGTATGTGCCTTTACTTGCAAATAAAGCAATTTAGTGTAAATATCTTAATATATGTAGAGGCAAAAGATTGCTGCTGTGAATTAAGGTAGTTTTGAGTGAAGGTCTATTTCTGGGTAACACTAGTGCAAAACAGCTGCAAGCTTGCTTTCATTATGTACACAAATGTAGTAGGAAAGATTTATTACAAATTATAATTCTGTTTTGTTTAAATAAAGGATTGTTAGTTTCTCTCACACAGAGGACTCCTTTCTAGCTGGACTCCATTCTATTGCAATTTTTAACCTCTTTGTCTCTTAGCAACTTGTTCCCCATTAAAGCCAGTTAATCTGCTAAACGTGCTCTTCTTTGGATATGTTTAATGTGGCCCTTATTCCTCAACCCCATCATATATGCAGAAGGTGAATCTGGTCCCCCATCATGTGGCCAGTTCAAAGTTACATATGTGCTAGTTTGGCTGCCTTCTGGCTGCCTCTCAGAATGGGTAGGAGCTGAGTTATAACTGCTTTGCCCTGAATGAGCCACAAATGTTGGTCCGGCTTTTCTACCCAACCACAACTTGTAATCAACATGTAGGAATTGTATAGCTTTGTCATCTCTACCTGTTAAATTTGGCTGAAATTGGCCAACCAGTCAAAGTTGGCGAGGTGATGTGGTGGAGAGGGTGAAGGAGCAGGAGTAAGATGATGACTACCAGTGCAATTAATAAATTTAACAAACTGGATGAAAGTCTCTGGTCTGTTCTAGTGGGCATTCTGTTCTACGGAGCACTCTATCAATGTTGGGGAAAAGAAGCACCATGAAGATCTCGTTACCAAACTTCACTGGAGAATGCTGGTAGAAGTTCCTCAGCCGTTCCTCAGAACAGCTGTTCTCCAAGATACATGTCTTCGTAGTCGTACACAGCGGAAAAATCTGTGTGGTGACCTAACAGCAGCCTCTGAGAGGTCTGAGAAGGAGTCTAGAGGGAGTAGGACAGTAGTTCCTTGGTGAAACTGCAGTGTAGCTGGGCAATAAAAATCAAGCTGCTGCAAAATAACACGGTTGCTCTTTAAGAATTTGAAGTCTCTCAAGGCCAGCTCTGATAACATGACCATTACAGCTTTCATATGTCAGCAGTATCAATTCAATAAAGTCCTCTTCTCGACCTTACATATGGGTCAAAATTTTCCCAAGGATGGGTCAAGGGCTTAAATGGGCGTGGTTTCAGAATAGTTTGCTCAGAATAATCTCTCTTACAAAACTGGAATTTATTTATAAGTGCCCCTTTATTCTGTCATCATCTGTGACTGTCGGTCAGTGATCCCTCTTCTGATACCTGTCACCTGAAGTTACCATTTTTCCGCTGAACTGTCAGAGAAGACACCAGCAGCTTGATCTCGCATCCTGTGAATCATTGTGGGTTAGTAAATCAAAAGCTAGCTTTGATAATCCTTGTCTTTTCTGCTTTTCAGGATAGTTGCATAACGGCATCATTGATACAAAAAGCAGCTATAACTGTGGTCTGCAATTCAAAAGTTAAACTGCAGAATGACTACTAGCCTTTTAACTGATCAGCTTTTTCAAAAAGTTCTCTTAAATTACAAGAGAACTTTGATGCTTTTAAACCTTTAGGGTTTATACTCAGAATTTGTCCGTACTTAAGTTTTTGTTTGCTCACTTAAGGTTCTGAGACTTAAAATGTATTTACACCTGAATTTAGAGAACTTTTTATTTATATAATTTATATTAGGTGTAATCTTGATTAAGTGAAGAATAATTTTGAGAAAACCTGAAGTATTTATGAACTAGATTAAATTAGTTTACTTATTTCAGCTGGAAAATTTGGGTTAGAAAAGTCTGAATGCTACAGAACGTTATGAATGTTTCTTTCAACTAACCAACAGACATATAGGTCTTCTGATCATTACTCCAAATTATGTGAAAAATACTTTTTAAAAAAGTACATACATACAACATGGTTAGCATTTACTTAAAAATAGAGGTAGCTCTTTTGCATGGCATAGATTTTATTGTAAGGAACAAAAAGGAAAACATAAGGCAATATGTAATTGAAGTGTTTAGAATAGATGAGTTTTTTTCAGTCCTTAACTTCTTAATGTGATGCTAATTTTTTCAGTCAATTCCAAAGGAGGGAGGAGGTAAAAAAAAAATACATATATGTACACAGTGCCAGATTTCAGACTTCATTGCCTAGTTGGCCTTGATCTTTTATAGAAGATTTAACAGGAGGTGGCAAGAAGGACAGAAGTGTAATCTGTTGGGCTATTACAGAGAAACAATGCGGCTAAGTACTTTCTTGGCAGTGTGTTGCTGTTTTTATCCATTCAGCAAATGTAATTTATTTATACATCTGTCAATAAATACAAGGCAGCATCCAATAATGAGTACAGCAGGGATTTAAGCTGGAGTGTATTGCTGTGTTTGACACAAAGGTCAGCCTTGGGAAAGAGGCTTGAAATTAACATTTCTTGAAAACTACTTTTCCTTCCACTGAGGCTATCTCTTAATTCCAGCAATTTTCTCTGTTTGATAAGCAGAGAGAGCATACATTTTGATTATATAAAGGAGGGAGGAGGTGATGAAACTTTAAAAAATTTCAACCAGCATTGCATTCTGGTGATAAGAATGGGACTTTATGCAGCACAGAAGAGATTACCTGAAGTAGAATTGGGAAGCAAATTGTATTTACAAAAGATGGCATGATTTTCCTAATAGGTGTTCGAAACAGGCTATTCACTCACATATTCTGCTGAGCTTGACTAGAAATAACTTCATTTCAGAAAGGACAAATCTGATGGAAGGTAAAAGCATTCCCCTCTCACAGATACTTGTCTAAAGGATTTGCATTAAATTTTCTTGATGAGAGCACAGTAGTATTTTATTCTGCATCTGCATGAACTGGTAATGTGGAAAATAAAAATACAAATCGTGTCCTTGATTGCTTCATGCTTCAACCACTTGAATTACTAGATTTATGTCTGCAATTATGGAAGAGATGTTGCAATATGATAGTTTGACAATAACTGTCACAATTATATTACCAAAATATAGTTTCAACTTATTCTTGAAGGTAAGAGTATTGAAATTGCATTTTAAGAAGCAGGCGTATCTTCCTGTGGTTTTATCTTGTTTTTAATGTAGCCTGGGTATTTTTAAAGAACTATAGTATGTCTAAATATTGTCAGTTATTAGTAGGGTACACACACGTCAAAGATGTCATGTGCTGCAAATTTCCATGAGCTATTTTACAAGGCTGTTGTGAAATACCTTGTTATGGTAAGTATCAACAAGGTATACGTGTGCTACTTCTGAATCTGTTACGTTGTTCTCCCTCTGTATAGGTCCTGGAATTGGTGAAGGGCATGCATTACCAGCTGGCCTGTCAGAAGTACTTTGAATTGACGCATGATGTAAGTAGCTACTAGTTTTTGTTATACTATAATCACCATCTTTGTCTTGAGGAAGGCCTTGAAAATCATGCATGAAGTCCAGAGACTATTTGCAGTTTTCACATCCATCATTAGCTATCTTGCCTTGTTAGTTTTCATGTCAATAATTTCAAATATTCTTTTGTCATTTTCTGCATTTATATATTGATTTTATTAATACCCTGAACATTACAAGATATAGTAAAAGGTTATGCTTTCTTCCTGAAAATGTCAATATTATTGAATTTTGTCTGAAGCCATTTAACTTTTTGAGTTAGATCTTAAAAAAATAAACAAAATGGGTCTAACAAGTTTAACTAAAACTCTAATCTTCTAGCACTTACATAGTTAATATTGTTAATTTTCACTTGATATTTTTTCATGTCTTTGGTCATGTGTGATTCTTTTTAAATCAAGATGAACATTCTCAGAGCTTTCCCATTTGCTTAATCGTAAGCTTTTGTAACATATTTAAGTAAGATCCTCCACAAAATTGTAAGATAACGAATGGCTGCAGTCCATCTCCTATGTGATTTCTAGATTCAAAGAACCAATTCTCACATTGGTTCTAGATTCTTTGTTGTCAAGAAAAAACAGTGGAGCGCGGCCCACCTTATACCTTTGTTCTCTCCACAATTCAAAAAATTGAAACATCCATTTCAAACATAAGAATATGGAACAGCCTTGCTGAAGATATAGATGAGGATTAGATGACTCACCCAGAGACATTTACCATTGACTTTTTGTCCTCACTGGTTTTCACATTTGATTTAAATGGAAGTGTGTGTTTCCCTAAATTTCCAGCAATCATATGTGTGAATGTATAGTAAAGGTATACTCTGAACCCGTATCCAGCGTTGTTTTGGCAGCTGTAATTTGAGAGGAACACTTTGTCTTACAGTCTTAGAAAATGATAAAACAGGAAATTCAAAATTATATATAATTTGAAATGTAGATAACACATGCCCTATGTAAGGCTAAGTCAGCAGAAGTAATATTTTCCCAAGATGACTGTAGACCCAAGGTCAACATTCACGAAAGGATAAATCATCACAGCGTCAAAGATCTGTTGAGTTTTAGGAAAGCTTTCTTTCCATTCTTCTGTGGCAAATTCCAGAAAAGCATTATTTTTTTCAATCTTTTCGTAATATAAATATCTGTCTGTGCTGTTGATAAGTCTCTTACTTCAGTAAGAGAAAGCAGAATGCACAGAAAGGCACTTTCTGTAGTTTGAATGAAACATGCATATGAGGGCAATTTTTTTAGCCAATTTAGCTGCTAAACTTGTTACTAGCCTGCTCGGAATGATTTTTCTGTCCTACAGCTCTATACTTTAGTAATTTTTTTTTTTTTTTCCATGGGGTTGTCAAAAGATGTGTCTCTGAAGCTGGTGACACCTAATCAGACAATCAAACCCTTGCTTTCTTGTGTATCACTAGCAGAGCTTTTCAGTGAAGGAAATTTCTGAAGAATCAATCAGCGTAACATTGTTACTGTTTCTTCAAATAGGTGGGCAGTCTTAAGTAAAATTTTCCTAGAAATAATGAACTGGCTCACATGGAGAATTTCAGCTTCAATTACGTAAACATTTTACCGAGAAGGTGTTTGATGTATGTTGGGCAGAGCTGTTAGTATTACCTATAATTCTTGAAAGTTACAGTGTGTATGTGGGTTAGATCTATTATGAATGACTTTGTAGTGGAGACTTGTTTAAGATTATGATATTTTTCTAAGTTCACAGGGTCAATTGCACGCTATGTCTACTTAAGGACTCTCTTTGCATTTCCTCCCCATCATCCTCTCTCAAGTTTCTACTGCATCTTATACTCATGCTGGCAGCAGCTTTGCTGTTGGCTTCAGTAGTCTAGTGCTTGGCAGTAAGGCTACACTAATAAGTCCAGCTGGACTACAGTGAGACTGTTTAGAACTAGTTTTTTGGGGAAGGGAGGTGTCTTTGCACCTCAGTGCTTCTGGTTCAAATAGCACAGGTTACCTAAAAGCTGCTTCTCTGCCTATTCCGTGTAAACTGGGCTTATTAACTTCAATGCCACACCTCTCCCGAACTTTTCACTATCTCACAACCACAGAACAAAAGTAACCATCATTTGTGTGGTCCAATGCATTGTCTTCAGGCAGGAACTAATGTGTTAAGCAAATGCACGCGTATGCGATTTGTTAAGTCGTTTGATCAGCATGGGAAAGGAAAGCGCTACCTGTAATGCATGAATGGCTTTACCATATTTTTCAAGTTTTGGGATATTAGGGCATACTCCTTTTTGGGAAAGTTATTTTCTAAATAATAAAACTGTAATTTGGTCAAGACAAGCTGTCCTGTATATGTGAAGAAAAGAAGGTATTTTG
This sequence comes from Oceanodroma leucorhoa, assembly GCA_030449065.1. Lineage (NCBI taxonomy): Eukaryota > Metazoa > Chordata > Aves > Procellariiformes > Oceanodroma > Oceanodroma leucorhoa. Next base: position 612,425 of record JASVER010000104.1, on the reverse strand, counting down.
ACTTGATAGAATTATGACTGTATGGCCTGTAGGGTATATATTTTCAAACATTATCATATTTTAATAAGAATCAGGAATAAACTATGTTTATATGGCAACTAGAGTAAGCGTTCAATCAAACACTACCAAAATACTAAAGTATCTATCTTGATGGTCAAAATTGGATTTTAAGCCATATGGAAAGCATCATAACTGTTTGAAGTTCTAGTATTTGTACTTGAGTTCATAATAAGCTATTTCATGTTGATTATCACTTTTAGATAAGTTTTTATTTTGTACTAAAGTGAGGACACAGGCAACTTATGTAAAGTGGAAATGACACACTCTGAAAATGTAAGCAGTGTAGCCATAACCCAAAGTAAAATAGTCACAGGAATGAGGAATGCCTTTCACGGTCACAATAGTGTCAAGATTTTATTTTACTTTAGTTGATAGAATTGGATGGCAAGTCAAAATAGAGAAAAATATTTCCAGACCAACAGTTTGGAGATCTTGGCTATGTATATGCAGTCAAGTAAAAGAGATTGATGATATCAGCTATGAACTACTAGTAGGTTAAATAAATGTTCTTGTGTCAGCTTGCCTGTAGAAATAATTAGTGCATTGAAATCTGATTGTGTATAAATCCACTGTATAAATCTACTGTTTTAAGAGCCTGAGCATTATGAATAAATAAGAAAGCCTGAGTGGCTAATGCCTATGTTAGTAAGTTACATTCCAAAGGAACTAATGATGTGAATGTTGCTTGGATGACTATTGCTGTGTTAGTTGCTTGTTGCAGTTACAGCTCTAAGGGCTGATTATTTGTATATTAATATTTATCTCTAAACATGTTATTCTTGTGTACTGATATTTTACAATCCTTGTGTATTTTTAAGAAGCAAATGAAACCTGACACATAGCAAACTTTCTGGTACAGAAGAATCGCTTTTGAATAGTTTATTTTAAAACATATGCAAAAACCATTTCTTTGCGATCAAATCGCAAGAACACTGGACTTTTTTTTTTTTTTTTAAAGGGATGTGGTTAATTGATATCATTTACTGTAGCACCATGATTGAGCCACGTGGTTTTTCTGTAATATCAGCTGTAGCATTATCAGCTGTCATTTTAAAAGTTCTTGGTTAAAACCCAGAGATACTATAGCTACAAAATGATTGCTTCAGGTTTTTCAAAACAATATTTGCTGTAGCAGAAATACAAAGCTAGAGTTTGTATGAAGGCCAGTATGTGTAAAATGTGTTGAATCCAAAAGTCTTGTGTTAGTACCATCTACTAGATGGTACTAGTTCTGTCCAAAGTGACAGGCCTTTTTACTCGGATCAATACATGTTATAAGCTTAAATTTTTGACTGCACGGAAAATATATTTTTCTTTGGGCATAGTGGATTCCAGATGGATTTACAGATGTGAATGGATAAAGCTGTTAGAGAAATTGAGTTTCTCTGTTTCAGGTAGTAAGTTTCAGGTAACTTACAGCTCAGTTAATGATGCAGCTTTTAAAATTGATCTGTATTACCTAAAAGCATTGTAAAACTTACACAAAGTAACATGAGCAGTTTAACATAAAAAAGCCAAGAAGCCTGTGTATGTTTCACCTCCATTTTTGTGGTCAAATTTGTTGTCTATTTCCAGCCAGAGCAGAATATTTTTAGTCAGAGAACATTGTTGAAAATTACACAGAACAGAATTCCTTATGTATCACTATATCACAAATGAAGATTATAATGATGAACAAAACTTCCCCTTTCTCTCTTCAGGCTCTCAAAAAACAGTGATAAAATGAATGGGCAGAATTCTTCTAATTAAAATAGAGTACATGGAGTCATACTATAATTTTAACTAGCAACCTGTAAATAGCTTTTAGCCAGATACTGTCAATCACCTCTGAAAACATGAGCTGCTTCTACAGCTTATTCAAATTTGTTGGGGAGAGAAGAGTTTAGAGCAAAATTATGAGTTACAAAGTGAATCTTAAATTGGTCTGCAGAAAAATGAGATTTTAAGGTTAAAAAAAATAGAACTAATTATGAGCTGCTTCTAGGAAAGCCAGCTTTTGACTGTATTGCTTCTTTTTAAGCCTTTTTGGTGTAAAGGAGTAACTTAGTTCCCACATAATAGAAATTGGTGCATGGATGAAAGCTGTCTGGATGAAACTCATCCAGATAAGACTGAAATGAAATTCAGTGGTGGCTTCAGGTTTTTTTTTTTTTGCTTTGAGCCTTTTATTTTGAGTGCCAAATTAGTGTGCTAAGCCTGTCACTTGTTTTTTAGATTTTTCAAGCAAAGTCACTTACTACAGTTGCTAATGTCGTCTTCTTGTCTGAATTAGATTTTGTTATACGCGTCACCATTTTCTGTTGGAGCTAAACTAGGCCGTGGTATTGCATTGAATCAGGGTTTCATTTAAAATGGCCATTGATTCTCTGCTTTATGATTTTTGACAAGTGGCTGAAATTTAAACTGATGGTTTTTGGCATATTAAATCAGCCACAGTATATGTCCTCATGAGACGCTGCATGTGTGCAAAGTTGCCTGTTATGCTTGAATTGGCCCCACCCCTCTGGGAAAAAGGGCAGATAGTAGGAGCAGAAAATTACCAATATATGGCTCTTAGTCTTCCTTGCTTTATTGTATCCCAGGTTTGGGAAATTTTCCAACATTATTTAAAGAGCAGTATTTTTCTCAAAATGTTCTTAGTATTCACATGAACTGACGGGCAGATAAAACGTGCAGATTGCCTGAATATGAGGTGGAAGCACCTTTTAAAGTAAGCATTTCCAACTTCTGATCCTCCGAAAAGAGATCCAAAGGTTATAACTGAGATTTGTGGTGAATATGTCAGAATACCTTACTTTTAAAACTAAAAGCTTTGTTGATTTGAAATATTTGATGAGATTCAACTGAATGTTCATTTATCAAGTATTTACGGAGCTGAAAGAATGCGCCTGCTGAGTATAAAGGAGCAATAAAAATATGCTGCACCTTATGCTAGTTTTCTGTATTCTTTTCCACTGAAGACTAAATGTTTGTTAGTACTGGTTGTGCGTCTGGTTTCAGGATGCTGATGTTGGCAGTGATGGAGCAGAGATAAGCTTGGTCTATGGGGCTTCTGTCTTAGCCTGCTGCCTTGTAAATACTGCATTTGTGGCTACTGGAGTAAACAGGGAAAGAGGTGAAGCTAACCATTTCTATTCACAGTTTCACACTGATACTTAAGATCTAGATTTATATTGTGCAGTTGTTACAACTTTTAGTAGTATTCTCTACTGCCATTTGCACTCTTTTGGGTAGGGAAATGCTGTTTTAAAGGTGTAGGTTCAATTGTCCAACATCTGTAAAGGTATGCCATTTTACTTACATTGTTTTATATGTTTTGGGGAGGTTTTTTTCTTTACCACAGCAAAGACAGTGTGAAATATTGTTTGAATATGCCAAAGCAGTCATTTTATTTCCAACATGAAAGAAGAAATTTTGTGATGAAAGTAAATCTGTCTTGCTAATATTTACTTGGATAGTATTTACAAACTGATGCCTTTTTCTTAACAAAATCGGAACTTATTAAATTGCTAATTAATTTGTTCTTGAATGTGAAAAAGATGACTTTTTGAAATAAATATAGTAACTCACTGTTCTGTTCCTTTCCTTTTATGTGCAGGTTGATGACATTGGATTTTCTTTGAATCATCCTAATCAGTATTTTACAGAGAGTCAAAAGCTATTAAGTGGTGGTAGAGAACTGAAGAAGGAACTAAGTAATTCAGGAAACTCTCAACAAAAAAGTAATAGTCAGGAAAGCATGAATTCAAATTCTACTGCCACCTCTTCAAATACAACAACTGATGCAGAACTGGAGGGACTGGAGGCATACTTCACTGAAGACTAAGCAGCTGCGTTATTTGTGGTTTTTTTGTTTTGGTTTGTTTTGGTTTTTTTCTTTCGTCAATTCTTTCCCTTCTCTAGCCGAATTTGTCCCTATACTAAGGAATATGCACTTCACTACCTGGAAGGCACAGGCATTTAGTGCTTGAATAGGCTGAAGAAAAGAAAGATAGATACTGAAGCTGTAATTGCATCCAGTACTTATTCTCGCTGCTTTAGGATACTGTTTTACACGGCATGTTGAAGGATGGGAAATGAAAGTTCCTTTCCAATTACTAGGTGATTTTTGTCTGACTTACCTTTTTTGTTTTTCTTCAAAATGTTTAAATATTTTCATCCCATTTTATGGTCACTTTTATGTGTTTCTTCTTAATAAATAAATTGCAAAGCAAAAGCTTGTGGCATTTTCTTTTTAGCTGTATTTGGATGGTAATTAAGTAGGTGTTCTTAGGATCAAAATTACCCTCTGGAGGAGCCTGTCTCTTTTCTGCATGAGGAACTGAGGGAAATCGGCTTCCTAATTTGTGTACCTTGACACTAAATTTAGAGAGCTGCTTTTGGTGCTTGAAATAGAACATATGCAGAGTTTAGACACCTGTATGTAAGAAGGTAATCCAAAAAAGCTTATGCTCTACCAATTGACTCATCTTGAAGAAGCTAAAAACTTATTAGTGTGTATTCCTTTTCAATTTTAAAGTTTCCTCAATGTCTGAGCGTGGCTGGAGCCTCCTGTGTCCTGCTAAGCTAAACAGCTGTCTGCAGCTTTGGGTCACCAGAATTCCACCCATTCACCCAAAGCCCAAGCCACCTAACACATGAATGGCATTCAGTCGAGCAGCGGCCCCTGTGTGGTGGGTGGAAGCTCTAAGTAGAGCTGGTACTTTACATCATGCTAATAGAGTATTCCCCTGCGGATTTGGAAGGCCTTTGGTATTTTATTTTATCTGATACCTAAGGAGTTTCAAGGCAACATTACCCCTTCCCAGGAGAGTACCTAGCTACCAGTATAGCCCTGTAACCACATAAACACAGTATTGTCATTGCTAGTAACTTGTATGAACTCTTAGCATAAAAATTGACCGAGCTTGATTTTTCTGGGCTTGTCTTGCCCTACCTTAAGCTTTGTTTTAGCCATAACAGCAACTACCAAATGGCAGCCTAGCTTTGTAAAATTGCGTGGTGTACTGCCTATGTTTATAATGATTTTGATATATTTCTGTAGCTAATGGCTAGTTAGGAGGCAGTGCATGAGTATGTAACATTTGCTAGTTGTATTATGTTAGAGGTTTTATTTTCTCTACAGTAATCGACTGATTTAGGCAATTAATATTGTAACTGGACTAAAGACTATTTGATTACTGTTAATATTTTGGACTAACCACAAATTGGTGGCTTCTCATATTTAGAGTGTACCTTTAAGGGTACATAACTTGTGCAGGGCTAGTGAAGCACCAGGCTTTAAAAATAAAATGGATCGTTTGTTGTTAGAAGAGGATCTGCCAGGATTCAGTGTTCCTTTTTTCTTCCTTTAATTATTCCTTAACTTATTTAGGGATTTCTTTGTGTAAACTACCAAACCCCTTACTCCTTTGGATATCATATATTCAACGGAGGTGTAGAAATTCGTCCTGGACAAAGGCTCTGCACCTGGATCCTGCAAGGCAGTAGTGGTTCTGGGCCCAAGAACCAAGGAGTTACGGACACCTGCGGGCTTGGTTTCTCCCATCGGTTAAAGTCCTGGCAGCACCACACCTCATGTGTGGAAGTCCATTGATTGTATTAGATGGTTAGGAAGCTTGGTCTTAGGGTTTTGAAGTGTCCTTGCGAGCAGTAACTGTCCTCTGATTTGGAGGTGCCTTAGTGGACATCATGGATCCTTTTAATAGAAATGAAATGGTTTCAAACCTGCAATGAGATTTGTGTTTCTAAGTGAAACAGCCGGGAGAAGAATGAGTTGGTCAACGCACTGAATGCAGGTGGTGTTTCCCATCCGAGGCCCACAAATTGTAATTTATGATTCAGTAGAAGCATTTCTGTTATGGCCTAACCCTACTCATGTAGGCATTGTCACTTGCTGTGTGACTAAAACTCCTAGCGCTTCATTTCTGAGCTTTACTTGTACTTTGAAATCTGTCATGTTGGGAATGGCTGCTTGTTCGTGGATTCTACAATGGATTCCTACATGAGCAGAATAAAGTCACTTTTAGAAATTCAAGCATAAAATTTAAAAATAAGTCTCTATTACAAGAAAGAGAATATAACCGCACAAGTCATCTGAATGAAAAATATTAATCTGAAATGGAACAAACGTAACAGTGTGTGACAAAGCCTTTGTCCTTCATTGGTTTACTTCATTATTGTGAGTTTACCTCTCTTGTTTAATAGTACTACAAATTGCTTAGAATTATATTTTCTTCCCTTTTATTACCTGTTGGGTGAACTATAATAAAATACATACCAGAAAAACATACAAATTATGGTATACAGTTACAAGTAACTAGCAAGGGATTGAAATTAATGCTTTTGTTGCTATTTGAAGAAAATAGCAATTTATTTTCATGTTTCACACATTTTGACCATTTTGATGTTTCTTTGAAAGCAGAATATTTTGGATTTGATAGTGTAGAAAAATCCAAAATGAGAATCCTCCTTCTGAAAAGTTGGACATCAAGGAATTGTTTGTCTTTTAGAGTTTTAAACTCTTACTGCTTTGTAATTTCAATGAGAATCACTTCTTCCTTGATTATGGAGCTGTTTGAGATTGGAAAGGCAAAATCACTAAGAATGTGTAAATAATTAATTTGAAAACATTTCCTGCATTGTAGTGCTATTAAAAGATTGTATTTAGTCAGAAGATAAGAATTCTGAAAACCAAGTCACCCTGGTGTGATTATCCAGTAGTCAAAAATAACAAAACAAAACAAAAAAAACCCCAACCCCAAAATCCCAAACCTTACTCTTTTACAAGTTGAAAAGAAAATGTATTTTTACAGTAAAGCATTGCAGATGGATCTGTTTGCAAGCATCAGCTCTCCTTCTAAGTGTCTCTTCAATGTAAACTTCTGTTACATTTTGCAACTGGAAAAAAAATGGGAGACACAAGTATCTAAAGTTTGAAACTGTTCTGGACAAGACACTTCTGTATTCTGGGTCAGTAAACGAGATATTAAGGTAAAATTTGGTTGCGTTTCTGAGGGGATGCACACAACTGTGCCTGTTGCCAAAAGATAGCCCTGCACACCCATGGTGTTCACGTAATAAGTACTGTTGTTCACAACATCTGATCTTAAACATACCACAGTTAAATTTGGAGGAGGATGTTTCAAAAGGAACGCCAATCCATAGCTTGTAATCTTTTGAAGTGCTAGCATCAAAGACAATAAAACAGTCTGTGACTTCAAAGCCTTTCAAGATCTAATGAAGAAGAGAACTTTGCTATTGGGTGTTTTACAGAAGGAAGGGTGAGGAGCTCACGAGTTGTGTGTGACTGACTTACAAAGTGCTCTGCTGCGATGAGGAGCGCTGCCCTGGCAAGGGGAATGGCGAGAGCAGCCAGTACCATGGCACAACAGGAGCGGGTCCATGCAAAAACAGTTGATGCTGAGCATGTGGTGTTCCTCTGAGCATGTTTTAGGAGTTTTACTTTGGACTAGTTTTAGTCTTACAGTATGGCTGGAGGGGTTATTAACAGATAGAGGAGCATTGCAGAGTGTGCCTTTTGGTGTGAATTTCTTCCAAAAGGATTCCAGTTTGCACGCTCTCAGACCAGTCGGCGGTACGAGCCAAAGCAGAGTAAGTGGGGATGACCGAGAGATTCCCTTGAAGATGGTGAAGCCCAATTACAAGCCCATGTAATTGAAAGACACATGGTAGCAAGGATACATTTGGAGGATGAGATAGGGCAACGTCTTTGTGATGTAGGTGCTCACTCTGTGGTCCTGTTATTTTCATGTGGTTGTGAAATGTGAAATTTCTTGTGGTTTCTACTATCAAAATACTTAATGGAAGTTTAATGTGTCAAAGATTTTACTATTTGAAAGACCTATTTTTCACACAAATATGATAATACGCTAAATACAATTAAAGGATTCCAGAAACCCAGGGTTAGCTCCCTCAGATTTTTTTTTTTACTGTAACTAAGGGAGGAGAACACTTAAAATCTTGCACCTAGGGCAAGAATTTTTAAATTTTAGACATGTTGGCCTGTCAAGGACATTTATGTTACCTGGGTTGCTATCATCTTCTGGCTTCCCAGCCCAGATTTTTTTGCAAGGATGTAAAGCTTAAAAGGGTTCATTTACTTTTTTTGTCTCTTCCCTACATGTACCTAAACCATTAGGGCAGGGCAGACATTATCCAGAGCTTTTGGGCAAGCTTATCCCAATATAATTACTGATGCTTTCCTTGCTTTCTGAAGTGCATATCAGAAACACCTAATGAATTACAGCTGGACAGCTATAGTCAGGGTCTCAATATGAGTGGTTCTTTTGGGTAGATTTCACATCATGATACTTAAGGTTTTTTTTTTTTTGTGTGGTTGTTTGGTTTTTTTTAAGCATATATAGCATATTCTAAAATATCTCTCTATTTCAAGTCTCTTAAAAATCCACAAAAGAATTACTTTGTCCTTTTAGGTCATTGTATGGCTGGTGTTTTTTTTTTTTTCATTTCCTCTTTTTACCACACTGTAGGTCTGCTGAGTAACTGGCATCTTTTAACTAACCTCTTCTGTTCACAGTCTCCTTATTTCACCATCCTGTGTATTCCTCCTTACCTACTACATAATAGATTTTACTGATGATGGTTTTTAGAACTTGTATGAAGTTCACTACTTCGTTCACATTAGCCGAGTAACCCATCCTTGCTGCCGTGCTTGCTAATCACTGCCTTCCATGTTTTATTTTCCCTTCTATGTTTGTTACTCCCGCAGATGGTACAATGTTATCATCCTTCAGTGGCCCGTCTGAATCAGAAGCCCAGTTCATGTCAGTGGATCCTTGATTTTAACAGATCCTTTTGAAAGTACAAACCTTTCTTTCCACTTTGATCTGTACTCTTAATACCGTTACCAAAAGTACTTCACCTCAACATCAGAACAGAAGTTGGTATCTCTCCCGATCCAACGTCAGGGGAGGTTTCGATGTGATCCCCAGAGCGAGATTAAGACACAAACGAGGTCAAATGCCGTACGCCCAGGACGGCTTTTATTATTAAAAGTAAAAAATGAAACTGAGGCAGTAGCGTATCAATAGTAAAAATTGAGGTAGTAGCAATAGGATAGAATAGAATAAAAAGACAGAAATCAAGCAAGCATTCGGGATAGAGTTGCAAGAATAGTCACCACCATGAATCCGCGGCRTTCCGGGGGTCCAAGTCTCAGAGTCTTCGGCGGTGGGCGATAGCGCAGACTGGAGGGCTTCTCGGTATTGTCGGCGGTGAATGATAGCGCTGCGGGAGGGCTTCTCGGTGTCTTCGGCAGTGGGTGACAGCGCACAAGGGAGAGATTCTCGGTGTCGTCGGCAGTGGACAACAGCACTGCGGGAGGGCTTCTCAGTGTCTTCGGCGGTGAGTGGTAGCGCCTCTGCTCGGTCTTGTCTTTGCAGCCCCTTTTATTCCCATCCAGGGGCTGCAGTTTCCATGACGATGGCACGTACTTGCCCATCTCTGCATTCCTGCATATGGGCACACCTTGCACGGGACTTCAGCCTCGCCTGTCACGAGGCAAGGGCATGGCTTGGCAGGATGACTCAACACAAAGCCCCTCACAAACTAGAGATCTCTGTGACCTTGTAGTCGCCCTTATCACATTGTCCACCCAGATAAAGAACCTTTGAGACAAATGTCCTGCAATCCAGTTTCTCAGTTTGGTTCATCACATTCTCCACCCAGATAAGGAATCTTTGAGACAAATGTCCTGCAATCCAGTTTCTCACAGTTTGGTTCCTTACAGTATCTAGTTCCCAAAAAGAAAAATAAAAACTTTAACCCCTTAGCTCACTTATTTGCTAAGATTTGTTTAAATCCCTCAAATGCTGAATGATCTAAGGCATTTGAATTGGACAAAGGTAATGATCAATGGGTGCAATTCAATCCCCGAAGGAACCTGAAGCGTTTATGTAGGTAAATTGATTGGAAAACAGGTATAGAAGTGGTTGGAATCATGTCAAGAGTGAATTGTAGCTGGGAAATATATAGGAATAAATACCTAAATACTAACTTGTTAACAGAGGAAGCACTGGAAGACTTTAGAAGTGGGTTTAGGGTGGCTGAAAAGTAGATCGATAGCTGGAGATGGGAAGGTGATATCAACGTAGATCTGTCGAGGGAGAGCAGGACTTGGTGATTAGGCTGCAAACAGCGGGAAGGTGTATGAACTCTCAATATCTCTTAAAACAAAAGATAACCACAATGAAATCATCACAAGGTGCTGTGTTTCTAGCTGAAATGAAAGTCCGCAGCCAAGTTGAAGATGATTTGTCATATAATCATAAACCTTAAATAAGATGGTTCATTGACATGGGGTAATGGAAAGGACATTAGCATAGCAGAAGCAGATATGGCATAACATTAATATTTATTTTTTAGAAGAACATTACGTTCTACTCAGGATCAGAGTTGTATCAAGGGAGGTGTTACGCAAAGAGAAAGTCTCTGCCGTGTTTAATGGCAACACTTATAAAGTGAATTCAGTAAAAATCAGGTTAGACCAGAAGAAGTGTCTTTGCTCAACCTGAACTAGTTAAATTGATACATGAACTACTGGATGAAATGTAATGGTCTGTGTTCAAAGCAGATGATCCAGCTGGACCTTTTGAACATTAAAGTCTATGACACTAGGATTTATTGTAACGTTTGATAAGAATCTAATCCTCCAAGCTGCGGAGTCTCCTTGGTTCAGACAGCTGCTGTAGTGCTTTTGGGTAGAATATAGAGGCAATCTAAGTAGACAGACCTAAGAGTTAGAGATGTGTGATTCAGATACGCAATGTTCATGTCTTTGGAGCATCAGTGGTTTGGCCAACTACAGTTTTCAGAGAAATGGTTGGCTGTAGAAAAATACCAGGAAAGCTACTGAATGACATTAATCCTATTCTGGTCTCTGGTGTTAGAGCATAAATAAAAATAGGTAAAGTTCTTAACATGCTGTAGGTAAAGAATAGTTATAATTGCTGCTGCTATATGATTCTGAATGGAAAAAGGCAGACTCCTTGACACTAGGACTTAGAAAGGACTTCAGAGGTTTCTTAGACCGTCTCTCTGTTAAATCAGGAGGCGCTGTTGAAGGTAAGTTTTACCTACAACTAATCACATTTTTCTCTTTAGTTTATTATGTCCTAAGGGATGATTGTAAAACTGCACTTTTCAGGATCTAGTATTAATAGAAATATAATTTTTTACAGTTGAGGCAACTTTTCACTTGGATTTAGATTTTCACCTAAGGTCTTGCTTCTCAGAATTTCATCACTCTTACAGCATATCAAGAATAACAAGTATAAATATCTAAATCAACATACAAATAGGAAAAGTAAATTGTGTTATTTGAATATATGTTTCAAATCAGTTGTAGGGTGTGTAATAAGAGGTATAATAGTTGAATAAGTTGGTAGTGCAGCTGCAGTAATCTGCTGAGTGCAAGCATAGATGAAAGAAGTGCAGTACTCCTCTCCCTGCCTATTTCTACTCAGTATGTTTAGAAATGATCCTTGAAAAAAATATTTATCATCTTTTTAACATTCATTTAAAGAATATTAGAATTTTATTTTGTAAAAATTTCAAATGTATTTTGCAGTGGAAAAATATATTTGAATGTCCTTTTTAATTCAGTCACTGATTTTTGTGGACTTACTGTCTATTGCCTCTATATTTTGGCTTAAACTGAATTTTATGAGATACGTAAGGCATTACCTTGAAACCTCAGGATTTTGCAACTTTGGATTGAAGAATACCACTTAATTCATTTTCTTTTCAAGCATCATCTAGAAAAAAATGCCCACACAATAAAAATTTTAAAGACTTTCATAGACCATATGAAATTAACTCCTCCCTTTGCCCTTCTAAAGTTCCCACCAAATGAAGAATGCATATAGATAAAAAAATCCAAGTAAATTTTCTTCTAAATGCATTTGACCAACTTTCTGTAGAAATTCCCCTCTTACACCCAGGAGGCCTCATGACAATGTGTTTATGCCAGTTCTAGATGCAATGTTTTTCTTTTGATTTCCAAAGTGTTTTGGAGCACATGTAAATTGTACTTCACTTACGAGAGAAAACCAAACCGACCTTGGTATCCTTATCAGAAGGAAAACTAGTAGAATATTCAGCTGGCTTAACTGCTTCCAAACTGAAGGCCAAAGCTAATCTGAAACACAGCCACCAAACTGGCATGCCCAAACTGATTATCAAGCAGATTTAATGGGATATTAGCTCTTTTTAACTGTGATGTGGGCTCCCAGCACATACCAAGTTAGATTGCAGAGGAGAGAGGAGCCACTTGTTCCCTATAGGTAACTGAAAACTATTTTAAAGCAGTTCACCTGTGTGACACTTACTTAAAGTGCTTAAATACAGATCTGGGAGGGAAAAATCATATCCCTGTATACCATATAGCTGTATAACAGATTCTGCTAAAGTGCTTTCGATAAATGGTTTTTATGTCTGAAAAAACAATTGCTGCAGTGGTAGCAGACCTTTCATATTTTTGCAAGCAGTGTTATTGTCACATATTGTTTTATTACATGATAGGTTCAATATTTATTAAATTATCTTTTGTGCAGAATTTAAAACACAGGAAACCTAGTTCTCAAGGAATGCCACTGTAATCTCTGCAGTAATCCCAGCTGCAAACACTCTCACTTCAGATCCAGTTTCTCAAAAGGCTAGTTAGTAGGTGATCTTATCTTTGAATATGTAGCAAACTGCAGAAATGTTCTTTCTTTATTAGAATTTAGTGCTGTTTCAAAAATTTTACTTCCACCCTTCAGCTGTCGTTATCCAGTATTTCTAGGTAATGTTAAAAAAAAAGAACTTTTTAAAAAAGCTTTTAATCACATTTAAACTTTGGAAAAATGCTATATTTCTTAATTACAGTTATACAAGTTTCCTACAGTCAGTTAGAGCTTATTGCCAGAGATCAAGTTGGTTCTCAAGAAGTTACTTTTTTTTCCTTTCATGTTAGTATACCTCAGCTTGTCTGAGTCACTATCCTTTCTCATTGATTATGGCTGCAAGAATAATTCTCTGTAACAAAAATTACCTGAGGAGTGTTTCTGTAGCCTGCAAGAAGAATATCTTAAAACAGAAGAAAGAAAGTAGTACACCTATACATAGTCTTATTCATTCAGTTGTCACCTTCTTAATCGTAATAGCTGTAGAGAACATTTAATTTGTAAGACCTGCTGTTGTCCATAAACCTGGAAGAAATGTCTAAATCAGTGCATCCCAAGCTTTAGTAAAGACCATTTTTAAAAAACATTGTTAAACTGACATTATAAAGAAGTGAATAGACCCTTTCTACTTTACTAAGCAATTGGTATCAACTGATGTCTTAACAGAGCTGCGATTTGTAACAGTGGACTAAAGTGTTTGTTGTTCGTGACTTTTTTCAGCTGAGGATTATGAACTCAGGTCTGCCAGGCAGGTGGACCGTGCGGTGTACCTTGACCAGCCACTTAGAAAACTCAGAGATCTTACATGATGTTGAATGCTCAATATATAGCTACACAAGGAGGTAATCAAGTTGATTAGGACTAATGTTTTTAATTGTGTGAACTAAAATTAAGTGGTAAGAATATACTAGAAGTATCTTATTTCGTCTCTCTACCGGTAAGTCGAAGGTTGTTGGCATTCCTTTCAATTCCAGATGTCTAAATATTTTAATTAAAACCAACCAAACATCACCACCACATGCTATTCCTGGGTACTTTTGAAGAGTTTTAATTTTCAACTGTCTCTGAATGATTGTTTTGGGAATGAAAAGTTGGCTCTTCTCTGTGTTCTAAATAAATAAATGCATTCAGTGTATCTTTTCAATGTATCATGGTGTTAATGTCTTTATGGTTCACTGTGGTGAGAGTCTTGCATGCAAATCCTTGAATGATGCCTAACCTAAATCTACTCTCTGGAAATGGTTTTTTCCTTGTGTGGATAATTTGCGGTGCTTCACTGAGCGGAATCTACAGCATGAATTAGCTGTATGGCCAAACTGTGCCTGCGGAGGGAAAATTATTAAAGCCATGGGCTACTCTGCATCTGTTTGTTCTGCCACGTGGAAGGCTGAAGTCCAATAAACGTTTTCTTCTAAACTAGTCTCTGTGGGATGTCTGTAAGTGACTGGTAAAATCTTAGCTTCCCAGGGGTGAAGAAAGGAGCATGAGGTTTCTGTTAGCGATTACTCCTGCCGTTGCTCGTGATTCAGAGCAGTTGTTAGCACCGAAAGGAGTCCGGCCTGGTCCTTGGGGTAACAGGATGGCTTTGGAATAGGGAAGCACGGGATAAAAGCATCAATATGTTCTGCATGGAAGAACTGGTTGTGGAGCTAAGTGGGACGTGGGCTGTTGGCTGCATAAGTCAAAAAGAGCCGTCAGATCCCTAGAAAAACAGGAGGTCTTGTGGGTGACATCTGAGGCACTTTATTTATAACTCATGGTTATTAGAAGACAAATATCTCAAAAAAATGTTCCTGTATAGATTTTCATTTCCATGAATGCACAGAATCACACTAGCAAAAGAATTGTGAAGTTAAACCTTGTTGTTTAGCGTAAAAAAAAATTAAAATAATAAAAACACCCTTGCCCATAAGCAAAATAGTATGAAGTGATCATTTCAGGGCATAGCACTCATGATTATAGGCTGCTGTTACTATTCACAGCTATTAATGGATGGGTGATTCAACCCCAAGAGCTTTTTTCCTTTGGCAGGCACCAGGCCTTTCCATTTGTGCATGCTCTCTCTGAACAGGGTTTTGGTGGAAAACATTCCCTAGATGGGTTTTTGATGCCAGGTTTGCTCTTTGAAACAGGTTTGGCTGAATGGAAACATCCGGATGAACTTCATGTTGTCATTGTTTCGTTTTGTGTGTTCTGAGTTCAGGGAATCGGGAAGAGGGAAATTACGCACCAGGAATGCGTGAAGACCCGTCTGCTTCCTTCATCGGTCTGTGGGAAGCTGAAGGTTGCTTAAATGATAACTACTCACCAGAGCTGCAGCATTTTGGTCAATAGATATTGTACGAAAGATCGTTTTTTCCCAAAGAACAATACAATTTCCATGTCTGATCTCCATCGCTATACTGAGATGCCGTGTGCTGCAGATTGCTTTCCCATGACTTTGGAGCATTGACAGACTGGAGCGTGACAAAAACAAGGCGTCTTTCCCCGAAGGACAAAAACTGTCTGAATTCATTTAATCTGCTGCTGCTATAACACACTTTTCTCTATGGAAGATGCATGCTGTAAGGAGCACACGGTGCAAAGTGCAAAGAGGTGCAGCACTTGGCATCTTACTCACGTTTGAATGCAAATCAGACAGCAGCTTCCACTGCTCTGCTTAAAAAATACAGGAAAAAAATATACTTCGAAATGATAAGGAAATGGATGGAAGGTTATAATAAAATTATTATGTGTATTAATTTCCAGAGGAGCTATTGTGGCAGAGTCTCATTGTTCATCATCTCATTGCACAAGAACAGAACAAGACAGAATATTTTTTGTCCTCATCAGCTTACAATTTAAATTATGAGATGTTGTGATGAGTGAATGGAATGTAACAAATATGAGGAGCAGATGATAAAAAAAATGGAAAGGACTGCGACCAGAAGGTGTTTTTACATAGATGCATTGTTGTATAAACTGAAGGTTTGAGGTGGGTTGTTAAAGTAGACATGTTAATTATGTCCATAGTCTCAGCTGGCCACTTGCGTATCCAATATGAGCTGGCAATTTTCTATAGCTATTGTGGCAGAAATGGGTACTGAGGAAGGATTTGAAATCAATGAATACAAAGCAGGAAAACACATGAAATCAAATTACATGCTAAATAACCCTGAGCTGAAGTCTGTGCATTCCTTACTGTCTGAGTTCTGTTGCTGTTCATAAACTTTTCAGGATCTTTGACAATGCAGAAGCTCTTGTTTGAATAGGGGCCCTCACTTTCTGACTCTTCGTTTTGCATTATTGATGTGACATTGCAGTGATAACAAAAGGCACAGGAATCCTAGCCGTTCCTTGAAACCAGCTGGGCATTTCTGAATTTTAGGCAGGTGTGAGAGCTGAATTGCAAACAGTTTGCACCATTCCAGCTGGTGATAACAACTTTAAGGACATTCATTTTAAGGTTTCACCGATGCACATAAATGAAAATAGATGCAACAGCTTAGGTCTGTCGTGCACAGTATCATTTCATAGACTTGATTTCAACTAGCAATGTCCAAGCAATGGCTAAAGGAGAGTAACTGTTGTCCCTGTTGCTGATCTGGTCACTCATTATGTTGAATGTAGAAGCCTGTGAGTGACAGCAGTTCAAAAACCACTGCCTGGGAAAGCTGTATGAACATTTTTGCATCTGCAAAAACAATGCAGATTCAGTGATACTTGCTTGAAGAAAGGAGAAAGGAGGAGTTTAATATTGTTAGCTGAGAAGGAGGTACAGCCAGCAGCAAATATTGACTGCTGATGGAACAAAAAGCAGAACCAGGTGAGAATTCTTTTTTTTTTTTTCCTCAAGGATCATTTCCATACATACTACTACACGTACTGCACTTCTCTTTCATATATACTTACATGAGAAAGATGCTTTGGTGTCTGACAAGACCTTCATTCATGATGATGTTCTCCTCAGAGTCCAGAAAGCTCTACCTTTTCCTTTGCCTGGGACTTCTGGAGAAAGAACAGCTTGGTTATTTGTTTTATTGTTGTCCAAGTCTCCTTCACTCACTTTTGCAATCTTTTTGTCAGCTTATAAAAGACCTCTGTATTAGCCTTTATGTTTTGTTTTCCAAAGACACACTTCTGTCATGCGAGCATTTTGACACACAGCAGCTCTGCTCCCATGTCCAACAATAATGGCACATGCAGATGGTTTATGGATTGCTTCAAAAGAAATGCTTTAGAGTCAGGTTTCTTTTTGCAGCGCATTCAGCTCTACCTTGTTCAAGGAAAAAAAATCCACAGTAGCTGGCAATTCTAATTTGATATGAGTAAAAATACATTGGCTTTGAGTGACACTGGGCTAACGCACGTCGTGAGATGACATTTCTAATTTGTCATTTCAGCTATGGTAGTTCTTAGGTGTCAGTTCATAATTATTTATAAAGATTATTTTAACATATTGGGTTTTGGTGCACTAAATTGCATTTATGAGTGATGGCAAGGGCATCCAGAGCCTGGATTTCTTTGCTTGTTTCAATGCAAATAAAAATAAGTAAATATTACGCACACAAACTCGTCATGATTCCTTCTGTTTTGAAGGACCTTCTGTTTGAAAGAAGCTCTGTAATTCAGGTAAGAAATAGTGTAGCCATGTGCAATCTCTCAATCCCAGCTCTAATTCTCATAGCATAGAATGGCAATAACAAGCTTGATATATACTTATTGCCTGTTCAGTATATTATTTATTCTGATGGGCAAATCTTAAATTTTCATTGTTATTGCTGCTGCTTTGAAGTCCCTGAGCATTTTGAATTGAGATGAGTGCTTTCTACCTAATGAAGCTAAGTGAGTGAGTCCTACACCTTCCTAGTCCATATCTCATCCCTGCAGCTGTAACTGGCCAGATGCTCAGGAAAAGGAAGAGGACAAGTGGGCAGTGATCCTTCTCTGGGCAGTCCATGAATTTTTAAAACAGTTTTTTTGAGAGATTTATATTTTTTACCTTCGCATGCTTGTGTAATAATAGTTCCCATGATGTGATTATGTATTATGTGAAGAAACACTTCCTTTTGGTTATTTTAAGCTTGGTGCCTGTTCGTATCATTATGTTGTATGATGAGAAACAGCAACGAACTGTTCTTTTCACCTTCTCAATATAACAGGTCCTAGCTGTCCTTCCTCAGTTATTGCTTTCCTAAAATGGAGAGTCCTCCTGTGTTTAATATTTCTACACATGGATGTTCTTCTATGCCTCTGATATTTCTTCTTCCTATGTCTTTTTTGTATCTACCCCAGACTTCAAGTTGTGTTTTCAGTCCTGGTGCTCCAGAGACTTGCTCAGTCACTGTTACAGTGCGGCTTAATGAGTCTCACTACACACCCAGAGGCACGAGTTCACATCTCACGTCGAACCTGCATGAAGGCTGCTGCCAGCTAACTCAGCTGTAATTGGGTACCTGGTAATTTCGGCTGGGGGTAACCAAAGGTGTCTGGACACGATGCGGAAAAAATGACTCTCTTGTGTTTTCTTGGCTCCAGAAACTAAGATGCCTCAAACACATCTGCCTGATAAGGATCTGTGCTTGAGACTGACCTATGTGAATATTTATTAGGGTATATAGATCAGTGAATTATCTAGGCAATGCAGTGGAAGCAAGAAATTCTGTAAATAAGAGTTTGCAACAGCACATATTTTTTCTGATTTAATCTCTCATATTGTTCTAATATTTGCCAACAAAGAAAACAAACATGTTGTAACTAGAATATATATGTAGAAGGAGGTAGTAAATTAAACAGTTATAATAGGAAGGATTTTTCATAATATTGTTTTTCATAACATTGTTTTTCATAACAAATCTAAGGCATTTTAAACTTCGTCATACTCCATGACGAATGTTGAGATTAATATAATAACTTCATTTATATAAAGTATAGTCTAGGCCACTCCATGGAGCCCAGAGTGCTCTGTTTCAAACACTTCAAACATCTTCTGCCTCAAGCAAAAGCTTCAGCTGTAGTAAGAGGTCTACCACTAAAAAAAAGGGGTCTACTAAAAAAGAGGCTTATAAAAAAAACAAAATTCTGTCTTCACTTTTAGCTCTCAGAGAAAGGATAAATATAGGGCATCTGAGGTTCTGTAAATTGTTACATCTTTTGTTTTCAGAAAATTGGTTGTAGGTGTGACAAACACGATTTATCGTCCTTTTGGACTGCATACAGATACTTGATTGATTTCAGTGTTGCGAAAGCCAAAGCAAGCCCCATGTTTTATCACCGTACTCCTCTATGAGAGATCTTGAAGATGAGATGAAATGCCCCAAATATAAACCATTTTTATAATTACTGATTGACCAAAGAATAGGATTGTGTATACTTTGTAAACACTTTCTCTTGTTCTGAGCATCACAGATCTCATAGTCTCTAAACACAGGTATTTAAGGTTCATAAATGTCTCTGTATTTGAACGCTGTGTTTTGTATTCTAGTCTTGTGATTTTACAGCCGAAGCGAAACTCTGGCTTCAGCAAATTTCCAACAGTAGCTTATGTGCTGCAGCAAACAATTTTGGACTGATGCCATAAAACTGGTCTATTTCATATTTTAATTATTATTTTATAATCAGAAGTAACTATTCACAATTTGTAATATGCAAATTGTTACACAGCCAAAGAAACAAAAACATCTTTTGCTTGGCAGATTTGGTTGACTAAGGAATAAGAAATCTCCTGTTCCTGTTAACAGTTTAAATGCAGCCTAATAATTTATGACAAACAATTTTTGGATACTTCGATATCCAAAATGGATACTTGGATACTTGATTAATTTCTGACATGATGACTGAACTATCTTCTTCCCTCTAGATATGTTCCCCTAATATGTTAGAGTTAAAGAGACATGCCTGGAGCTAAGCAAGGAGCATATTCTGTCTCCCATTCAGCTCTTCCTAGCCGTAGAATTTTTTATTTTACAGAGCTGCCAGTTGAATATGCTCAATATATTTAATGAGCACTGAAAACATGCACAAAACAGTACTCTGGTCACTTTATTAATTTCTTTCTGCCATTTCATAATTTGCTTTAAAGGAGAGCTTTTTTTATTTTTTTATTTTTTTAACAGTACTTTCAGGAACAGCAGCTTGTTAGAGAAATGGAGTCGCATAAGGAAATTTATGATCCTTGAGCATGCTCCCAGTTGTTTGACCGTTACCTTGTATTTCTGATTTGGAATGGGTGATTGAAATGTTGCTTTGTATTTCTCCACAGGTAGTTCAGTAAGCAAATGCTTTTGTTCCTGACAAAAGACTGGAGAAGAATAAAAATTCAGTTTCCTGTAGTTGCTTTTTGAGCTTTCAGTTCCAAGGACACAGCATCAAAGAGCCTAAAAAGACACCAAACAAGAAAGTCAAAAGGGCAAAATATTTGTTTGACCTTACTCCTTTCAATAACGCCTGAAGCCTGTGCTGGAGGGAAGGCGTTTCCCTTGCCCAGGAGCCCCAGCCTTTGTGGGAGAGGGAGCGCTTCCTCTGCCTGCTGAACAGCAGCCAGGCCGGGGAGCTGCCTCGCCTTTGGCTGGGGATGCTCTTGTATGCAGGGTCCGTCACTTGCTTTGCCTTTTCAGAGTGGGCATATATTCTTATAGTCTCTCCTGATTTGGAAGAAGTCAATTTTCTATTTCCAGAACATGTTTTATTTGCTCTCCACTGGTGATTAACATACAAAATATACCGTTCTCTGCCAGATGTTCTGTTTTTTGCCTCATCCCTTGAATTTTAGTTGTAGGGAGAGGTGCACGTTTGGGAGCTATTCCATAGTAATTTCTTTTTCTTAAATGATAGGGTAAGAAGCTGTACTAACGAGGATTGCTCAGGAGGTCACACCACCAGTGGCAGCTGTCAGTTTGCACGGTGAGCCACAGATGGTGGCTGAATACAGTCGGAAATAAATGTTTTGTCACAACGGACTGCAGGCAAAACTTATTGCTTCTGTGTTCTGACATACATATTTCTCATTAATGCATCACAAAATGGCATATCTTAGGCATAAGTATAGATAAAAGCAGTCACTAAACATGATTTTTTTATTTGTTTTATTCAATATTTAAAAAATGAAAATACTCTAGGGCCTGGAGGGGGAAAACAGTTTTATCTACCTCTGTTACGAAAGGATACAGAATGGTTTGCAAAGAGAATAATGAAAATCTGCAGAGTCACATCTTCAGGCTGTGTAAGCAGGTACAGTATTCAGCTTGCCTGATAAAGTATGTAAAAGGGGTTAGGTGAGTAATCCTGCCAAGAAAAGAAGGTTCACATCCCAGCAGAGGTAGGTGGAATAGGATTTTGCCTTGGTGAACTGGGAGATGATGGGAAGACCATTAAGATATGATGAGAAAACCATTGTCTTGCCTGCTTACCAGAAACTGCCAGAGTTTAATGCCAGATGTGAGCCTAAAGCCAAATACTTCCAGAATTTCAACCTGATTGCAAACCCCTCTATCCATTTACAGTGAAGTTTTGGCAGAGCTGAGCCTATATCTAGACTTCTCTGGTCATACCTCTAAAATAGTGTGCTCTCCCTGGGAAGCTGTGGGGAAGGGTGCAAAACCACAATTTGCCGTCCAAAGCTCCGAAATGGTGCAGCTGCAGTAACAGATTTTGCTGTTGACACCAGCTTTTCCTCCATTAATCTCTTCATCTCTCCGTGATGCTTTGAGCTCCTCTTGATGAGCTTGACCATGGAGGCAGGGCTGCACAACTGCCCACGTCATGCTGGTGGTGGGCAGGGGACAGCTTCTGACACAAGCAGTCATGTTTCATTTCCTCCCAAACTTGAATTACATGATATTTTCTGCATAACAGGAGCAAGGGAAAGATGAAGACCTCTGATTGCTGGGGCCCGGGCAAGGCTGGAAAGCTTGTGGCTTTGGTTGTGTATGGAAAGCTGCTAATTTCACAATGTTTTTGCATATGACTGTTTTTCATCTGAAGTGACAAATTTTAGGAAGAGCTTGACATTATTACAAATAAAGGAGACTTACTTGCAGGACTGTTCAAAGGGAGAGGAAAACGCCTTCCTATGAGGTGGGGAACGGGAAGTGACTGATGGAGCCATGAGCTCCTGTGTGCCAGCAGCGGGCAGAGAAGCCCTGGTGGGAGGACACGCTGGAAAGGTTGGGACAAGAGTGAGAAAAATGCATTTATTTTCCCATCTTAATAAACGTACCAGGTTCATGCCGGCTTAGCAGGCACAGCCCCATTGCTGCTGTTAACGCTGACCCACTGAACGTCACCTTTCTTACCACTCAAAGAGCATGCTGCAGAGCCCGGGAGAGTTTGTGTTCAATTCGAGATGTGGCCATGGATTTCCCTGGTGATCTGTGGCAAATTGCCTACCTGCCTCACCTGCAAGGCAGAGTGAACCATCCCTCCTTAACCCCAGCTCTGGCCCATTTGTATCAATCTATACGATGTGGATTGTATCTCCTACTTTGTGTGGTGTATATTGAGAGGATTGTCTCAGCTGGATTCTCCAAGTTTGCCTGCAATGACAATGAGCAATGATAAAAGTTATCTTTCAGGCACTTGATGTGTAAAGATGTATTTTACTTGAGCAATAACTTTGGATTATAATAGAAGCAAATATTCCAGGTGGCCTCCTCTAGCATTCTGATGTTAGAGGTTCTGGATGTTTGGGGAACTCCTATTTGCTAATTCCGTAATGTGTTGCATTTCACATTGGTCCGTGGATGCTAGATTTCCATCTGCCATTTGATATTGCCTTCAAATCTCCTGTGCTTCCGGCAGCTCACCTGGAACTGTTCCCACTCCCCTGTCACAACGTATCCTCTGCTTTGCTCCTAAGGGCCACATACTCTTTGTGTGTAAGGGCTGCAAGCTGGTGTATGTAGAGTAGGAAATGAAAACTTCCTCCTGACTGCAGGGATGGCGCAGGCTGCTCTTGCCTTGAGTTCACTCTTCTGCTCCATTGTTCAGTTTAATAGTCAGTTCAGACGCAGCCACGAAAAATCTGTCATGATGTTCATGATGTTCATGCTCCATCCCACTCTTTCAGAGTGTGAAAGCCCCCATTTAAGTCATTTGCGGTGTTGTGAGTATCTAATTATTTTGAATGTTCTGTTTATCTGTGCTTGCGTTCCCTGCCAGCGCAGCGGGCATGACTGTCTGAAGCTTAGGGAAGAAGATCCCAGCTGGATGCTTTTGACCAGCTCAGCTGTTCTGTTTATTTCTGTTTTCAACACAAAAGCTCTGGAAGTTGGTTAAATACTTCATGAATTTCTTTCCTACCCTAGCGAGACGTTGCAGGGACACGCAGGTCAAAACAAAAGCTAGGCTCTGTGTGTGGATGCCAGCTTCTCATAAGACATTTCTTTATGCATGTGCAAGATTTAATTACTTAAACTAAGTTTAGTTTGACTATCTAAACTAACCTACCAGCTGGGTTTGAGGGGATTTGCAAGGCAGAAAAGAAGACTGGTTTTGTATGGACTGGAAAAAATTTTAGTGAAGAAGGGCCCCAGAAGGAAAAATGCAATAATCAAAATGGGACATGACTGCCTCCAAGGAGGAAAAGAAAAATAATAGATCTTAACAAATTTGATTGACACAGGCTGTAAGAGAGGGAAGGGGGAACTGGAGATGACCCTTGAGATATGAGGCCAAGAATACAGCACTGTGAGTGTGACATTTCTAACAAAGAACTGGGGGAGAAGACAGAGGATGAATTAAGGTTTTGATTTTATTTGCACTAAGCTTGAGATGTCAGGGAACCTTTCAGAGGGAGCTGCCAGTGAAACAGCACAACCTGCATATGTGAAAGGAATTCAGTTTTTTAATGGCTGGAAAATTTCTGAGCCTTAATGAGATGGCAGCAAGGTTGTTATTTATGATGTCTCTGGTGCACAGTTCAAAAGAAACTGGAACACAGCTATGAATTCACTGCACTTAGAGGGAAAGAGGGAAAAAAGCTAAAAAAAAAAAAAAAAAAAAAAAAGCAGCCATATAGCTTCCTAAAATGACGCCCTGGGGCCTGTTGGAGAGCTTGTAACTTGTGGTCCTGCATTTTGCATATTTTGTAAGGAAACGTTGAGGCTGCTTGTCATCCTGCAGACTGCATCACGTACCCAAACTCAGCTTTGGTCAGTCTTGCTTTCCCCTGCCCAGCGAGCACTCGGGACATTTTAGAGGATTCATTGGGTTTGCATTTCTCTTTGGTGGCTCCTGAGTACTGTAGATATGGCATCAATTTGTCCTTTCTCCAGTCCTGCTTGACATCTGTTCTGCTCAGTGGGACAACAGGAGGTTTAAAATGGATTAAAATTGGGTAAAGTGCCAAGGCACCAATAATAAATACAGGAAAGAACAGAACTTTCAGATATAACTCATGAAAAGGTGGGGTGGAAAGGAGGGAAATGCAGCTGTGTTTTTGGATGGAAATCCTGACAGGTCTATCAGTCAAGATGAAATCTCACATTACCCAGTGTTTATAGTCCAGAAATTCCCCTAATTGCTTTGCTGAAATCCTTACAAATTGATTTGCGGATTACATTGAAATAATTTCTCTCTCTACTGAAATGTCATTTTTGTTAATAATGGACATTTTGAAACAGGAAATGAATAATGTGCAATCCATTTGAAATTTTAAAGGTGAGTTCATGGAGTTAGAATGTAATCTGCCAAGCAGAAGTGAGGTTGTTACCTGCACTCATCTGACAAATGTCGTGAGGTGTTTAGCGACCGTGGGAGGGTAGGTCTTTGTGGTGAACTCATCCTTGTGGATTTGAATCGATGTTGATGTATTTGCACCAGCATTTGTCATATTGTGGGTTGAAATTCATTGCCCTGCAGTCTTTGGGCAGGCTTTCCTCATCCCTGTCAGGGTTTACTAACATCATGCTAATTGCTTTCTTACTGCCAGAGTAGGGAGAATGATGGTTTTTGGGGTTTTTTTTACACAGCTTCCTGGAGCAGGACCTGCTGTGTGGAGTCTGAAGGGACTCGCTGCCCTCTGACCTCCATCAAAAGCTCTTCAGAGAAGTCCTATGGGAAGTAAACATGGTCAGTTATGATTTTAAAAGGTCTGTGTGCTACTTTATAAAATGCATTTCAGGAGACCAAACTTTTTTTCACAATTTCCAGTAAATAATTAGAAAACCACCTAAACCACTTAACTGGGCTACAAAATGTTTCAGCTTTAATGAAATGGAGGTATAAAAGCCTCAGATATTGCTTGCATTAAAAAGATGGGCTGTTGAGCATTTTAATAACAGCGGCATCAACAAGGCTCAAAATATAAATAATTAGTTGAATTTGCAGACACTTGGCTGAATTGCAAATTCAATATAATTTCATTGATTCTCCCCATAGCTAATACACATTTATATTTATTTGAGCAGAGAAGGGGGAGAGAGCAGAGCTGGACAGACCTTAGCTTAAAGTAAATCAGATTGATTTTTACTTAACTTTCTCAAGGAATGCTGAATAGTTTAACAGGAATTGTCCCCCGGTGATTATGATGAGAAAATAATTGCACTATTAAAAATAATCACCGCCTGGGATTTATATCTGAGCGTTTGCTTTACATGTGCATATAAAATGTTCTGAACAATAGAAACCAACATGTAATTATAGGTATTTAAGCGCTATTATAATGAAACAATTGCTTCAATGTGAAATCAGACTTTACAACGTTTAAAAAGAATGTGTATTTATTCTCATAATACTTTATGAGAATTCTGTTTGGTTATAATCTCTCACTATACTGAGGCTTTTTTCAATTTTCCAGTTGAATTGTTGATGCTAAGCTTATAAACCGCAAGGATTGAAGTGCTTTGTGCAAACTGTGTATGCGTATGTTTATTATAGGTGACTGGAAAGTTTTTGACTTATGGAAATTCTCATCTGTTTAAATTAAAAGTTTTGGATAAATTTTTCAAGGAGATGTCTGTTATAAAGGCTTCTCAGGTTCTGGCTTCATGTGTGCAGCAAAAAGATTGAGGGAGCCCTTGATGGCAGTGGCATTTGCACTGGTTTTAGGAGACCATAGGTCAAGCCTCATGATTTTGGCGGTTACCACTCCCATTAGCCTGTTTAAAACTTCATTTAGAGAATTTCAGTTTCTAGCAATTTATGGATGCCAAAAAACTCCCCACCCAACCATACGTAGAGTATAGGAGCTTACTTTTGTAATCCCCTTTCTGAGCAACTTAAAATCACTCCATGTGCTCCTTAGGGGTCTAGAGGCTGCAAATTGGAAGCCAGTCATTTAATTTGTACATGCAGAGGGGAATTTTGATTGCACAGCATTGTGGCTGGGCAACTGCTGCGAAATCAGGCATCTCAAGGAATGGTGATTTAACACTGGTTATTTGCAGCAATTATGTTACCACCGTGTTTTTCTCCTGTCCCTTCCCAAAGCCATGCACAGTTGTTCCAGCTCATCCTTACAACGGGCAAAACTCAGTGGTGAAATAGGAACCATTTTGTTAAGCAGAGTTTTTCTTTTCTGGCCAGCCTCATTATAAATGTAAGATGGTGCATATGACGCACCCAGTAACAGGTACATAAGAACACGCAACTGCTCATAAACAGATGTGTTTATTTTCATGGCGTTGCAGCTGGGCAATTAACACGGCTTGTTTTCTGGATGACACCAGGGTCACAATTCTAGCCTGAGGGACATTATTACTTACTTGCTGATATTTTTTTACTGAAAAAGATTGCAACTTGAGCCCAAAATGACAGATGAAATTGTTGTTTATATATAAAATTGGTCACATTAGTGTCTGGAAATTAGCATAACAGATATGAAACTCCTGCTTGAATTTCAAAAGACAGCTTCCCTTTGCAGCCCCCTATGGATCATATTTGAGGTCGTTAAGTCATTAGCAAGCAGCAGGGAAATTGTAATTTTGCTTTTCTTCAACCTAACTATTCCTCTGTGCAGCCCCTTTTCTACTCATGTTGCCACTTCTACTCGAGTTGATTACTAACACGATCTCTGAATAAACCTGCTGGTTATACAAGAAAAGATGAGAATCTGAGTAAAGCCGTTAAATCTACATTTATAAAATTATCTCCTTGGACTTGATTATCACTATCCTGCTGAACGCTCTGATGCTACACTTGCTTATCTCTTGACTTTGTTCTCTTGTTTGATAATATAACTTCTCATAATCCACGTAAGCCTTGCAATATATTTCACTCACTTGCTGACATTTCACTTTGTTGTTGATATTCATCACTAGGTATCCCAAAAATGCCTGTCAATTAATTGGTCATCAGTCTGCGGAGTGTTATTAGAACCGGGGACTAAGCACCCGGCTTTCAAATGAGGCAGCATTTACCAATTCACGTGACTCTCACTATGAAAAAAGAGAAATTGTACTATGTCATTGCCAGCAGCCTTTAGGATGGTTGGAGTACAAAGCAAACCCTGGACCAAATCCTACCGGAGCTTTTGGAGATATCTTTCAACTTCAGTTTTGGCTCCTTCTAGCCTTATCTGTTGTCATCTGCTGATTATTCTGTCTCATGATTAAAAAAAGTCTGGAATCCAGTGTGGCCTTTAAACACTGTTTTGAAAATTATAATTTCCATGAATTTTAAGAACATGAGCTGGCCGAAGTGACTGCAGAAATATTGTAGGTTAACTTTTCTTCAGACTTTGGAAGAAATTACTAACTAAAAAGCCACTTTTTGGTAATCCTCCTCCCACTTTTCTGTGCACAATTTCATGCTTTCCATCTGTTCTACGCCTTGGAGGGTTTTTTTAATGGGAGCAGCCTATTTCTGCAAGAATGAGCAGGCTTCTGAAAACCAACAGCAACAATGACCACAGATGGCGTGTGAGCTGCATGGCACAGCTCAACACCTGGGGCAGGGTCCTCCTTCTTCTGTTTCCTCCCACCAGATTTAGCTGTGTCAAAGGAGAAACCAAGAAAGCATTTCTCTCTCCTGTAAGAAATATTGGTGTGTTCTGCTTAACACAGAGCGGCTTCCCAGACAGTGGGTTACTTTCCAATCCCACTCTCCACTCATCCATTTGCTATCAAAGCCCCAAGCTCAGGAATACTTGAGAAATGACTGTCTATAGCTGAACAAGGGTGTCCATGTGTAGTAAATATGTTTTTGTTAGTCATCTAAACATTGGTGTTCTCTGTCCATCCATGTTCATGAGCAGTGTCATAATTAGTGGTAATATATTTTCTTCCCCAAAATGCATTCCCAACTGTGCTCCATCCAAGGAGTCTTATGTCTCTGTGTAACATGTAGTCAGTGAAAGAAACATTGTGCTGGGCCTGTCCAAATGTAAGGTAGAATTTAAGGGATACTGAGAGTTACATAGGTCCTCAGATTTATGAACCCAGGAGAGATTGTAAAGTTTTGCTAGCACCAGTAGCTTGTGGTGTCTAAAAAGGTGGAGTGACATATATATCTGTGAACGCTCTGCAGATGTTTCCTCATTGCTCTTCAGCACATGCAGGGCCCACGTACATGCTGCTGACATAACAAGTAGGAGAAATA
The DNA here is from genome assembly GCA_030449065.1 of Oceanodroma leucorhoa. Lineage (NCBI taxonomy): Eukaryota > Metazoa > Chordata > Aves > Procellariiformes > Oceanodroma > Oceanodroma leucorhoa. The sequence continues at coordinate 584,142 of JASVER010000104.1, read as the reverse complement.
TCTCCAGTTTCTCATTAATTACTGTTTCAGCAAAGCTCCCTGGGAGACTCGAGCTCTGCCTGGCCGATTAGGACGACTGAGCCAACGTAACCCCAGAGCTGGCTCAGAGCTGCTCAGCACCAGAAGCTGACCTGAACACTGTTGTTCTGGGGAGGAACGGCCAGATCCTAACTCCAGGGAAGGCACAAGTGGCATGGGAGGGGAGGTCGAGGCTTGTAAGAGCTTCGCTCTTGTGCTGCGGTTTGGGGGACAGCAATGGGCAGGTTTTAGGACATCCCCCTTTGCACAGGCATGAGCACAGGCAGGTGATGAAATGGTCAGCTCTGCCTGCACCCAGGGCTGGCTCTGCTTTCAATGACAGATTATTTTAAACATACATGTTTCTAACCCAAATGTGAATTGCTATCATTTGCCTCCTTGTCTGGTAGTCCAGAGCAGAATTTTTATGTTAGAGGTAAGTTAAAGAGGCTGCCAATTTTTTTTTTTGGACTTATTTATGAAACGTGTTTCTGAGAAGGAATGGGTTTCGAAGGGAAGTTTCTGGTCTGAAAGAGAAAGAGGGGGGATTTAGTTCCCATCTTTCTGATTTGGGATACATATTCTGATTGATACAGTAGTAATTTTTGAGAAATATGTGATGTCTAGTTTTTTTCCAAATGCCTTTTCATCAGGATGAAAGGGAAAAAAACTAAACCCAAAACCTTTGAAAAATTTTTGCAAGACAAGAAAGTCATCCCATCCAGACCTATTTGGCTATTCCACAATATCCCTTGAAGGTCTTTAAGTGATATAATCTTTCATGGGCCCTTCTTCAGCCCTTGTTTTTGACAACACAGAACATTTACTCTCTATGGTATTTGATGAGTAATGATATTCGATGAGTACTCGAGCACTGGTTGCTGTAGAGATGGAAACTCAGTGTGGAAATCAGAGGCAAACAAATGCCAGTCATGAAGTTGTCAGAGTGAGGAAAACTAGATGTATAATTAGCAGAGATGTAATTCAGATCCCTACAAAATCTTCAGTGCTGAAGTGTCAAATTTATAAGTGCATAATAACTTTTTATCCATTTCATACTTTATTGATCTGGTTTTAGGCAGGCCAGAAGTGCAGAGTGAGGGGAGGTGGCAGCGGGCGGTGGAGTGACTGTCACCACTGTCAGGAGCTGCTGGCGACTGTGTGCCCCAGAAGCAGTCGAAGGCTGTGGCTATGGCTGGAACCTGGACTTGAAAGTCAGGATATGTATATACAGACACACATTATCTATACGTACATACACACATACATACAGCTTACATCAGGGGTGATTTATCCTGGAAGTGGTGCTGCTGCAGCAGCTGTGCTGGCATTGCCTGTCTGCTGTGCCCTGCAGTAAAGATACAGATACAGATGCTGCTTTGTTACACTATTTCCTCAAACAGCACCAACTAAGCTGATAAAAGCATATCTGTACCTACTTTAGGGGTTCCCCTGGCAGAACTAAGCTGGCTTTGAGATACAATTTGTATTTATTTATTTATTTAACATTCATAACCAACATACATAGCTGTTCCAGCAAAGCTTTCAGGGTAGCCATAACCTTGATAAAATGACCCCTGTACCGCTAACCTTTGAACAGTGCCATATTTTAGGCAGGGTTCACTCCATTTTTAATGGGATGTGCAATGTAACATAGTACTGCAATCTGTCAGTCAATAAAAATGCTATTTCCCCCCCGGGCTATACGTGTGCTCACCTGTTATGACAACATTGAAATGATGCCAGTTGCATCGTGTTTGTAAACAGTGCCAGATTGGGACTGCATGCTCCATTCTGCAGGATCATGTCTGTTGAGGGATGTGGGCATCACTCGATTAACCAGCTCCCTTTGTTTTCTCTGGATTTCTCCTTGGCATTTACTCCTGGGCAGGCAGATCCTGCAGGCAGCTTTATTTGCGGCTCAGGAAAAAGACACACTTTAATACGTTCACGCCGTATTTATTGTCATCTTGCGGGCCTTGAGAAGGAAGCTGCAGACATTGTGATGGATGGAGGACGACTCGACTAATTTTGCTGTGGTTTCTGTAAGTGGCGTTCTCCATCTTTGGACAGAGAGACATGGTGTAATTTCTCCAGGCTGTGCCGCACAGCTCTGATCTCATGCTCTTTACTCTCTCTGCAAATAACCATTGCCTTTTAAAGGAGGTTTTGCCTGATCAAGTACTAAAGTTGCTGTACCGCGGCGTTTGGCAATGGTTCAGAAGGGAGTCTGCTCCTCACCCCTCCCACCCCTGGTTCTCTGGGGGTAAAAGTACTGCAGCATCAGGTCGGGGTCGCGTATGGCATAACCCCCCCTAAACAATTTAGTTGCAAATTAGATATACACATCCAGGGAAGAGGATACTAATGAATTCACATTAATAGAGAGCTTTGTCATTTAAACTGAGCTCTGGTAACAGCTACCCCTTATTTATATTAATACGATTTTGAATTGTTTCCAGTGTATTATCACTAAAGGGACACATTGTTAGATAAGAATATTAACGTGCTCCCTGAAGAACAGAGTTCAGTATTGTCTTCTTATTTGTTATCTCCCTTCGCTTCTCACCGCGGATTTATTCTGTCCCCATCTGCCTTGCGTTCCTTTTAAACAAAGCTCCAAATAAACGACTCCAGATAGATGTAATTTTCCTCTGGCTTGCCTGTGGTGACGTTTCCTCGGTGCCTGTGGCGAGGAGGACTTTCTCAGCTCCTTGCTGCCTGCTGGCTCCGAGGGAGCAGCGCTCGCCGCGGGGTCGGGGGAGCTGGCCGCGGCCGGGGCTGGCCCTGGCCACCGGCCCCTGCTCTGGGGGTGGTGGCACCGCGGAGGCTGGGGGTGCAGTGGTGCAGGGCCACGCCATGCACCCCCCGCTTGAAGGGCTGTGCAGAGGCTGATGGAGGGCGGCTATGGGCCTGATGACTCAGACCGTGGTAATGTGGCTAATCCCCCGCTGAATGCGTGGCACTAGGAAGTGACTTTTTCTCCTTAATCAGATGAATGAACACAAAGTGTGACTGTTCCCTACTGGCTACGTTGTATTAAGTGCTGAAAAAAACCCAGAGATTAAATAACAGCTCCAGAAATCAATCTCACTAGGTACTTACTGGGTTTTTTCCCCCCTTCTAATATGCAGTGAAGATATAAAAGCCTAAAACTGCAGTAAAAAAAGTCAGCAGATGAATAATCTGCTTTCAGACATCGACTTTCATTACTTTTTTTAGAAGGAGGAGGAAATTTCTGTATGTAATTTAGAGAATTGTGTATTAGAAAATGACAATGAAGTAACTTTGGCAATAGAAAAACAACTGGTGTGCATTGTATTTGTTCTCTACTATTCTTGGTTAGGGAATTAATCTTCTCTTTGCACCGTGAGGCTCACCCATAGGTTTTAACAAAAGTAATTTGGGATCAGCTCAGAAACAGCAATGTCTGCTTGCAGTAAAGAAATATCTGCTAATCAAGAGAGAACCACAGAGGAAATCCTGATCTTTCTCAGCTAGCAGCTTTAGAAAACTTGCCTTTCAAGATCTTTGATAAAATACGTAAACCTATGGAATTAGCTAAAGAAGATTATAGATTTTGGGTTAGAATAGCCTCTAAGGTTGGTCTAACCTGCACCATAACTGGAGACAGCCCCTTTCTTCCCCAAAGTGGGCTGCATAGCCAGGCCTTTGAGTATTTTCATGCCCCAGTGTGCCAGGCGGATGAGGTCTGATGAAGGAAATCAAAGCCAAGCTTTCTCCGATCACTTTTGAAAGGTTACTGCCCACCCCAACGCTAAACATGTTGCCAGATGTGACTGGTGGCTATTAATTAGGAGTTGTTTTTACTTCCCACACCCTCAAAAACAACAACAACAACAACAAAACCCCAGGCTTATCTAAAGAAAAGCAGAAAAATATCAGTCTTATTGTGCAGAGCGTAATGTTGGAGAGATGCGCTGCTCGGTCGATTTGTCCCACTGTGTACAGTCGGGCTTGTGGCTACGTGCAGACGCTGGATTCATCCAGGCGGATTTCCATTAGGTTAATCTGTTTCATGCTGACATAAACTCAAGTGCTCTCAACAGGGGCTTGTTGTGCTGAGACTGTCACCTTGAGTAATGGCTGCTCATGTGATAACTCAATGTAACTATTGGATAGCAAATGACTTACTGAGACGTTTTGTCAAACCCCTGTACAGCACAAATTCAAGTTTTTATAAATGGGGACCAGCACCTGTTACAACAAATCAGAGTATTTTTTGCTCTCTGTACTTCCAGCATATTTAATTTAAACCCATAATCAGACAAACTCATTGTGATTACAGACTTATTCTTGCTGTTGAAGGTGGCGGTGGTGAAATGATCTTGCTTTCAAAACCCTCCAAAATTCCTCCCAGCTGCCCCAGGAGAAGCCAGCTGGGCAGCACGCTGCAGGGCACGGGCTCAGCCCCGCTGTCCTCAGTAACAACATACCCACCAGCGTAGAACGACTGCCACATTATCATCACAGTTAAGGAATGAATCTCGCCTTGCATGAGTACGTCTTTTGCACTATGTAAAGCAGCAGGTTGCGCTGCTGATTTTGGAGCTTTCTCCCTGAGTGATGGCCTTTGGGACCCAAAAATCAATGAGGAGAGACTTGCAATGAAGAGAGGTGGGAAATGGAGCAGGTTCATGGTCACAGAGGGACGGAGAAGGTTTAAGGAGTGAGAAGACTGAGGCCCCCGAGCAATTCTATGTCTCTGGTCTTAATTTCTGAGGAAGGGTTATTGCTCTGGTACAGTCAGTAGTGTTAAATGAACATTTTGTTGCACAGCTTTTTCTTTTTGGAATATAATACAGTACCTTTTTTTTTTTACTAAATGTAGGCTGGATGCACTTCTTTAATAACGGTCAGGATACATGGGTTTGCTTTCTCCCTTCGGCGATGGCCTTTTTATGGCATTCCCTAATCTGGTCTGGAGGGAATTTGCACAGGGCATTGTACAAGGCATTCACATAGCGCAGTCTTCTTGTGGTTGTGGCTGGCAAATCCGACTTGCATGGAGAGTGATAAAACAGCTCTGATGTCTCTGTCACACTGGTGATGATGGCATCCCAAAAAATGAATAAGAAACCTAGGTGTTGACTGCCTTGGTTTTTTATAGAGTGGACCAGCACGTAGGCTAATTTGTAGCCTTAGGTATTAATTTTGCCACAGACTTTGCCAACAGCACATGATGGTGTCTCCCATATTTCTAGGCTAGTGGGATACTGGAGTTGGGCGTGCTGGGAGCAGCCTCCCACTCGTAATGCTGCGCTTGGGGAGTATTTGCTCGTTAGGGATTTTAGGAAAAGATGCCTGGACAGCCTGATGTGCAGGGCTGCCATAGACTGACGGGATCACATTTTTGCCCCACATGCTTGCTGTGACTCCATAGAAATGATCCTGCACACTGGCAACAGAATGGGTTAGGCAGAAGAGGGGACGAATGTTTGGTCTTTGAAATTATTCTATGTTTAACTCTAATGGCTTCTGAAAAGCATTTGCTCCCTCCACACTTCTTCTCTTGCTTCACTTCTGTTGCGATGAGGCGAAAAGACTGATTTTTTTTTTCTCTTTTCTGATTTACAGTGGGAAATAACTCGGTTATAGTTTAGCGTTACTTCTCTCATCTCATATCATGGTGTTTAGCAGAGGAACACTTACCTTAGCAGCTGAATTCCTACCACAGAGTCCACAGACCCTGGATCTGGCAATTTCAGCAGCTTTAGATGACATACATACATTTTCTTCCCACCCACATAATCTTTCTGCAGGAAGCTTCACCCATTTTGCTCCAGTGCAGATAGTATGATGGTTGGTGCTTCACAGGTATAAAGCACGGGTTCTTTTCAGTTTCACCTCAGAGGATTCGTGTGGAGAACTGTTTTTGGTACCCAGTAAAAGTATAAAGTCTGCATATAAAGTTCATTGACATTTCTGAGACTTACTTATTGATGACTGCCTGATCCCCAGCCGTTTGTTTGACACAGGTAGCGTGGGGTGAATGACAGCACAAAAGACTGTAAACCAGTTTCCATACATTAATCTGGCTTTTCAAAGAGGGGAGGGAGATTGTTTCCTGGCATTCCTCCACAGCTCAGCACAGCCTAAAATTAAATTGCTAGAATGCAGCCCTAAGAGATTTTAATTTACATTTCAATAGTCCAAAGTAACAGTTAGTAAATCTCCTTGTTGGAGTAAGCTCCAGGTTCTGGTTAATCACTGAAGTTTTTGATATTGGGGAGAAATAGGTGTTTAATTTCTCTGAGGACTAAGGTATAATTTCCTTTGCTGTGGGAGTATATGAGCACAGGAACTCTGCCCCTCTGTTAGAAGGGTTTAAAAAGTATCAAAGCACAGCTTTTAATTACTGCCAAATCAGCTGAGAAGTGACGCAGCAGGAGCAGACTTGTGCAAACCAACGCTGCTCAGCCTGCGTGCAGAGGAGCACTGCAGTCCCTCCTCCCCTCCCATCCCTACCCCACCTCGTCTGAAGTGTTTATTAACTCACTGGAGCCAAAAAAGGGGGGCCAGAAGAGGTCAAGAAGTGTAGTTTCATGCATAGACAGAGAAGGCATCTTGCTGCCAAGCTCTGACCCTGGCAGAGCCCTGGAGAGCTGCTGCAGCAGCTCCAGGGCTGTGCGTGAGAGGGGCAGCCCTGGCGGGTCCTTCTTCTCCCTGCGACTCCTTCGTCCTCTGTCCCTCTGCTGAGAGCGGAGGATGCTCTCCAGCACTGCTGCCATGCTGGCCCTCCATCCCATCACCAGCCCTTTTCCATCCTCCTATCCTGTCCCTGCTTAGTCCTCTATCCTATAGGACTTGATTGCCCGCATGGCCAAGAGGCAGCAAGACAGCTCCATGCTTTTTGTTGGTTTGGACAACCTTGAATTGCATATTCTATGCTGACGTTAGTGTGAGAGAAGATGTAGCAATTGACAGAAAATACTGAGCTGTGTTTGCAACACAGGCAGCACAAGGCATCCCGTCCTGCCCGCTGCCCGGGCAGCTGCGAGAGGCAGTGCTGTGGTGAGAAAATGGATCTGTCAGACTGAGTAAAAGAACAAATTACTGTAATGGGGAAGGAAATCTGTTCCTGGCTTACTGATGCTTAAAAGAAACCAGACTGCTGGTCTCTGCAGATCCTTTTCTCTTTTCATGTTCTTCCCTTTCACAAGGGAAGCTTTCCCTCACCACCCAGACCTCCCCAGCACAAGGAGGGTGCTGGGGAGAGTTACGTTCTGACCTGGCAGCGGCTTTTCCAACCTGTGTCTGTAGTGTCAGTGCCAAGAGAGGAGGACATGTGTACGTGGCCCTGACAACACCTGATGAGGGCACCTGAGGCTGTAGGGCAATGCTCTGGTGTACGAAGACGCTGTACCTTTATCTTTAAAAGTCTCCTCCTGGGACTGTGACACATCTGGGACTTGCTCCTGTAGACAGTAGGTGCAATGGATGCCTGTCCCATTGCAATGCCAATATCTAGAGGTGCACTCAAAGACACCTGAAAAAGAAGAAGGAGGAGACCCCAGTACAAAATCATTTAAATAAGGTCAGTCTGAAGAATCCCACTGCACAGCCCTTCTGCGCAGTTACTCTCTTTCTACCTTTGCCGTATTATTTTTTCCTTTGGTAGGAAAAACATACTGCAATTGTGGAAAAAAAGGTCTTCCAATGAAACAATGCTGAGCAACTCTCATCTGGCATCAAAATGACTTTTGATACAAGCAGCTGAAATGTTAAAAGTTGTATTTCCATAAACTGAAAGTGCATGTTGGATGGGAGACTATTCATCTGAGCATCAGCACAGAGTTTCCTCAAGCAGAAACATAAAGGTAAGCTCCAAGCATTCATCTGATTAGAAGCTAAAAGGATCTGAACATGCTGTGGGGTGGACTTTCAGGGTGTTCCTCTCTTCCTACCCCCTTTACCTCCATTTGTACTTTCTCTTTTTTGCTCTGTTGTCCTTCCTTAAGATGTCTTCTGCGTCTCTTCTGGAAAATAAAAGCCCCAGTCTCATTTCCCAGACCCCCATGTGCACCACCTGCTCTGTGAATCCCACAAGGTGTTTCTATGTGTGTTGGAAAAATCACCGGGGCTGACAGATATGGCTGCAGTATGTTTACCTTAAACCTAAACCCCAAAGCCCCCAAATCTAAGAAGCTGCTCCCTCATCAGAACTATTATTCCTTAGGGTCATCTCCCAGATTAACCTGGGAGCAGCTACAGATGTTGACATGCCATAGGTGCTATATGACATTACAAGAAATGGAGCCAGGTACCATGCACAGGTTACAGTAAAGAAGTACCTTGGATGCTTAAAAAAATAACTTTATAGCAAATGAATGTATGAGGCAGTCAGTGACCTCTGATAGTGTGGATCTGACTCACTTAATACTTGACAAATGGTTTAAGGTTAATGGCTGGCTTTGGAGGAATGGAGCATGCACTCAGCCCAAGCGTAAGCATTTTTTCCAGAATAACACAGAAGTTAATGTGCTACAATAAAAGCAGCTGCTTTATTTAATGACCCATTTCATCATGTAATTCCTGTCTTTAGCTATGAAATGCCAGCAGTTTTCAAGAAGGCTGGGAGTGTCCCAGCAATGATGTGCCTGTTATCTTATTTATCAGGGAAGAGAATAAGCAAACAAGAGCTGTTAATGATTTTCATCAGTGCCGGAGGTGTCCTCTTCTGACTGGGCCTGGCATAGCAGCCCTCAGGTCATCTCTATCTCATGCCAGGCAGAAATCTCTTCCTTGCCCCTTTTCCTGCTCCCCACTGCTCAAAAACACTGTGTGTTTACAGGTAAAATGCCAAAAATGTTTTAGAAGGGTTCTGGTGTTGGACTGCAGACTCTGCAGGGCGGTGCTGGAGATTCTCTCGTGCCATGCAGGCAGGGGGTCACTCAGCGATGCTGCTCTAACACTTGCCACTCTTCTTCATCCTCTGCCACTGAGAATAAAAACTGGGGAGCTCTGCTCTTACTATCCAGCAACTAATCTGGTAAATAATAAAAGGTGATCGTAAATTATGATTCTTTATGGAATCTACACTGGAGCAGATGTGATCACTTGCCCACAATCACGCATGCTCCTTTTTTCTTCAGAAAAAGGATATTAAAAGAATGAGATACAATAGAATATAATTATTCAGCAAGTGTTACTAACCGGAAGATAATGCAATGCAGTTGTATCTTTTATATTTAAAAATGACAACAATTCTGCTTGTTCTTATTCAAAGTCATCACGTGAATTAAGATTTTTGTGTTGCAGAGCAAACATGCTTCCAGGAATGTTTCTAATTTGCACATAAAGTTATTTTTTTCAGTCTTGGGTGATCTGCACTTCATATACTTCTCTAGCTTGCTCTTCATAGCTGATTTGTTCAGACACTGTTTTATGGTCCTGCCTGGCATGGGCCCAGTTCAAAATGGCCATAGCAGAATTCCCAGCAGGTCCAGAAAAAAGTGTGAAATGCGCAAAGCTACATAAAAGGCATAAAATCCACAGAGTTAGTTTTCAAACTGTAGTATGCCCAGGCAGTCATTACAGCTCTAGTTGGGAAAAAAATAGAAAAAAAAAAAAAGTTTTAAACAGACAATTGGAAGTAAAGGTCATGGTCTGTCAGGTAGCTCATCTGGGAGGGTTATTTTAGTCTGGACCATTTCTGTAGTCCATTTCCTAGTGCAGTTCCATGAGCGGCTGTGCTGCGCAGGTGGAGGGGTGCAGGTGGAGGGGCGCAGGTGGAGGGGCAGGAGCAGCGGAGAGGAGGGATGGCCTTCACCCCTGGGTGTCACCAGAGGTGCTGTGCTGAGTGACCCGGGCGTCAGAGGCTCCCCAGCCGATGGGGGGCCCTGGGACCCCATTTGGCAGTGGGAAGTGATCCACAGCTGATCCTTGGAGTCACTGTAAGTGGTCAAACCCATATTTTTCCCAGGTGAGTGTGCTCATAAAGCTGTGTGATAATATGTGAGATAAGATGACGGTTGGCTAAAAGCGCATAGCAACCTCTAACCTAGTTAAACATATAACTTTATTATCTGATATGGTTTTTACACTTTAAAATTTACTCTGGTAGTTTTTATGATGTCCTGTCATTACACTCTGAGGAATTGATTTTTTTTCCTTCATTAATGCATTTCTATCAAACAGGCAAATATTTTTTTCCTGTGTGCTTTTCTCCCACGTAATGTCCTCTTTTTTGTCTTCCAACTTACTGCAGTGCCCAAGAAAGTCTCTTGTGACCATTACATTGGATCAAAGTTCAGAGTTGGTCACCCGAGATTCCCCTTGGCCTCTTGTCCATATGCTCGCTTGACTACGTTAAGTATATAAAATCTATTTTTCTAGAGTTATTGTTTACCTGTTTCCCAGTTTACCAGAGCCTGGTAATAAAACCCTGCTAGGTTACTCTTCTTTTGTAAGTAGCAACATGCCCTTTTCTGCAGTGACTGGAGGTGGAATAGCCTCAGGATAAAGGAAAACAGAAATACAAAACATCCCTATTATGCTGACATGACCCTGAAGGGGATCCCCTTTATCACAAACTCTCTCTGCCCCTTGTATATGGCTAGGTCTGCTAGGGACAGTAGAAGCGGTGTGTTTATTTTCAGAGTTTTTCTCTTAGTGCCCAAGGTGAGTAATCAGAATTTCATTCTCTCATTGCTTACCTGTGATGTCCAGAATTAATGCCTTAAAAGACATTTTATCTCTGGAGAGCTAATATATAAAAGTAGTACAGTCTTATGGAGCAATTTCATTTCCTGTGTGCATACAGATTTGGATTTGATTTTGCCCACCAACGATGAATTTCCTAAATGTTTTTTCCTGCTTATTTTTCCTCTTGCTCTCAGCCCTGCAAATGCACCTGGAAAGGACTGAAATGGATTTTCTTCTAACTGTCCCAACACAAGAGAGCCGTTAAATAAGTTTTGGTTTGTGATGCCAAGTTGAGCCCCCACTTACATCTGTGGGAGGACAGTAAGGGCGCAGAGAAAGGCGGTAGCCTGTGAAAACTTCAGTGATGGAGGCTGTGTGTGAGTCAGGAGTAACACAGGAGGAGCTCTGGGTTAGCTGGAGTCAGAAATACCCATCTCCTTTTTTGTGAAGCAAACAACTCTTGCGTGAAGTCATGAAGACATGACAAACCCTTTGACGCTGTTTGTGCAGAATTGCTTAGCGAAGTTGAGTTGTTTTTGAAACAAGGTTTTGTCAGAGACATACCACTGAGATCCCACCTTGAAGATGAATAAAACTTTCAGGCATGTGGAGGACACTACTTCATGTATGACCATTTCCCCTGCAGCATGCAATAATGTTTCACTGTAGAAGTTAGGGTCAGTTTTAAAAGTTTTTTAACTGTGTTGTAAATAGCATCCATCAGTAGGAGGAAACACAGAGGGCAGCAGGTTTCCCCTTGAGTCCAGCTCTCATGGTCACAGGTCCATAGTTTCTGGGTAAGAGGTGCGAAGGCAAAGACAGTGAGTGTTTCTTTGAATAAACCAAATACCATTTTCTTTTATTGGTAAGGTTTAATATCATCTATGTCAATGTAATGCCATTATTCCAATGGGCAAAGAAGAGCCTCCATTGCTCTAGTTTCAGTCTTACAGGGAATGAAACAGTAAGCAACACTATCACCATAAAGTAGACGTTTGGTCTTCACACAAAGTTTGGTGGTGTTCAGGGATCACTACAGAAAAGGAATTATTTGGCAAGGTTAGTGAGAAAGGAAATTAAATCTGCATAAGCCTCTGGAGTTTTGGTTTGGTTTAGGTTTTTGAACAGCACAGACTTACTAGGAAGTTTTGCAATTCCCTCAGCAAGCAACTGGCTTGTGCCACAGCATCAGAACTTAGGTATGCAAAATACCAGCAAAGGTGGATTTTGTTAGCCAGGAGAGTGTACATTAAGGCATGTTTAAGGGTCCCTTAAAAAAAAAATAAAACATGTTGTTTAAGCTCCTGTACAAAAACTTATCCAATCACAGGTATTGGAACTGAAAAATGGGAATTTGTAAACCTTTCCAGGCTTACCTGCAAGCTCTCAAAGCATCCACGAGACGAGCAAAACTCCTGTGTTTTTGATAGAGAAATTTTCTTATGAAACTTACTTATGAAAAAAGTTGATATTAGAAAACTGAAATGCTTGTAGCAGTCTCCTGTGCCTCGGGGAAACGCTGGCTTCTCAGGGCCCCAGTTTATTTTAGCAAGAAACATCCTCCACCCAGCGAGGCCGGGCTCATTAATTCAGCTGGGCACAGGGAGGCTCAGGTGCAGTTTTGCTCAGCTGCCGGCTGCAGCCCAGCAAAGCTGTTCCTCCCCAGTCCCACTCTAATCCACCCCAGACAGGCCGTAGAGTGGGGAGGGCAACTTATGGAGAAACTGCAGGCTGACCTTCTAGCAAAATGAACCTTTAATAGCAAAGTGTAGTGGAAACAAGGGAGGAGGGAAGGCGAGAGAGGACTCTGTGCATCCCCTCTCCATCAGGCTGGAATTTGGGGCTGCCCTGCCTTCCCCAGCAGGACTGCAGGCACCCGTCCTCCTCCTGCCAAGGGGCATGTGGTGCTTTCAGCTGCGTACTCAATAGCTGTACTTCTGGCAGGACACGCTGAAGTTCTCATAACTGTCTCTGACGAAGAGAAAACTCAGTGCACGGATTAATTATCCTCGTCCTGCCCATCCTGAGTTAAACTTGGCAAACCTGTGTGCAAAGCATCACAGCCTCATGGGCATTTCCAGGCACAAGTTTTGTGAAGTAAACATAAAGCTCCTCTTTGAAAATTACAATCCTAATCCATTTTCTTCAGCATAATGCCTGCTTTAATAATGACTATCTTCTCATCAGTTTTCATCTATGGAGAACTGAAGTAGATAAATCTATATTTTTCTATATTAACTACAAGTTGGCTACAAGTTGCCACTACAACTTCATTAGAAGAAGATTTTATTTTTTTTAAGTTTAAACTATATGGACTTTAACTTGTTGAAAAGAAGTGGCAGACACTGTTCTGGTTATTCTTGTCCATATGGATATTGTACTACTGCACTATCTGGTAGCACTGCTATAGATAAGGTTTTCTTGACATTTCCTTTCTCATTTGTATTCAGGTATATTGCACATAGTTAATGATGGCTGACACTTTGCTGCTTCGGAAACAAAATGAGAAGCTAAAATCTCAAAATTTCCATATCTACTTCCAGTGATTGAAATGGCAAGGACAAAAATTGCCCTCATGCTGTGGACAGTGATTGCATCAAATAAATAATTAACAGAACTTTTGCTGCTTAGTTTATTGGATCTTCTGAAAATGCTTGTTAGTTATAGTGGCTCAACAATGATGGATATGACAGATGAAACTCCACCAAATCATTAAATATATATTTCTCAGACAAAACTGCAGTGCTAAAGCACGATTCTGAGTTTGGGTCTCTGTTCCACGTCTTATTGCAAGGAATGCATAGGCTTTCTGCCAAGCACTAGGTTGCATAGGGGTTTGAGACCATCGGCAAAGGAACAAAGAAAAAAAGTAATGTAATTTTTAGTTAAAATGTTGTATATACTCTCTGAAGCAGCTGATCATGATATAATGTCACTCACTAAATGCTAAAAAATAGAGCTAGGTGCTGAGAGTGTCCCACTCCTGCGCTATATTTAGGGGGATGATTTGTGGTCAATAAAGGCTACTGGCGGGTGCATGTGTTCATATATTCATGATGACTTGCATAAAGGTGTTATTTACTGTGTGTTTTTTTTTTTTTTTAAGTAAGAAGTTTACCTGTCACTGCTTTTTCTAACAGCATATTCCATCAGAGAGCCCTTGCCTGCCCAGAGCGAAAACCATCCCCAGGAGCTAACCACAATTTCAAACAACAGAGGAGTTTCAATACACTAGAGTCCTGCATATTGGCTGGCTGCTTCTCAAGTTAAAGATCTATAATATATTTAATATGGATGAAAACTGGAACCATGAGTTGTAAACTATTAATGGAAGAGCAGTAGACTTGTGCAATCAGGTAGGGTCACTTGCTATGCACTGTCGAGAAAGAATAGATTCGATATTGAGATCAATGTGCTTCAGTACATTCTCTTAAAACATTCCAGTTTCCAGGCAGCCTGTAAACTCTAACCATTTCTTGAAGCAATTAACAAAGTATAATGTAAAAGCGAAGCAGAGATGAAAACAAAAATGAAATATCAAGTATAAAACATGGAGTAAACCTCAAGTCACTTGTCGTTTAGTCATAGCTAATCGCTGTTAATCATCTACTCTTTGTCGCATTGTCAGGTGAATGTCTGAGATTTTAGGTGATTTATATGTCTGTTGTTCATTTTGCAATGCAAATGACTGGAAGTGCATGTGATCTGTTGCCAAATGTCAGCTGGGAAGAGGTAAGCTGCAGACTTTTGTGCTCCTGGAGTACCTCACGCTCCTCTTGAGTCATTCCCACAGGACGTATAACCTTTTCTAATTTGATCATAAACATCTGGTTGTGTAAGTACCACCATACTCTCAGAATCTCTCATCTTTCCAAATCCTGTAGCATAACTCTCTGTACTGTAAATATTTACAATAACATATGACCAAGTTCTGGGGTCATGCATCTGGTGGTATTGCTACTGGCATTTACAGACCGAGGGCTGAACATAAGCGTTTTGTACAGCTAAATTCAAGTGTGTTTGTTTTGGGAGGAATAGATCTGAAATAAGAATAAAAAGTAGATCATGACTTCTGTGTGGACAGACAGGATAATAGAGAATGCTCTTGAAAAGGAAAAGACTGTTTCAGTCCTTTCATTTTTCTTGTACAACACTAATTAAACCTTTTGGGCCAAATGATCCCCTCTCTGACTCTTCCAAGGGCGGCAAGTACCGTAAAGATCATCTCTCTGTTTCAGAAGTATCTATAGCAAAGCTCAAATCAATGCTCGGGTTGAAATGTAGATGTTTTATATATGTTTATAAGCTGCTGATCATTAGATGTAAGTTCAGGCTCCATGCTAGTAAAAGGAGCTTGGCCTTCATCCTGCCATGGGCTAGGAAATCCCTGAAGCTGCTGGGCTCAAGCCTCACACTGCAATCTTCCGGTGCCGCAGAAATGGCTTTAAAATGATTTTTTCTTCAAGAAGCTAAAAACCTGTGTGACATTAAAAAAAAAAAAAAAAGTGAAACCTTTAAGCTGCCGTTATTCTTTAGGTGTTTTCCCTTGAAGTAACCTTTATGTCCTGAACTTGTGTAAAACCCCAGTCCTCTCTCGGTACCTTTAATGTAGATTCAATTATTTCTGAGTACCTAAGGACAAAATTTGTGAATCACAATAATGCCAGAAAATACCTACTTGTTTCTCACCAGCTTTTTCTAGCATTGTGTTCTCTTCAGGCTTAGAATGATCTAGTGCTCCCTTAGGTAAGAGATAGCAGTTTATGAAACTTTTTGCAGAAGGGAAATCTGTACATGGCTCAGTTGTCTGGTTCAGTTTGGCACTTCACAATATGTTGTCTTTTAAGAGAAGAATAATACATTTTGGCAATCACTCTAATGGGGGAATGCTGAGTTGCTGTTGGATAGAGCTATGATTTTCTGTTCTCTTGGGGTAGTGTTGTCTTGCTGTTGCTATTTGCTTTTTGGGTTGCATTAAGTCATTTGTTAAAGACACTAAACTCTTTTTTTGGCTGGGATGGGTAGTTGACTAACTGGCTTTATCTGAAAATAGATGTAATGCTGTGAAACCTGAAATCCATTGCTGTCTGGAACTATGATAGTCCCCAGAAGACGAGGTGTGCTCTAAATATCACATTTTACAGTTCAAGTAGAAAAGATATTATCATTTAATTTTGGAAAAATGCATATTCACATCCTATCTTGCAGCCTGCAAATCTCCATGCTTTTATGAAGATTCCTGACAAATTTCAGCTTACCTGTCTGGATTTTCAATTTTTTGAGCAACCAGCATGTACAGACTTATGGCGAGGGTGTCAACGACTTGAGAAGTGTAACTTCCTGGATGCCTGCAGATTTCTCTATATCTTTTCAGATCTTTTTCCCTTTCCTGAAGCCTTGTCAAACCTTTTTTGTTAATCTGTAGTAGTTTTTCTACATTTTTTCATATTTTATAAGCCTATTTAATCAGTCCATTATACAGCAGTATAAAAGTCACTTGCATGATATGTTCTCCAAGAGTCATAACTTGGCTCAACACCAACAGGATAAACAGCTCCATAGATCTTTCTACATCACCACCTATTTATTCTTTTCTCAGACTTGACTTATGGGATAGACTTTATTTATTCCTCTATATCTGAGCAGTGATGCCATGTACCTCTACTCAATTAACAAATATGTGTGACTGCAGAGGTCTTCAGTCATGCTTTGATTATGTTTATCTTCAAGTTTTTCATTTCACATTATCTTATCATACACATTAAAGGTGGATCTAGAGACCATTGAGGTAAATCTGAGGCTTTGCACTGACTTTAGTGGGCCTCATTTCTGTCTCCATGGGAACACCCAAACTTTTATATGACAAAGATAAGTTGGAAATACCTTTGCCTGTTATCTGTTAAGTAAATTCATAATTAGCATTTATTATTTAAAGTAAGAGCATGTCATCCTGACATCTAGTGAATGCTATGTCCTAACAACAGAACTTTTTATTAAGCTGACTCTTGCCATTCAGAAAAGCTGTCTTAAACTTTTAAATTGGTTCTAATTCTCCAAGCAGCTTCCTGAATTGTGGTAATATATTTTATGAAAGTCTATTTTCTTCACCATTGACTGCTGGGATTCAGTGCAGTAACATTAACCCATCCTTACACATTTCAAAACCCAACAAATTCATGTACCATTTGAAAAGAGACTTCTCCCAGTTCATATATATAGAAGGAGTTTATATTTGTTCTACAAGTCATTTCTCACTTCTGAAATTCATTCCCTGCTATGTGCAAAGGTTGTGTTAAGTTTCTGCATGTGGTTTCAGATTTACGGCTGCAGTGGTATTGCTAATCACAGGAGGCAAGTCTGAGATGGAAAAAGGAGTTAGGAATAGTTGGCAGTTCCCTGAGAAGCTATATTAAATGTTCAGGTATGAATCATTTCAATGAGGAGGAAGAATAGGAAGTGCTATAAGAAAAAGGTTAGCTAAAAGCAAATTCTAAGTCTAAAAAGAGCAGATGTTGAGATTTGGGCAAGTTACTGAGGATGAATTGTAAAGAATGAAATAAGAATGAGAGAAAAAATTCAGAAAAACCAAGACATACAAAGATAAGCAAACCAAGAACATGCGGTATAAAATATATCATTATATAAGTACAACAGAAGGAAGAAAAACCTTCCACTTAGAGAACAGGGAAAGTTGTGGACAGATGAAACCTAAAATACAGAAATATCTAAAGCTTTCTTAGCTTCATTCCTCAGATTATCACTTGGCCAACTGTTATTTAGACTGGCAATAAGAGGGTGAAAGCCCAGGTTAGACCAGCGGAAAGACAGATGGGAGAACACTTAAAGCATTTAACAAATTATCTGGATCATGACATCTGTGCCAGGATATTGGAAGAACTGGCTGAGTCAATCATGAGTTGTTATTAATCTTTGGGAATTTGTGGAGGGTAAGTGAAATTCTGAAGGAATGAAAACTTGGTACCTATCTTTATCTTCTTAGGGAGAGAAGGTTTTTGTTCTTTATTCTGAATAAGAGAAAACCAACCCCTCCAAATATTAATTTTTGTTCTCTCTGGATAGGACAAAAAGAAATGGACTTTCAGTGCAGCAAGGCAAATTTGGATGAGACAGTAAAACATAAAAAAATCCCCTAAACCTCTCTAATGTTAAAGGGGTAATTATTCATGGAAACAGGTTGCTTAGAGAGGTTTTGAGACCACCGTCATGGTGCATTGTTAAGATTAGGCTAGACAAGCATCTGCCAGGAGTAGGTACCTTTGACCCTGCTTAAAGGTAAGAAATGGATTATATTGTCTCTCAAGGATCCTTTCAGGTTAGATGCCTGTTTTTTATAATGTCCTTATTAAAAATCTGTATTTTGAATGTCCCTGTATCTTCTGTTATTTACCAATATATAGAAATTCTTGCAGCTGAACTCTGTTGTGTTTTCAGATCTGATATTACCTATTTGAAAACCAGACCTTTTTAAAAGGACCACTTGTTGTTTTTCCCCCACATGAATTGTATGAAAACGTACCAAAACACTGTGGGAAAGCCTCCTCTGAATGACTAAAAATAAGCAACATATTAAAAAAATATCCATTAAGAATTACCCAAAATATACAGGGGAAAAAAATATAGAAAAGTGTTACTAGACAGAAGGGGTTTATAAAGCAGGTAGAAACAAGAACAATCAGTAGTGAAAGCAGACCGACAGTTAAAAGCACATTTCCAATAAATATGTAGCTAGCACTTTTACCTAGTATAGTGTCTCTGCCTGAGTCTGTATAATGAACACGGACAGTATGAATGCCCAGTGCGTCAGGAAGGACGAGCTGGTAGCACCCTGACCTGCTCTGCTCAACAGCTTATCAAGGGCTGCATTTCTTAAAATGAGAGAAAGTCAGCCAAATAGGTTATGCAACCATCTCTTCTCTTTCCCCTTTCTTAAGCCCTTGATACAACCTAAGTGCTAGTCAAAACACTGGCTCTGCCAAGAAAACTATCTTCAGTGTACGCTCAGTTAGAGAAATTGTATAATGTCTCCAATTATAGGCATGAAAAAAAAAAAGAGATTATGCAAATTATGAAGACCTGAGGCAGAGTTCTTAACCCAATCTGTACGCTGTCACCTGCGGGACACACCCCTGCTACCTGCAGGGACAAAGCGGCAGCAGGCAGCATCCTGGTGCGAGGTGACTGGGGCTCGTAGGACCTCCTTTGCTCCTCAGCTTCCTAACAAAGCACAGATATGTGCGGTCCATAGAGGCACAGTCTCTCTTCTTTGCTGATTATTACACAATGATGCAAGATTGGTGGGTCTCATCTTTTTTCTATGTATTAATGCTTCAGCACTTTCCAAGAGAACTATGGTTTCCTGCGTAGACTATTTATTAGTCTGTTTATACGACTGCAGAGTGCTGTACAATTTCTGTGATTAATAAAGGATCTTGTATTGCGGGAGACCTGAATCAGAAACCATTGTTCCATTCTGCTAACTATAATATTACCAAATCTTCATGTAAAAGATGATCTCTTTCCTAAAGGGTTTATAATCTATGTTTTAAGCCAGTGGAAGGACTTGACAAGCAGGTGTAGCACAGATGACTTTGTGCAATTAACCTGACAGTGGTGGTCACAGACCATCTTCTGCCCTCTCAGCTTCTGCTTAACCTTGGTCTATGGCTGCTTTTAAAAATGGGTCTCAGATTTTCTTATCCCTCAGGCCTTCCCCTTTCTTCAGAGGCATCTTCATAGCCTTTAATTTCCTTTCTGGACCTTTCCGTTTCTTCCTAAATCATCTTCATACTTCCCTGCGGCCTTTTTACTATTTTCCTCAATATTCATACCCTTCTTAGTTTTGATTTGCCAAAGTAAAATACCTTACATATCAAACAGCAGTTATAGGAAATAATCACCGTTAACCTTTCACTGTGCCCCCTCTCTTTTTGGTTTGTAAAATCCTTGTTTTCCTTGGCTGCCTGTTATCTCTTTTAGTTTATGATTCTTGTGACAGAGATTGGGATTTTTTGCAGCACCTGCTAAAATAGGTTTTAAATGTGTTGGCACCTAGATGCCTGTTATAGTCCTTTGTCAAATAATATTAAAAATGGAATCACTAGAAAGCTTTTGGTTTTGAAGACATAAAAATCAAACTGAAAACTTGCTGTAAAAGAATATGGGGTTTTCTTGAGGGGGGGATAGTAAAAGAAATATTCTAAATTTGCTGGATGTTGGATAGAAATTTAGAGCTTTTTCCTCATTATTACAAACCATTATGTTAGATTTGACTATGCAAAAAGGTTGATCAATAATTTTAGCTTCATTTACAATAGAAATGACCTAAGAATGGCCAGAGTGCGTTCCAGTTTGAATTGCATTGATAAAAGTAGCAACTGCATTGATAAAAGCCTGAAGCTTTTCTGAATGTTGAATTTAATTCACCTTGAGTGAGTCTTACACAAGCAACACTTAAAGGTTTCATGCCATGCAGTTCAGGCAATACGTTTTGACTAAGTTGAAGGTGTACATATGTGAAATAATAGATCTGTGAGGGCTTCTTTTTCTCATTTGGTCTAACTTCTATCTCAGCAACACCTAACTAAAACCAAAAATTATGTCTTAGAAACATCCTTAGATGTCTGGAAACACTGCTGCAGTTGCACTATTATTATCATCCAAAAGGTTAAACTTTTCAGGACAGAAAAAAATCAGTAAGGATCTTGTACAAGTTTTGGTAGTGTCATTTTGTCTTTTATTTAGAGGCTGGGCCAACCTCCCTCCCTCCCTTCCCTCCTTCCTTCCTCCCTTCCCTCCCTCCCTTCCTTCCTTCCTTCCTTCCTTCCTTCCTTCCTTCCTTCCTTCCTTCCTTCCTTCCTTCCTTCCTTCCTTCCTTCCTTCCTTCCTTCCTTCCT
>JASVER010000104.1:519642-563122 GCA_030449065.1 Oceanodroma leucorhoa | reverse complement strand
CTTTCCTTTCCTTTCCTTTCCTTTCCTTTCCTTTCCTTTCCTTTCCTTTCCTTTCCTTTCCTTTCCTTTCCTTTCCTTTCCTTTCCTTTCCTTCCATTAGTTTATTATTCACATATTTCTCACTGTGAGCGTATTAAATATAACACAGGGATAATCCAAGCGTCTGAAGTTTAGATACTGCATTTCCTTGCCAACAATTTATAGCAAAGCAGATGTGCATGCAAATCACACCTATCTTAATTCCAGAGATCACTATCTCAGTCAATTACTTTCAAATAACTTTTATCTTTGAAACATGAAATGTGATAAAGAAGCTTTAATCTTGGATAAGGAAGGTGTCAGTAACTACCCAACCAAGGGCAAGACTGAAAGATATGGCCACATTTTCCAGCCTTTCGTTGACCTCACGGGAGATCTCAGTAACAAATCAATGACAAAGTCTTCTATATATAAGAGTAGGAATTGTGTCCATGTGTGTCAGAGGAATAAGACATGTGTCTTGTATTGCAGATGATTTACTTTTTGGGCAGATACATTCTGAAGAGCATGAAAAAAGTGTTTTCTCTACCTGAAAAAAGCAGTGACATTTTAACTGAAAATGCATCAAAAGAAAAAAACCCCACATGCTTCTACGCGGAAAAGCACAGAGACTGAAGCATCAAAATCCATGATACGTCGTACAATTGATTTTTTCCCTTTCCTTTGCACACTTATGCCAATTTTATTGCAGCGCTGCCTCTGTAGAAGTCCCTTGTATTCTTGTACTTGCACTTTTGCCTTCTTCAAAAGTTAGTGCAACCTCCATTACTCTCAAGAGACAGTCTCTCCTAAAAAGACCTGTCAGAAAAGGCACTCAGCAGTTCTGACAAATAAGTGTCAAGACTTTGATTTCACAGAGTGGAATAATTTGTAGTCTTAGCCTTTCATTCGGCAAGTCCTGTTGCTGGAGCCCTTCTGCCCACAGTTGTCAAGCACATATATTTAACCCTTGATTCCTCACGTGGCAGATGGTGTGATTAAAACCGTACTGAGCACTAGCTGCTTCCAGAGATCCCGTAAATGCTTGCAGTCTTCCAATATCTTTTTTACCTTCTTCTTGCGGGACAGAGAAGTTCTGCAAATAGCACCATTGACTGAGAAGGGGTACTAGACTATTCCCAGCAAAACGAACCTTTTTGCGTACTGGGCAGGAAGAATTCAGTAACAGCAGGATGATTTTGCTGTGGGAACAACTATATTTGTGTAAGAGCAAGCCTCCTTGCATGGACCTATACGCTGAGTACTCAGGCTGCTGGTGTAATGTATATGCATCATGAGCCTAACAGAGTTCCATTTTTTTTAAAATTTTTTTTTTTTTTTAAGTCAAGTCTCTGATTTCTATGTCCTTTTAATTTGGTACCATCTTTTCCCTGTCCTCTCCCTTTCTTTGTTATCGTAATTACAGCTGGTTCAACAATAACAAAAATTTTAACATCTTTCCTTTCTGTTGGGCATTGAAAGTATCAATTTAACATGTGCCCTGTGTGTTTGTTTTCTTGTTCCAGGGTTTATTGGAAGGCAGATTGGTAGTTAAGACATGCATTTTTTTTATTCTCTGTATGTGAGACCCTCATAGAACACGTAACAACTGCTGCTCTGATTCTACTGAAAACAAAACGAAAAAATGTTACCAAGTCATATTCCAGTCATATCTCTGCCACTGAGTACAATAACCTTCCTCAAGCATTTCTATTTGTTGGCAGGATGCTGTAAGTAGGAAGCATTTTTCCCCCATTATTTTTTCATATCTTCTCTTTTCATTTCCTGGGTTTTATTTGCAAGCAGTTTGATGGTATGTTCTCCCAAAGCCTGGAATATTGTTGTTACATGGCTGCTTTTAAAAACCACCAGGTTCTGATGAAAAAAAGTACATTTAGAAGCCCAGTCTGGTGTCCACAGTGGGTCTTTCCACTGGTATGTCATCAGCCACTGGTTCAGATGGACAAAAAAGCTCCCAGGAGAAGGTTTCTGAATAGGAAAAATCCTGTATATATGTCTAATAGTAAACATTTTTGAATAGTAAAAATACAGTGCCTGGTGATTTACACATGGCATATCTCCCTTGAAGAGAGTCTGAACAGAATTATTCCTCTATAGCATTAAGCAAACCAGTAAAAAGAACAGTTTGTTTGCTATGGTATATATACATCCTTCTAGTGTACCTGTACTTCCACTGTTTATCTTCGATTTTTTTTCTCATTCTTTTGTTCTGTGGTGAATTTATGCATGTACTCATGCATTGTCATAATGGCTTTGTCTTGCTCACTCTGTTTTGTTCTCACATCTTATATGTTTGAAATGAGTTAAATATAAAAGGAGAGAGAAAACCTCCATGGAAGATTTTCCTTCACATTATCTCAGAAGAGGGTGGTTCATTGCTATGTTAATGGGGAGCACGTGGCACAGGGTAATTGTTACAAAATATTCCTTGCAGACATCAATCATCTTTTATTGTCGAACACTAAATATTCTGCTCACAGTAAGGATGTAATTCACTCTGGGCAATAAGACACCAAGCTGCATGCTGCTCTAATTGCAACAAACCTCTGCAGTGTTTAGCCATGGTGGTGCATGAATAGAGTCCACTCTCAAGAAACCACCGTGCTGTAGTGTGGGTGCTGGAAATAACATGTGCTTAGCTGACGAAGGTCAACTGTGAAATGAATTTATAAGAGAGATTGATAGGTCACAAAAACTCCGATTTGATTCTAACAGGACTGATTTACTTAGACTGTGTGTATGGCATATGTTTATAGAGTGTATAATGTGTGTAGTAAAGGTACAGATATAATACTGCTCTACAGAACTGGAAAATTTCCATATTCCAGCCAGAAAGAACAGTCTTGTACTATCCATCAGGTCAGACTAGATGATCTTAGTCATTCCTCATGGCCTTAAAATTTATGAGTAAAAGCAGAGTGGTCCACAAAACCTACTAACATCTTAGCTAGGCAGGCCTGGTTTTCTTTGCAAACATTTAGATGAAGCAGTAATGGTTGCTATTGAAAAAATAAATACATAAAAAGACCTCTTGAAGCTCCTTTGTTAAATGAAGGGATAATAATCATTCTGAACTACCCAAGGGTGTTTTGTGGCTTATTTAGTGCTTTCACTGCACGTTCAAGATTCTCCTATAAAAAGCACTGCTATACGCAAGTGCTGAGTATTGCTATTATTAATAAAGGACCGTGATGGTTCTAAATTTAGAGTTATAGTTCAATATAGAGTTTAAGCTCTTTGCTTGGGTTACAGCCACGAGGGTCTGCAAGTAAGCAGTCCCTGTCAATTACCAACAATGACATATGTAAGATAGTGCCTCCTTGTGTCTCATTATTTTGATTTGAAGACACTGTAGCAGGAACATTCAGAATGTTAAAACCTCAAGGGAAGATGAACATGCTGATAACATGAGCATAAAGCTGTCAAAGGCAGAAGACCTTGACTATGTCTGCAAGCAGGGCTTTTGCCAAACCGCAAGCTGAACGTGCCCTTTGAACATTGTACTGTACATCTTAAACATACACATGCTAGCAAAAAAACTCCACCACCCTATAAAAATGCTAAAAATAACACTTTCTGTTGTGGTTTTGTATGCTGTATGTTTAGAATAGCCATTGTTCGAAAGATGTAAAGGTTAGCTTACTTATATCGGCATTTAAGGCTCCCTAGAAATGTAGAGGCAGTGTTAGGAATTTTCGTTAATTTGTAATGGGCTACTAAGTATTTATTAGACCACACGTGATCATTGCTTGTTTGGTCTTAACTCCAATGTACACAGGTACTGATTTGGAGCATGAAATTCCCTTAGAGTGTGGAGAGGTGAGAAGGCCCTTGAGAAACACGGGCAGCAGGCAGGCAGTGGTGGCACAGCGATCAGGATGGAACAAGAGCAGCAGGAAGGGGACACAGGCCCCACGGCTGCCACCATCATGTCTGGTGTGGTGGCCCCACTGCTCTCCTTCTCCTGGTGAAAAGCAGGATGTGTTCAGGGAAAGTCTGCCTGGTGGGTGTAATTCTGTACAGCAATTCCTGCCCTGCGGGGACAAGAGTCAGAGGACCTCCCATTTAACACAAGCTGAGGGATGTCTCAGGGTCTCTTCCAGTTGTATTTTCTGCAGATTTACTCTAGAGTAGCTCATATGGATTTGGAAGGCTAACCAGAGAAATCTTGAAAATGTGGTTAGTGCTGACGGGTTGTCACCAGCGTTCCTCTGCCAAGTACTTTCAAGTCAATCTACTCGAGGGGGAATTAAAATCACCCTTCCTTGTGTTTATGAGGAATATTTTGTCTGCGGGGGCTAACGTACACCAGATGTAAAACATACTGCAAGTACAGCTGCTCCTGGGAAAATAGTTAATGAGTCTGTGTTTAGTGGTTAAATTCTTTTTGTGTTGCAGTAAGCTCTTGCATTAGAAGAGATACCTGCCGTTCCATCCTCTAATTTATTAGAGGAAAAGAAAAGAAAAAAGTATTTGAATAGCACAGATACTCTTCCTTAGTAAAGGTTAGACATGTTGTTAACTCACTCATGTCCTCAAAAACAAGTACATGTATTTGACAACCACTATTTTTCCCCATAAAAGAAACATTTGTGCTTTTATTTTTGGAATTCACACTTTGACTTATTCAATAAAATATAAATAGGCACTAGTGTAGCACACACTCACAGCAAGAACAGAACGCTGTCGCAAAAGTGATCTACCACACAGGAGCCTGCTGCTACCATTTCTTTACTCTGCAGGCTCACGCTGCTGAAAAAACTGTGAGTCAAGCCTAACTCTTTGCAATCAGAAAATAAGATGGTTGAATTATTTAACGTACAAGAGACTGAAGTGATATGAATGCAAAAGGCCAGCAAGTAAGATCAATTACAGTGTTGAGGATTGTCAAGAGTTTCTAGTCTCCAGAGACATTTGCAAATCCTGTATCCCCGAAAGTGATATACTGTTTATCTAGGTCAGGCTACCAAATTAAATGTATATTTATATATCTTCTGTTCCAGGCTAAGCTTCATGTTAAAAAACTCATCAGGAAATATGAACAGACACATGGTGATAGTAGCCATTATCTTTGTGGTTACATTAAGTTTTCCTCTTAAGGCAGTTCATTTTCCATATCTAGCTATATCCACTTGTGTACCTCATTTTCAGGCACATGTAACTCGCTCTGCGGAGGTGTGTGGCTGAACTCATCTTCAGTATGAAGACGCTGGAGTTTTGATGAAAGACTTTTTCAAGCCAGGCAACTCTCATTTTCTGGATGCTTCCTGCACACCATGATTTCTTCACGCACAGGCATCACAAACACCAGCCTTTGCAAGAGCTCCTGCCTGCAGTGTGACAGACAGCAGTGTGTTTCAGATGGGCATTTCAGGGTGCTAATGGAATGAAATATATATTTATATTGGGTTTGCATGGCAAGGTTTTGGTAGCGGGGGAAGCTACAGGGGTGGTTTCTGTGAGAAGCTGCTAGAACTTCCCCTATGTCCAATAGAGCCAATGCCAGCCAGCTCCAAGACGGACCCGCTGCTGGCCAAGACCAAGCCCATCAGCGATGGTGGTAGCGCCTCTGGGATAACGTATTTAAGAAGGGGAAAAAGTTGCTGTGCAACTGTGCAACTGCAGCCAGAGAGACGATTGAGAATACATGAGAGAAACAACTCTGCAGACACCAAGGTCAGTGAAGAAGGAGGGGGAGGAGGTGCTCCAGGCACCCGAGCAGAGATGCCCCTGCAGCCCCTGGTGAAGACCATGGTGAGGCAGGCTGTGCCCCTGCAGCCCATGGAGGTCCATGGTGGAGCAGATATCCACCTGCAGCCCGTGGAGGACCCCACAGCAGAGCAGGTGGATGCGCCCGAAGGAGGCTGTGACCCCGTGGAGAGCCTGCGCTGGAGCAGGCTCCTGGCAGGACCTGTGGACCCGTGGAGAGAGGAGCCCACGCTGGAGCAGGTTTGCTGGCAGGACTTGTGACCCGGTGGGGGACCCACTCTGGAGCAGTCTGTTCCCGGACTGCACCCCGTGGAAAGGACTCATGCTGGAACACTGGGAAGGACTCACGTTGGAGAAGACCATGGAGGACTGTCTCCCGTGGGAGGGACCCCACGCAGGAGCAGGGGAAGAGTGTGAGGAGTCCTCCCCCTGAGGAGGAAGGAGCGGCAGAGACAACGTGTGATGAACTGACCACAACCCCCATTCCCCGTCCCCCTGTGCCGCTCGGGGGGAGGAGGTAGAGAATTCAGGAGTGAAGTTGAGCCTGGGAAGAAGGGAGGGGTGGGGGGAAGGTGTTTTAAGATTCAGTTTTTATTTCTCATTATTCTACTCTGATTTTGATTGGCAATAAATTAAATTAATTTCCCTGAGTTGAGTCTGTTTTCACCATGACAGTAATTGGTGAGTGATCTCCCTGTCCTTATCTCGACCCAAAAGCCTTTGGTTACATTTTTTCTCCCCTGTCCAGCTGAGGAAAGGGAGTGATAGAGCAGCTTTGGTGGGCACCTGACCTTTTGTGGGAGTCAACCCACCACAATATTACATTAAAATGGATGTCTATGAAGGGGGGAAAAATTGGTTTTTTTGGTGTGGGACCAGGCCAGGGACAGAAAAAGACAGTCCTGCCAAGAAGTGGACTGCCCTATTCCTTAAGGAAACTAAGCATGTAATTTTCTCCAGATCTCGACCCCTCTCTTGACAGCCTTGTCTGCCTCCCTATTTTCTCAGGCTACAATTTGATCAGCTCTCCAGCCTGCTTTTTCTCTGTTAGGATGAAGATGGTAAACATCTTTGAAATTGCTATAAAACCTCCACTGTCTATGCAGAGCAAATAAACTTTGGCTGTTTGATGACCCTCCGGAGGTCAGCTGCAGCAGTCCTGAAGCAATCAGGAGTGCCTTTGCATGTAATAACAGTGAAGCAGCCTTCATCTTCCACTCTCATACCTTTGTTATGCACATGTACTGCCTACATCCTAAGGGTCACTGAGTTGCAAAATCACCTAAAAATAAGAAATGCCAAAAAGGAAGCTGAAAGAACTGTAAATTAGGGAAAAAACCAAATTCTTAGGTGAGGGAATACTACTGCCCTGGAGGGAGAGAGTCTTTTCTAGCCTCTGCCACAAAACTCCTGGCTGTTGCTTGTCCACTGACTTTTCTCACATGGTCATTGTCTGGAAAGGTCTCATCTTTTAGTACCTGACTGAATAGATCTAAGTCCAACGCTCAAAATTGCTAAGCACTCAAAAACTGCCCCTGAAGGTATTAAAAGCCATGCTTAAGATATGCATATGGACTCTGGAAAAAATATAAGGCTGTAAATATAGGATTTATCCAACTAGGTGTTGACGTTTGCACCTTGGCTTGTTTTGAAGGTGAGAAGCAAGCACTTGTAGGACATGATTTATTTTATCAGAAAGCAGGTGTTTCAACTGGGTCTCAATAATTGCTTCTTAAAGCTGCCTATATCCTCTTCATTGCTTTATAGAGAAGGTAGGTGGCCAGCTCAGGAAAGGATGTCTACAGTGAGGGCATTGAACGCTAGATAAGTCCCAGCCCCTTGGTGTTTGTTGGTAAACAATATTGCAGCATGCAAGGCCTGGGGCATCACACTGAACAATGAAACCAAAATGTGTTCATTTAGTTGAGTACTGTTTATTTTATTCACTAAATGATGTGGGAGAGACTATAAAGAACATGATGTCATATGACCCTGTAGTTATTAACTGTATCATAGTGAATTTGCACAAAGTGGTGCTGTCTGTAAAACCTTAATTCTACCATTTATTAACTTGTAAATCCTTGACTTTGCAACCTTACTGATTCTTCAGAAGAAATGCCTATGCATTCTTGGGTTTTTAGAAGTCAGACTGAAAAACCAGAAATTTTTTCATGAGAAATTGTCTATTGACAGAACTGGAGCCTTCTATCGCACAGATCTTTGTCACTTCAGCAGCAGAATGACTGATAGCACTATCAGATTGTCATCGCCTGTGTTTACCAGCAGTAAAGGAGACTGAAAAATGCCCTTTCCAAGGTGCTTTATAGCCCATGGCTGATATCAGGGGAGTGGTGAGGTTTAGGAAGTTAGAGTTATGCTCTGCATTTTGAAGAGGAAGTTCCTTTGGTGGTTAGAGGTTCTGCTTGACAACATCTATCATGGTCTCTTCCTCAGTCCTCTGAAGTCAGTCCTCTTTCTCAGCTAATCTCAGTCTTTCCAGTGTCTCCTGGATCTTTAGCCATTACTTGTCCTAACCTAGTCCTTCCATTGTTTCCTCCTTGTTCCCTGTTTTTGCATCAGGTGGCAGTCTCCTCCTTGCTGCCTGGGTGCGAGAGGTGGGAGTGTTTGAGACTGCAGAAGGCCATGTCATGAGTTTTTGTTATTGTGAAAAAAATTCACTAGGGTTTTATAAGAAAAGCAAGACACTCTGCTATCTTTGCATATGCCTTGCAGCTTGTAATGCTACCATGGAAGCAGTCTTTGCCCCTTTCCATTGAGCTGTCTCTGTTTGTGTGGTCTCTCTAAGGACGGGGCATCTGGCATAGCAGCCGAAATCTGTGAGAAAACATAATATATTTGGGCGGTCATGTCTTAAATTTATTTAAATGTCAAGCTGTTCAAATCAGCTAAGAAATAGAGTCTGTCCACACTGCCACTGGCTTTCCTGAGCATCCTAATCTGCTGCAGCACTGTGGGAGGAAGGTCAATGCAGCGAAGGGAAGTGCTCACAGTGCTGTTTCAAAATAGGGCACAGGAAACATCAGTTTGTGCTAAACCACCCCAAAGGAGTAATTCCTGAAGGCTTTGCTTTAAATGCTTCTTGTGCTGTGCTGCAAAAAGCAGCTGCCAAACCATTGGCAGGCTTGGTGTTGAACAGTGAACTTAAGCTGGGAAGGAGCAGATCATTTAATAGTGACACCACATAATTTGTTGTTACTGAAGTCCATATTTATCCTATTAATAAAGAGTTTGGCGTTAACATTTTGTGTAAATGAGGATAATTTATTAAGTGAAAAAAAGAAGAAACCAAGGAAAACAGATTGCACCAGAGAACAAAGAAATATATCACTGCAAACATACATAATGAACGCAATTTATAAAGCACTTTTAATTAAAAGTTTCTAACTTGAATTATTTCATTTGGTTGCAAAACAAGAGCATGTTTTAGTAAGCCAAACTTCTCAATTGATATTTAGGCCCCTTTTAAGATAAAATAACTATTATGTTTATATCTGTCTTCTTGTCATTAAGAAATTGTTTATTTATATTTTGCCAAAGTGGTGGAAGCACAGCATTTGGGGGCTGTGCTTTTGTTCATTGGTGTTTCCCCTGAATTAATTTCCAGCTACCTAGGCCTTTTAACAGTGATAATTATTCTTCTTTATAGGACTGATGAATAATACCAATACTTGTGTCCTGCTTTTTATAACAGACTTGAATAACTATCCCCTAGCTTGGGAACATGAATGCTTACTGTCCCACTCTTCAAACATACGCTATACATTATTATATGTTTAAATACACATGTAGAAAAAATGCATCTGCTATGATGAGGTGTCTGGTGTCTTCAGATGGTTGTTTGCTTTGAGCATATTAGTGAAGAAGGTTGTCTCACCTCTGTCCCACAAAACCTCTGGTTTTGCATAAGAGCTTGTTGCACAGACTGAAGCAAAACTGCATTCCCAGCTTTTGAAAGCAATTGGAGAGAAAGTTGGGTACGAATGGTAAAGACAAGTGTTTTCTACCTTACGGTCTTCACTGCTACCAACAACTCATATCCACCTGAGATGGAGCCATGGACAGCTCTGGGAATGATCTATCCCCTCCTCCTTAATTTTAAGGTTCAGTATCAACAACTCAGGAAAGTCTGGAGCTTGAAATAGGGGTTGGATGTCCAGTCAGGAAATCGACTTGATATTGCTTTGAGATATTAAGCTTTAATGGAAGGTAAAAAAATATTTTACTTAAGCAGAGGTTGACCTACTTATCTGGCTTTTTTTCATGTACATGTGCTATATAGCCTCCCCCTGTCATTCTTCCTGGCCAGTAAACCAGACTTGTTCAGTTGATTTTTGGGTAAAGATGGTATACCTTGTATTTAGTATGCTTGGGAAGTGGTAGGTGAGACATCATAGAACTTGTGACACATCTCACTTACTAATATTCCCTCCTCCTAATTCCAAGTAGATTTAGATATTGGTTTATTACCTGATCAGCTTAACTTTTGGAGTAGCATCTATGAGATTTAGCTTTGAACCAGGGAAAAAACATTTCTTTCCCCAGGTTTAATGGAACATAACATGCTTGTCTATCACAGCACCACAGTGAGATTTGCCTAAATGACTCTTCTTCAAAGGCTGATAAACAGAGGTGCCGAGTCTGTCCTTGGAGTGTCATTCTGTACTCCCACAGAAGCCAAGTTCACTTGTGGCATGTTTTTTAGTGAATGAGCAGAAGTTATCCTTAAATAACCTTTAAAATTTACTAATAAATTAAGTCATTATAAAAATAAAGGCCTTGCATCTGTGTCAGGAAAAAAAGGTACTAGCCCTTGCTAATACCTCCAAATAGCTCTTCTATTGATGTATATTAGATGTAGTATTTAGGCACAAGAAAGTGAAGGGAGCTATATAAACCAGAAAAAGAAGAGGGCTCTTGAGAACCTTTTCACTGAAGTTCGGAAGTGAGAAAATTAATTTTCTAACCTTCAAATTAGAAGCCCTCTGTGCAGATCCTGAGAGCTTGCTGTTCAGCGTTCATGAAATGCTGAAGTTTGTAGCTTCTTTCTGCGATATTAAAGTCAGGATTTCTCCCAAACTTCTTTTTTTTTTTTTTTTAGTTTTAGTTAAAACCTGGCTTTTTTTAGTTAAAAATGATAAGGTTTATTTTCCCTCTGTTTTAGGACCTTAATCTTTCCCACAGACATAAACAGGTTTCAATTTGCCAGTTGGCCCTCCTCCTGGTTACCAGCAGTTCTGCTTGAGTAATCTTACACCTTGAAAAACTGGAATTAGTATAATATAATTTCATTTGGTATTGCAAGGGTTTCTTTCCTTTTTTCTCCATGTAAGTTTTGAGAGTCAGGGAGCATTTTATGCTCGGTGATTTCCCTCCTACATCATCATTTTGCACTGTCAAGTGTGCAAAGAAAGAGCTAGGAAGCTGTCTTGGTCCTTTTCGTAGTGCTAATAATCAACGCACTGCCCTTTGCGGGGCCGTCATGTTCAAGTACAGGATCCAACACCTTCTGAAGGAAACTGCCAGCACTTATCTTTGAATTGCTTTTTCTCTGCTCCAGACAAATGTTGATGTTGCTTTTCTGGCGTTTGTAAGGAGACCACAGTCTTGGCTATACTGATGTGAGGAGCAAGCAAAGCGTGGATGTACTCAGACTTTCTTACTGCAAAAGCTGCTTATACACGTTTCAAAAACTCTCTCAGGTACTAAAGTTTCATAGTGCTTTGCTTTTCAGATTACAACATGTGATGTGGGGAGAGCTTTTGGGCTTACCTCACCCTAGTCCTTATGTGTCAAGGATGTGTGTCTTGGTGTGTTTATGTCTCATCTTGCTCCCTACCGTGGTGCCCTGCATTAATTCAAGGCATTGACTACCGTTTAGACCATCACTTCCAAATAGCAGGGACATATCCTGGTACCGAAAGACTATTATAGGAATTAGAAATATTATCATTAGTGCATGGACAGCACGATTTTGCTGTTTTTCCTACACGGAGATCAAATTTTTTTCTCTTCTGCTGTTCTTTATTTCATAAATCTCTGGAGTTATGCAGCTGCCAGGAGGTGGTGCTGGTGTACTCCTCTTGTTCAGAAGCTGTGTAACGCCTCTGAGCACACTGGAGTAAGAGACAGTTTGATTTTGGCAGGCAAGCACAAGCGAACAGTTTTCGGTTACATTTTTACATCAGTTAAATTTCACGTCACCGAAGCTACCTGCAAATATTGTGCTGCTGTATTGACTCTGCTATGAGGGACAGCTGGACTTTGGTCTGTCTTCTGCTTCTAAAACACATCGCACAGCCTTCCAGGTACCGGGTTCCTCATCTGCAGGATGGCATTCTTGATATCTAGAAACTCCCTAAGAAAAGCATTAGAGATTAAGCAACCGATGTTCAGATCAGGCAATAAAGATAAGAACTGCAAGCGCAAGTTGCTCATTTTGTAAATGCAAATGGTTTGGGAGAGGGATTCAGAGTGAGGTACATCACTGTGAATTGCACTGCGTGGGAAATGTGGTGATATTTCCTTTGTACCTCCCTCCGTTTGCGTGTCCCTGTGGGACTTGGAAGCTCTGTGGAGCCCATTTCACCTGGTGAAGCAGACAGTGTTTCAAGTCAATGTAATCAGGACCAGCATGATCTTTTACTCACCTTCAATAGTCCAAACACATCCCTGTTACAGACTTGCCCTGGAAGACTTAAAGCCCATTTTCTCCATTACCATCTCACAGCTCCTTGGCCCTCACTGGGCTGCTGTTCGGGTGCAGCTAGTCTGTCACAGCCCCTTAGTTTGCTGCTGTGTCTTCGGACAGTATCATCTGCCTCACCTTGGACTTCTGGGTGATGATCAGGCTTTTGAAGCTCTTCTCATTTGTGTTCTGCACACTCGGCATGGTCCAGAGCACCAGGCTCCTACCCCTGCAGCTCCCACGAGCTCCTGCTGGCCCTACTACCCTGAACATCTTTCCTGCTGCTTGGCTGCTGCTCTCCTGTTTTGTGCGCTTTTGTTTCTTTGATAACTAATACACATATACAAAAAAAATGCAACTACTTGTAGAGCTTATTCGACAGAAATCTGGCCAACAACCTACAGTCACGCTGGCAGGTACAAGCTGAGGAGAACTGATATTGAAGAGCCAGTGATTGCCTGGCTTATCAGCTCTTCCGGTTGTCCTTAGATGATCTTCAAGTAGACCCAGCTTGCATTTCTTGGTGTACAGTTAAAACATTGCTGTTTCTCCCTGTGGCTTTCCTTCTGTCTGTTGTTTAATGTCTGACATACAACAGTTCTTCATCTAAGCATGTTTTCTTATGCATCTTTTCCTATAGGCAGAACTCATCTGCTGGCTGAAGGTCTGCTTCACAGTCATGCTCTGAGGCTTGTCTGTCTTCAAAATGGCATAATCTGTAACAAATGTACCATGTAAGTAAGTTAAAAATACATTGATCTTTATTCATACTCTGTGAATGCTTGATAGGCAAAGAAATATTCAGGAAGCCAGAGTCATAAACTCTTGTGAAAACTAAAACCCTACTGTTAAGCCACTATTACAAAAAACTTGACCCCATAAGGACAGATAAATCCATATCACATAAATTCCCTCTTTGGACACTAATGCTCAGATTCACTGCTTCCAAGCACTTCAGAATTTCACATATGTATGTTTTTCTTTCACATAAAGGTCTGTCTCAGCGTGACATCATGGCATTTACTCCTTCTCTCTGTTGCAAGTCTATACTAAAGTTAACTGTAAATTCAGTCTTGTATCTAAGTTTAACTTGCAGAAGAATACACGCTCTTCAAGGAAGTTTATGGCATTTTCTGAGGTTTAGTTCTCTTTCAATGGGCCCCACGTAAAATATTAGAATATAAGGCAATCCTGAGCAGTGAAACTCATAACCTTCTATGTTTCTGCACGGACAGAAAGAAGCTGATGCTCTGATTGGTTTCCTACACAAGTCCCTGGAGAGATAAAAAGTAGCAAGGGAAATAGCAAAGACCTTGCTGTACAATAATCTGTTTCAGTAAAGTCTGCTCTCTAAGAAGGATTAAAGAACTGTGACCAGGATCAAGTAAAATGTGAGCTTATGATTTCTAGATAGGAGAGGGGCAAAATCGCTATGATTGGTATTCTGCTGAAGTCTAGAAGAATTCACAATATCCTCTGGGCTTCTGTTGCAATGACCAAATAAATGCCTTTGTGGTTTTTTGTGTTTTAATGCTATTAATTAGCTCAGCCTGGTGGTTACCCTCCTGCCACTCCTCCAGCCTCCTTGCTCCAGTAGCATTAAAGCTTTTTTCATAAAGGTAGTTTTCGATGAGATTTGGTTGAATAAGTACAAATAGCTTCATTCCTTTTGTGTCTGACTCACTGATGAACTCAAATATCTCCAAATAGTTATGTCAGGAAATATTTCCATTAAAATAGACTTACTTTCTCTTGTCACAGATCACCACAGACCAAGTTTTCCAAGTCATCTTCTCAGGTTGTGTCTGACCCTACCATGTAAGATTGCTACAAGTTACTTACTTGTATCTCAGCATCACCCTAAAAAGAAGTGTTTCCAAGCATTTTTCTCATTAAGAAATGGCAAAGCTTTCTATCCTTGCCTTCTTGCTGGATTATGTTTGTGACAGTCCTGTTTGAAAAGTATAAATCTCAAACTGCTTAGGGTCAGGCTTTATCTTGGAATATGACAGGAGCACGAAACAGGATCTCTCGGGAACTAGTAATTTATACCATGGTTTACTTTCTGCTGAGAGACCAGAATAAATTAGTCTAATTTACATCAAGAGAATATTTAGTTTAGATATTAGGAAAAGCTACGTCTCTAGGGTAAATGCAGCATGCACAGTTATAGAGCGTCTTGGGTTAAGTAAATTGGATACGTGGGGATCTGGAGACAGGGGACTGTGTCTTGGTGCAAGGAAGGATAGGGTAGATGAGAAGTTTTCAGCTTGGTGTGTGTCTCTGACTTGCCCAAAAGTTCATTCATGAGGGTGCTAGGGTGACTTATTCTGGTGCAGCAGTGGTCTGCTCTGGGCCAAAGTCTTCCTCAGCTTGCCCTTACCACGTGGGTCCAGGGCTGCTGTAGGGGCAGAAGGAATGTGCTGGGTAGGTGCAGCTCATCCTGCACTCTGATAAACTAGCCTTTCTGCACCTGCAGCCTCGGTCCCAGACACCAGGAGAGGTGCAGTGGGATGCCCAACTCCCCTGTCCTCAGAGGAAGAAGTTAAATGTCTCACTGAGGGCTGTCCTATGTGAGCCCTTGAGCACCCTCTGGTTCTGCATTTCAATGATTCCATTACACAATAAGCCAGGAAAAAAATAAAACTCCATAAATACATCACCTATGACCCTGGAAATGGTAGTTTTGCAGAACTGCTTTCCTGTGTTTTTCATTCAAGGCGTATTGTGCTGTTCATTACAGTATGTCAGTGTGACAGTAGCATTATTCTCTTATTTACAGTTCTTCCTTTCTCTTCAGCAGTGAAAATGAAGAGGAAATCAATGCCATTAAAGAGAATAAACTGGAAAGCTGGAGAGGGACTTTTTACAAGAGCATGTAGTGATAGAACAAGGGGTAATGGCTTTAAACTGAAAGAGGGTAGATTTAGATTAGATATAAGGAAGAAATTCTTCACTGTGAGGGTGGTGAGGCACTGGAACCGGTTGCCCAGAGAAGTTGTGGATGCCCCATCCCTGGAAGTGTTCAAGGACAGGTTGGATGGGGCTTTGAGCCAACCGGTCTAGTGGAAGGTGTCCCCGCCCATGGCAGGGAGCTTGGACTAGATGATCTTTAAGATCCCTTCCAATCCAAACCATTCTATGATTCTGTGATTCTATGATTTGATGAATAATGACAAACTCACCTCCTGCAAGGTCTGTGCTCACATATTTTTTTTTTCTGAATTCTTATCTCTGAATGTGCTTGTATAGATGTGATGGAAGAATAGAGGAAAACTCCAGGAAAGCACCACTGCAAAAGAGAGAAATACTGTGGTAGGCCACTACGTTTGCAGAAGGTTGAGAACAATCCGGTGTCCTGCATCCTCCTCTGCCCCCCTGGCCTTTACAAAAATCTGCTGGATGATTAGAAATGTCAGGGAAGAAGCTCAAGAAAGATCAAATTTAATGACGCAGGAGACAAGGGGAGCTAATACAATTCTGTATCAGTCAAACAAGCCACAAACTTCAGTAACATCATTGTGTCTTTCAGCCAATCTGTGCATCACACTGTGACGCCTCAGATCAAAGAGCTATTAAAAATCCACCAAGGAAGTTCTCCATCAGGCAAGAGCCTGTGGTCTCTCACAATGTATTATGTCAGAGCAGCACCTAACACTGAACTGTGCCAGCAGGGCAGTATTTCATTGCCCTTTCTGTGCAATTCTGTACTAAAACCCTTTTATGAATTTCCAGATTGTGAGCAGAGTGCATAAGGAAAGGCACAATGTTTGGAAACCATTTGGGTTTTCAAAAGTGAGAAGGCTGCAGCGTGACTCCATATTCTCTGCAAGAGCCTTGTTCTTCTGTGCTGCATCGCTCAGTAAACTATATTGACTGCTCAGTCCTTCCTGAGCGTGAATTTTACAGAGAAACAAAGCAACAAGGATAGAGGGCAGCATGCATACCCAGCAGGATGCCTTTGCTCTAACGAGTGGGGCAGCCATACAGCATTTTGAGTTGCTGACTATAAAGGATGAAACAAATCCATTTGCATACTACTCTCAGTGAGGTTCACCCTCTTTGTACTGTACCAGTCACTACCTCTGAAACAACCCTGCTGGGCTGATGGGAAGCAATTTAGATGGGCTCAAAAACGGTTCAGTAAGATGAAAATTTTCAGTGGATAATTACTGGGCCAATATTTCATACGTCTGACTGCTTGCTAATTAACATACCTGGACTAGATCTGCCTGCAGCCTCAATAGAGCCCATTAAGGAGTGAGCTACCAAATTAGGTAGTGAAAACTGTGAGGTATCTTTGTCCAAAGAGAGGCTGCCTGTGTGTGATATGGCTTGGAGGTGCTATATTTTGGCTGGATGAAAGGAAATCTAAACTAAGCTGAAAAGGAGAAAGGTGCAGAAGGTGGCTGTGAGTATAATCGGGGAGCTGAATGCTGATCACAGGGGAGGAGAACAACATCAGGGCAGACAGTGATGGGTGTGGGCTGTAATCTGAGGTTAAACATGGAGAAAAGCACTTAGAGCAAATGATGGTACTGGCACAGGAGCAGAAAGCGATAGGTTTTGGCATGGTTCATAACCATTACAGTAACGAAGCTGCACAGCAGGGTCCTGGCCAGCTGCATGCGCTTGTGGAGTCAGGACATCTATGGTCCCCAAAGGAAAGAAGAACATATAAAGGGCTGTTGTATACAAAGTGTGTGTGCGTTTGTGTGAGACAGAGAGAGAGAGAAAAAAGGCTTCAGTAGTCTCTCTTGCTGAGAAGGAAAATTGCTGTTGGCCTCCCTGTTGAAAGAACAGAGTCTGCAATTGTCGGTGCAATAATTTCATTACAGAGTGTTCAGGTAGCTGCTGGTGATGCTCCTGATGTACAGAGGTTGCACACCTTGCAAGGGAATTTGTTGAGACTTTCCTAGTAAGCACTGCATCCTGTATCCTCAGCACATTTCATACATCATGGCTGGTTTCCCCTGGGACAAAATATTTCTGTTTCAGCTGCATTACCCAAGAAATACACCTGCTCCTTTATGTAATCAGCACCATCTCTACAGAAGAGTAAATAGCTACACATTTACCTGACATGGCAGATGTTAAACACGCTTGTAAAATGGCAAGTAATGACTGAGAATTAGCTTTGCAAAACCCTCCATAAATGTTATAAATAAATAAAATAGGTAAAAGACAGCTTTGTGCAGTTTTGTCCATTCATTTGCATTTGTTTTGCTCATGAGTAGCAAAGTCCTAGATAATCCATGCACATGTGGAAGTGTATATGTTTTTACATGCTTTTAACCATTTGTCCTAAACTCCCATAGAACCACTCTGTGTTGGGTATGTATGTACATATTCATAAATATAAGGGGAGATAATCTGCATGTATTTATGACTGTGTGGTGTGTAAGGTTGTTGAAGGAGGAGGAGAGAAAGTAGATTCACTGCCATTTTACTGCTGCTTTTGAAACATTTTCATTGCTACCTTCAAAATGCTGCCAGTTCTTCAATTTGATGGAAGACTTTGCTGAGGAGCAAGACGGGAGTCACCGGCAGCTTGGTGGTGCCTTGTCTCTATGAGAGGGAATGTCTCCTGGCTCACAGCATCGGAGCTCAGCAGTCACTGGCAGCTGGAGGAAAAAAGTATATCCTTGCCTTCTTCATAGCCTTGCAAACTTCTATCTTGCATACAAGGGTGCGATCATACCATACTCTTATTTTTTCCCCCACTATTTCAAATGTTTTCTGTGCGGGCAGAGGAGAGATGTGCTTAAGGACCTTAGCTGTAATTTCCCTGGAAACAAGCTGTTATGTTCTCTTCACACATAATAGCACATTCATATTAGAGAGAATGTGTATATATATATACTCTGTGTGATTTTATATGTACAGTATTTATACACATCTGGTCTTTTAGAAATATGCACATGGACTCACATTTGTGTGCATACCTGCATAATTTTCTAAAGACTGGACACATATAATTTTACAATAAAAAGCTATAAATGTTTTGTATTTAAATAATACAAAAACTATTTCTGTTCTGCAGTATATGATGTTGATATGGATGATTCCATAGGACTTTAGAGGTATACGTGTTGTGATACCTCCTGTAAACACGCTTACCTTATATAAGGAGGCATGGTCATATTTTTGTATGTGTGTATAACATAATTCTGTAATGCAGGAGTATATATACATTTATATATACTTTCACACTAACACCACCAGACATCAGGCTAAGTTGTTTTCAGCAGTTGGATGCTAGTTTGAAAGCTAAGGCACCGCCTGTGCTGTTTATACAGCACAGCTATTATAGGAGAGAGAGCTGATGTTTAAAAACTGTAAAAAGATGCTTCAGCAGCTGCACTATCAGCCAGAGAGTGTGGCATTCCCTTGCTGCTCCCTTCAGCCACAGAAACCATAATTCAATAGCATGAGAATCCTTTGCTGCCTGAAGCAGCCAGGCAGCAGGCCCAGAGGTCCTTTCAAATCAGGGTTTTTACAGTTCTTCCTAAGCCACAGGAGATGCTGGTGCTCTTCTGCTTTGCGAAGACAAGCAAAACTGCAGCAACACAAAATTGTGGGAGGAACAGCTCAGGAAGAAGCTCAGCATAGAAGAGAAATGGGGACAGAAAACCTGCCTGTTACATTGCTATATGTACACAAGTATATATTGCTATATGTACACAAGTACATAAGTTACATTGCTATATATACACACAAGTAATATGACAATCATGAAGACTCTTACCCTTTCTTTACCATAGCGGGGTTACTGGCCATCGTCACACATGATCCTGCCTCAGCCCTTCCAGGAAGGGGGTTAAAACCATTTTCTGCCATCTCTGCCTTCAGACGTGTGTTTATCTGTGTCTTGTCTGGGGATAGCGCTGGTCGCCCAGCTCCCCTACGGCCGAGGAGGGGTGGGAACCTCTCAGTACAAGAAGTCCTCGAGGAGAACCTCGGGGCAGGATGGAGCAGCCCTGTCAAGGCAGCATCACAGAAACTCCTTTCCACCTCCAGGTTGCTTTTTCAAAAGAAGTGACTTCTGTTAAGGGTTACCCTGCTATAGGTGCCCATATCTTGCAGTCCCTTTCAGACTGGAGAGTCACAGGGACCTGTTTCCTATCCACATCTGCTGTTCTTCAAAGGAAAATAATAAAACTTCTCTCATCGTCACCAGAGACGTCTAAGCGAGGTGCTTCTCCAAGTACTGTGACCACGTGTTCAAATAGGCATGTTAAAAATTAATTTGCCTTCCCCCTATTTCCTACAGGTTAAATTCCTGTTACTAATGAAATGATCTTTCCTTCCAGCTAGATTAAAGCTTCAGTTTGTGCTCTGTTTACTTAAAGAAGAGGTTAAAATGGTTATCTAATAGAAAATACTGTATTTTCCTTTGTCTTGTATGGCAAGTCGTTATTTAGGGCCCAATCCAGCAAAGCAGGAGCTCTTGCTACCCTGTTGGGAAGTTAGAAGTAGCATTACACTGCTTGTGTGTTGAAAGTTGTATGTGCTCCTAAATGACCTGCCTGGATAGGTACCTCACTGGTGTCACTGGAAAGTGGATGAAAACCACTGCTTTTTTTTGGCTGCATTACATTTTGTACATATGTGAAAGATTGCAGGATGCAGAGCAGTGTGGAGTCAGAGCCATTCTGCTTTGTTTTTCAAAATCTTTTCTGTGTTTGAACTGTAAACTATGATGTTCTAGCACTTGCATAAAATCTGCAAAGAGTACGGTCTTGTGAGTCATATTTGTGTTTCAGCATGATTTAAAATCTCTCCTCTACCAACTGGTTGAATAACTAGTACCATCCATTAGCTGAACTTAAGTATGGAATGATCAATAAAACATGAAATTTTGAAAGTGCCTTGTGCTCAGAGCATGTAAGGACATAGCAGAGGAAGAGCCTCTGATAAAAGACGGTGTTCTTATGATGAGAGTTTTCAAATTCCTTCCTTTCCCGATTCCTTCATTCTCCTCCTAAGAGCTGGTGACTGCTGGATACAGGGCTTTTAAGCCTTTATGGTTTTTTCTTTTTTTGTTTTTGGTTGTAACTGCTTGCAACGCACTGAGATAGTCACATCCCCAGCTACAGCACCTTTATGAAAGACAGGGTGGGCTGAGCCGGACTGAGCGCAGAGCGATCCATCCACCATCCACTGGCACAGCACAAAGCAGCCCGGAGGGTCTCTTTCCGCAGTGCTTAAGGGCTCAGCCACACTGTTGTTAGCCAAGTAACAATAAATCAAGTCCAAAAAGAAACATATTTTCTAGGTTCTCTCATGCTCTCCCCCATGTTCATCCTAACACTGGCAAAAAGACCTACTCTTTCCTGGTTTTCTAGGGAGGTTTTGTTGGGTATGACAGTTACAGTAGTACCATAACTGCTTCTTGTAGATAATAGGTTTAGATGTGCAATAAGCTTTGTGTCGCTGCAACATACTCCAATCCTTTACTTTACAGGGAGATTTTAAAGATGCACCTCAACTCATTTACTCTACTGGATGGTCATAGACTTAAGAATATGAAAAGGATTTCCATATGTTGATGCTTTGCTCTGCTAGATATTGCCTGACTAGATATTGCCTGTTTCTTCTCCTCTGTGGTAGGATTTCTTTGTTAATTTAACATTTGGATTGTCTACTGTTTTGAGTTTAGGCTTGCAGGACTATTCAACAGCAAAATCAAAATACCTAGTGGCTCTTCTGCCTGATTAAAGAGCCACCATGAATATAATTCTAATTCTTCAGTTAAAAATGTGAAATGAAACTATTCATGACTCTGCATTTTCACTAGTATGCAGGTATATTTTATAAGCTAAAAATACTTCTGAAGATCTCTGGTTGGATAATGACTTTGTAGACCATTTCTCAGACTCACGAAGTCAGTGTACACCAACATCTTGCTCTGATAGTTTGTGGCTTCTTTGAACAGACAACAAACAGCCTTTTGTTGTACTGGGACAGAGCTCTGCCGTGCCACCCACTGGGATGTATCTTGCCCCTCAGCTCTTCTCCTGGCCTCACCTTTGCAGCATGAGAGCTTGGCAGCTGCTCTGCAGCAGGAGGGAAATGCCAGGTCCAGAAGGGCTCCCTGCTCCTCCCCATTCTCCATTAGCTGTGGCTACTGCCTGATGTGCTGGAACAGGGTTAAGAGCTACCTGGTGATAAAATTACTGACTACTATGGACTGTAGAGCTAAAAATAAGGCAGACACAATTTTCTTCAGCTCTCACCAGAGCACACAAGCTCTACCACCAGATGTTGGCTACTTGATATTTCCAGCCTCTCTGAGTTGGAGAACGAGTTTTCAAAGACTTGTCTGAGTGTTGATAGCTCTGCTCCAGATGAGGAGGAGTGCCTTCAGTTTTTAGGCAAACTTTCAGTTTAATCTGAAAGGCCCAACAAGACATTGCAGTGTCATTTCTTCAGAAGTCACACGCAGCCATGCTTCCAGCTTCTGCTGGAATGCAAACACTTTCTCTATTTTCCAGGGGAAAGGAAAGCAAATCTATATTTTTTTTTTTGTCTTAAACAAACTGAATGTGAGATAAACCTAAAAAATTAGGGTGGCTTTGAAAAACGTTAATTCACCATTTTCATTTTGTGTTTGGGATATTGCACAGGCCCATCAGTAAACAATTGCTCTCTGATTTCAACTTCTATTTTATTCAACTGCACACGTTTTGTGAAAGTCACACAGAGCTATGTGTATGACAAGATGCCGCCATGACAGAAAATATGAAGAATCAAAAAGATTAATGTAATGGTAAAGTATAATACAGTGCCAAAAATAACAGTTCTTTGTATATACATTTAACAGATGAGTTGCTTGTTCTACAGTAGTTGACTGTATAAGGCTATTTATGCATAAATCACTTAGTTCAGCCTGACTTCTGCATTGATGGGACATAATTGATCTTTAAAAGTTTTATGAAAGAATCACAGGCTGTGAAATTAAAGGAGGTTTTGTTGTTTAACTTTGCATTTCTATCAACTGCCAGGAATATCACAACAGTAGAAAAATACCTGTTTTCTCCTGAGAAAGAACATTTTATAGATAGTATTAAATCTGTAATTACATTAATTTATTACTGCAAAATATTTAGGACCATGGTATTTTTCACTTTGTATCTGGAATTTCTGGAATAAAAGCTGACAACATTGTGATAAATTGATTCACTTTCAGGAGGAATGATGGTAATATTTCATCAGCATCATACCTGAGTTGCAAGGCTCTTCTTTCAGAACAGCATTACACAACTGAGGCATTGAAGAGATCTGGGTCTTGTGCCTATGGGCTACCTGCCTTGCAGGCTTCATATGGTGTTATTTAGGAAATTGGGTCTGGTCAGGTTGGGATAACCGGGAAAACATTTTGCTTGTTCCCATCATTTGGGAGCAAATGGACAAGG
Source organism: Oceanodroma leucorhoa (assembly GCA_030449065.1). Taxonomy (NCBI): domain Eukaryota; kingdom Metazoa; phylum Chordata; class Aves; order Procellariiformes; genus Oceanodroma; species Oceanodroma leucorhoa. The sequence goes on along the minus strand of JASVER010000104.1, from coordinate 540,250 downwards.
GAAGAGGAATGGGTAGAATCACACTGCTCTTCCACTGGCCAACGTGGGTGTGATAATTTAGTACAAGTACACTCCAGCAGTGAATCCCTGGGAGCTCTGGGAGCTAGGAAGAAGCAATTGTCTCTTGAACCAGAGCATCCATCCCACAGTATTCATGTTGGTACAACAGCACCATGCTATTGACTCTGTCCTTGTGACAAAACGAAGGCATTCGTTGCTGCTGTACTAGGGATCATGATTAAGGTGCTGACAATAGCCTGCTGCTACCTGCATAGTTTTAATGAATGCACTGGTTTCCTTTTAGTTTTGAAATTATTACTCAACAACTTAATCTTCTTTGTTTTCCAGGCTTTTTGTAGGAGGGACCTTAATGAGTAGTCCCTGCACACTGTGCTGGTTTTGGCTGGGATAGAGTTAATTTTCTTCACAGTAGCTAGTATGGGGCTATGTTTTGTATTTGTACTGAAAACAGTGTGGATAACACAGGGATGTTTTTGATATTGCTGAGCAGTGCTTACACAGAGTCAAGGCCTTTTCTGCTTCTCACACCACCCCACCAGTGAGTAGGCTGGGGGTGCACAAGGAGCTGGGCAGGGACACAGCTGGGACAGCTGACCCCAACTGACCAAAGGGATATTCCATACATATGATGTCATGCTCAGCTAGGTGAAGAAGAAGGAAGGGGGGCTGTTTGGAATGATGGAGTTTGTCTTCCCAAGTAACCGTTATGCGTGATGGAGCCCTGCTTTCCTGGAGATGGTTGAACGCCTGCCTGCCGATGGGGAGTAGTGAATGAATTCCTTGTTTTGCTTTGCGTGTGTGCACGGCTTTTGCTTTACCTATTAAACGTCTTTATCTCAACCCACGAGTTTTCTCACTTTTCCCCTTCTGAATGTCTCCCCCATCCCACCGGGGGGGGAGTGAGCGAGCGGCTGGGTGGGGCTTAATTGCTGGGTGGGGTTTAATTGCTGGCTGGGGTTAAACCACGACACACACCCACCCCTTTATTCCTCCACCTGTTTATTTTTGAATATGTATCAAATGCTTCTTCTGCACTTTTTTCCAAGATGGTTAATGCTTTGAAACTGGAAAAACAGGCAGAGAGCTGTGAGCCAGCCTGGCAATGGCTTTAGCTGTGTATTATGTACTTTAATGTGTATCAGGGCTGAACAGAAGTTGAGAGGGGGATGGAAATTATTCCCAATGCCCATGTACTTTCATGGACATGAAAAATAAATTGGTTAACCTTTCAGAAGAGCCTCATGTGCTGCAGTGGCTTGCCTCAGACCCCAGTTGCAGATGAAGGAGCCCTTCCTGTGGTTTGAGCCTGCTGGGTTTGCAATGGCTGTGCACAAAGGCCTCCAATGATTCATTCTTATCCTCTTCTGTGATACTCCCAAATCCCTCTGGGCCCTCCTTTTGGCTGATGTCCTGGTGACCTGCTGCTTCATCCTTAGCCCTCCATGTAGGGATTGGAAAGTCAGGGTTGAGGACTCTAAGGAGGGTTCACTTTGCAGCTGAAAGGGAGCAATCTGGGGCCAAATGTCCTGCAAATGAATCTTGAAGGCACTACATACAATTACTATGAATTATTGACACAGAATGGGAAAAACTACACTTAATGCATGAAATAAAAGAGAATGAAAATAGCTGTCTCCTTCCATCACACTTTCTCTCTTATTCCTGTTACAATCTAACATGGCGTTCCCACCGTGGGCAAAACAACAGCAGAAAGACTATTTAACCTAGACAGGGGTTTGTGTACGCAAACACCGCAGTGTGTGATGCAGTGCAATCCATTGTAAAGCAGACAGTTCTGTCTCTGGTTAAACCTTTATGCTGTCAGATTGTATTTCCCTACTTTGCATGGTAATTGTCTTCTAATGTTGTTAGGTGGCTGCAATGCCCGGTCAGAGAGTCGTGTGTTTTGGAACACTTGCTATGCTGTTCTCTGCTGCAAGAAAGTAATTTTAATTTGGTAGGGTTCCTGCAAAGGCTTATTCTGTGCAATGATCTTAACCACGTACATGAGGAGCATGCCCTCCACCTCGCTCTCCCAATGGATCAGTGTCAGTTGAAGGAAGAATCAGAGGGTTTTCCCCAGATCTCCAAAGAAAACAGACCTCCTCTTGAAATTAATACAACAGGTACAGATGTCAGCAAGAGAGTTCAAAGAAACCTCAGGTGTCACTGTATTGGAACTAGTGACTCAGCTATGGAAAAAAAAAGATGATGACTGTAAATAGATGGGATGAATTATACTGAAGGCAGGAACACCGGCTGTAGAGGTACTGGCAGATTAATAGGTGTAATTATCATAATACTATGGGAACCAGTTGAGTAATGACAGTATCTGTCAGGAAAATGCAGAAGATCATTCCTAAGCCATTGACAGGGATCCAAGTAGCCTGTAAAGAATTGTTCAAAAAGGAGGAAAATGGATCGGATCAAAGAGAAGTTTCAGTAAAATTACGCTCGATTAAATGCACCGTTATGTGTAAAACATTTGTCTGAAAGTCTTCCTTCCTCCCTTGATTAAATCCTATGGCTGTATAAAGTGTGGACTAGCTGATTGGAGTAATTCACCACAATGCATTTCAGCATTCCCTCCAATAACCAGCAGAAAAATAAGTGGCCTGTTAGTTTTTAATTTTATAAGATCAGGCCGCTAAAGACAGGGGAATGGCCAAAATAGGTGGCAATGCTCAGGCTGCACACCTTGCTATTAGGTCCGTGATGCTTGCAGCTAGCTTCCTAATAAGAGCAGAGTGTAACACACTAATGTTGCTGTTCCAGAACGATTTCTCAACACGGACAGGCGGTGTTTAAGGAAGCAAACAAGAGGATTGACTTGGCAGAGAATGGCAGAATCAGAAGACATATCACAGGTGTCCTGTCGCATAGGGACAGAGAATGGGACAGACATGTCCAATTACTGCCCAATATTGCAGCTGTAGGAATATCTTCTCACCAGCCACATGCTCCAAGCAATGATCATGTACACCCTTCATCTCTTCAAATGGGTGCTTTAGCATGGTGAAGGATGAGCTTTATCTTGTAAATGCATCTTTCTTCAGTTGCTGGCGTTGGCACATTTTGTTGTTTGTTGTGGTTGAAACTCAGTTAAAACATGACAGGCTTTGATAGACTGCCTCAATTGTTGTTTTTTTCTTTTCTTGATAATACCTATTGCATTTTGCAGTACTCTATAAAAAATGAAGGCTGCTCGGTGATAGTATGAACCAGTCAGAAGAGAAACATGACATACACAGAAAATGGATATTGTTTATGGATTTGATAATGTTGGCTCAAATGTCTGCTTAAAAAATTCCCTTTTGATTTTTGTCAGAATCACAGTCACATCAAATGACTTTTAAGTTCCACCTCAGGTAAATTATTCACCTCACGGACTTTGCCAAAACTTTTAAACGGGGGTAGAAAAAGCAGAACTTATGATCCGCCAAAGAAGGCTCAGTAAATCCCAAAGGAGCTGGTGTCGCTATGAATGCAATGCCTTTTCAGCCTCTGTTTTCCAGGCTCTGCTTTCTACTTTCTAATTTGGTAATTTCCTCTACACTGTTCTGTTTTTGCTCCACTGAGCCTGCACCATGGGAATGAGCTGGCTTTGCTTTCTGCACGGGCAGGCTAAAGTTTCCTTGGAAAGCACGGCTGGGAGGCACTGACATCACTGCAGCCCGCGGTCACAGCATGCCCACAAAGTGCATATTGCTGTTCTCACTTTACAGATGGGGAAACGAAAGCAGGGGAGTGAAGGGATTTGCCTAAGGCCACATAATGAATCAGTTGCTTGTGTCAGATTAGTTACATCTCAGGACTTCCTTGCTGCCAACCCTGCACTCGTTCCAGCAGACCGCACCATTTCCACTGCCACAGGGAGACACAGGATCATTTTTACCCTACTAGTTTAGAGGACATGCAGGTGGCTTTGTGCATACCCAAGATCAAAAATAATCCTGCTGCCAATAGTTTTAAGAGACTTTGCTCTCCTAATACAAGGCGGCAGCTCTGGAGCAAAGGTTTCTGCTTGCATGGTTCTTGACACTGTGAACTTTATGTCATTCCACAGAGGTTTTAATATCTTAATGATGTTTTTCTGGTAATATAATATGGGTTGGCAAAAATGTGCTGGGTTAAGCCATGGAACTCTGGAATTCTTTCCATATTCTTTATTCAGACACAAAAAGTAGAAGTATCTGTGTCTTGACACACAAACCAAAAGCTAGAGTAAAAGTAGACCTGCCCATCATACAACACGAGATAGTTAATCATATCATGTAACTTTACTGAAGAGGACTGACACAGAGCAGGGCAATCATCATATAAATGCTTCCTCCTGGACACGTGCCCACTTAGAGTCATAGAATAGTTTAGGTTGGAAGGGACCTTTAAAGGTTACCTAGTCCAACCCCCCTGCAATGAGCAGGGACTTCTTGGTCTTTGGTGGGCTGACAAAGAGCAGTAAATAGTACAGCCAGCAGCCAGCACCATGCTCCCAAGCCCTTCTGTCTCCACCAGGATAGCTGTGTGTTTGCTCTAGCAGCTGAGGAAGGTTGCAGGAAAGGGTATATCCAGGCACTTGAACACAGGAACACTGCTGTGCTTAGGCAAAACCAACAGAAAATGTGAGATGTACATGTTTTGACAGGAAAACCAATCGCTAGAGTGTGAGCAGAGCTGCCTATGACAATCACTGGAACGCGTACCTAAATAGAGCATGTTTCAGGATAAGGGGGTAGCAGGGAGAAACCATAGAGGCAGCAGAGAATTTCTGAAAGGCAGAGACGTATGGCAAGCAGAGGAAGGAAAGGATTCGCTCCTGCAAGGTGCTGAGCACCCTTAATGCCCACTGAGTTCAGGGGAAGAAGGAAAAATCCTGCAGTCATGTCTGCGTCAAGTTTGAAGTGTCTTAAGTGCTCCTGAAATTTCCTTCTTATAGTTACTGCCATTTCACTGCAAGCAGCCTAATGCAAGCAGATCCACTGCACTTTTTTTCATCTGATCTTTGCAATGCTAAATTGTTATATCTTTCTGATCATGTGTTCTGACAAAGCTCATCCAGGAGCGTACAGCAAAAAAGGTGACTTTTGCTGCTGTCATTTTTATTGCCTCAGTGAATAATATGAGAGAGAATTTTCCATCCCTGAAACACTGTTTCTGCCTGGCCCACATGGTAATGTCAGCTCTATAATGTTTTGCTCCCTAAGAATGACATTATTAAAATATTCAACGGCTTAAGTAGGATTCTTTCCATTGTAAGGGTGCTCTGATATAACACCGTTCTTAAAATTGCTGTCTTCAGGTCCATACAAATATTTATTATTGCTTGTACACATGAAAAACACAACCACTCAAACTGCATGATAATTTTGTATCCAGGATATAAAAGATGAAATGTTCACCTATGTCCTCAAAGAGTGAAATCAGCTTCCCGTCAGGATCTTCCTCACTTCCGTTTCAGTCAGTGGGATGTGAGCAGGGAGGGTGGGACCAAGCTCTACAATAGCCAGAGGAGTGGCACTGCCACATGCAGAAATTTCACCTACGTTGTTCCCGGCTGGAATGGCGTGTGTTCCTCTGTGCCTGCAGATGAGCAGTCACCCTGAAATTGCCTTGCCTCATGTGGCTTTTTTCATAGCAGTGAGATAACTCAGAGCTCTGCATGAAAAGCAGCACTCCATCACACCTGCATGGACTTGTGACACTGTCAGGATGGTTTTTGTTTGTCAAGCAGTCAGTGAATTGCATGGAGGCAGAGATACGTCATTTCTGGCAGATGTAATCTTGCTCTGCAGTCCTGTTTTATGCAGAAACAAAAAAAGTCTTCATTTTCATTATCACACTGTTATCATAGAATCATAGAATCATAGAATCATTAAGGTTGGAAAAGACCTCTAAGATCATCGAGTCCAACCATCAACCCAGTACAAATGCCCACTAAACCATGTCCTGAAGCACCTCATCCACACGTTTTTTGAACACCTCCAGGGATGGTGACTCCACCACTTCCCTGGGCAGCCTGTTCCAATGCCTGACTACCCTTTCAGTGAAGAAATTTTTCCTAATATCCAATCTAAACTTCCCCTGGCGCAACTTGAGGCCATTTCCTCTCGTCCTATCGCTTGTTACTTGGGAGAAGAGACCAGCACCCATCTCTCTACAGCCTCCTTTCAGGTAGTTGTAGAGAGCGATAAGGTCTCCCCTCAGCCTCCTCTTCTCCAGGCTAAACAACCCCAGCTCCCTCAGCCGCTCCTCATAAGACCTGTTCTCCAGACCCTTCACTAGCTTTGTTGCCCTTCTCTGGACACGCTCCAGCACCTCAATGTCCTTCTTGTAGTGAGGGGCCCAAAACTGAACACAGTATTCGAGGTGCGGCCTCACCAGTGCCGAGTACAGGGGCACGATCACCTCCCTATTCCTGCTGGCCACACTATTCCTGATACAGGCCAGGATGCCGTTGGCCTTCTTGGCCACCTGGGCACACTGCCGGCTCATGTTCAGCCGGCCGTCGACCAGCACCCCAAGGTCCTTTTCTGCTGGGCAGCTTTCCAGCCACTCTTCCCCAAGCCTGTAGCGTTGCCTGGGGTTGTCGTGACCCAAGTGCAGGACCCGGCACTTGGCCTTGTTGAACCTCATGCAATTGGCCTCGGCCCATCGATCCAGCCTGTCCAGATCCCTCTGCAGAGCCTTCCTACCCTCAGGCAGATCAACACTCCCGCCCAGCTTGGTGTCATCTGCGAACTTACTGAGGGTGCACTCGATCCCCTCGTCCAGATCATTGATAAAGATGTTGAACAAGACCGGCCCCAAAACTGAGCCCTGGGGAACACCGCTCGTGACCAGCCGCCAACCGGATTTGACTCCATTCACCACAACTCTCTGGGCTCGGCCGTCCAGCCAGTTTTTTATCCAGTGAAGAGTACACCCGTCCAAGCCATGAGCTGCCAGCTTCTCCAGGAGAATGCTGTGGGAGACGGTGTCAAAGGCTTTGCTGAAGTCCAGGTAGACCACATCCACAGCCTTCCCCTCATCCACTAGGTGGGTCACTCGGTCGTAGAAGGAGATCAGGTTGGTCAAGCAGGACCTGCCCTTCATGAACCCATGCTGGCTGGGTCCGATCCCCCGGTTGTCCCGCACCTGCCTCGTGAGCGCCCTCAAGATGAACCGCTCCATGATCTTCCCCGGCACCGAGGTCAGGCTGACAGGCCTGTAGTTCCCCGGATCCTCCTTCCGTCCCTTCTTGTAGATGGGCGTCACGTTGGCAAGCCTCCAGTCATCCGGGACCTCCCCCGTTAACCAGGACCGGTGATAAATGATGGAGAGCGGCTTGGCAAGCTCCTCTGCCAGCTCCCTCAGCACTCTCGGGTGGATCCCATCCGGCCCCATAGACTTGTGAGTGTCCAGCTGGCGTAGCAGGTCATAAACCTCTTCCTCTTYGATTATGGGGGGTTTACTCTGCTCCCCATCCCCATCTTCCAGCTCAGGTGGGTGAATACTCTGAGGATCACYGGTCTGACTAYTAAAGACTGAGGCAAAGAAGGCATTAAGYACCTCAGCYTTYTCCTCATCCTCAGTGGCAATGTTCCCCCCAGCATCCAATAAGGGAGGGAGATTCTCCTTGGCCCTCTTCTTGTCATTAACATATTTGTAAAAACATTTTTTGTTGTCCCTGGCAACAGTGGCCAGATTGAGTTCCAGCTGTGTTATGAAACATCTGAAAAAAGCACAAACCAACCAAACAGATGAAAGCTCCATGTGTACAGTGTTTAAAAAGTGAACATTGCAGATGTTTTCCTTCTTCAGGGTGGCGTATGATTAGCTGCACAATAATGTAAGTTATTTATTCAAAAGGGGATTGAAGGGCTGTTTCTTCTAGTCTCCCTTGATGTGCACAGGCTTCTGATTTTACGTAGCTGGGCTGCAACATATTGTTGGACACAGTGCAGGTTGTTAATCACAGCCAGTTCCATGGGACAGGTTCTTTGTAATCTGGAGACATGACTTCTTCAGCAGAAGATCTGCCACCATTAAATATATGAGATCAGCTGGCACAAATCCTTTTGAGTAAAATGTCTTCTACTGCATAAACCTGAAGTGCATTATACATAACTGCAAGGATATATATATACATAAATATATATATAATAAAATATATATATGCAGCTATGAAATGCAGTGTTTGGAAGTCATGTAATTATTATGCTTTTATGTTGAAAGTCATGCAACTTTAGAACTTTACTGTAAAAGAGTAATGAAGACTTCAATATTACGTCAATTAGATATCTTTTCTGTTATATATTATTATCTCTGTATTGCATATAAGACATTTTTATGACATGGTGCTAATTTGTTTTGGGCCAATTCTGTTTACACATGAGGCACTATTTTAGCACATTGCCTGCTTCAGATAGCGGTATTTATTCTTTGGTGGGAATTTCTAGGGATCCCACTGTATGGTTTTTATGCTTTTTAAAAAAAGGAAGTTTCTTCACAGTTCCTTTTTTTTGTAAAAGTCTGAAATCAGAATTTGGGCATAGGCCATCTTCTAGCCCCAAAGTGACCATGGCTTTCTAAAATATGATGTTGTGAACCACACCCATTGCCAAGTCTCAATGTGAAATTAATGTTGAGGGTTGAATGCAGGCAGCCCTCTGGCCATGCACTGAGCTGCTGACACGTTTACATTAAGCCCTTGTTTTTAATTCAGGGGTGTAGCATTGTCTTTCACTTACTTCCAGAAAATGCTGTGTTTTGCCACAGTAGCTCACTGCTGGGCTACTGTTTCAGGATGACAAAGAAGGGAGGTCAGAAAAGCAGCTGAACAAGTGAGTTTGTCTTAAGAGCCCAGAGAAGCCCTTTCACTCATGGAAGCATCACACATTTCTCCATTGTTATTATTACCAGCAGCAGCAGATCCACAGAAAGCTGAGGTACATACAAATGCACTCAGTGCTGTACTTTCAGAAGTATTAATACTTTTTTTGTCAGAGGCACTTCTGTCAATATAATTGTCCTCATGGTGCTAAACAAGCTGAAGTCAATCACTCTTGAATACTGGACACAGTGAAATAACAAATTATAGGAGAAAAGGAATAATTTTTGTAAGTGGAATGAAGAACAGATCTTAAAATTGCACAGACAAGCTAAAACGAAATGAACGAACAGAACAGAATGGAATAGAACAGAAAAGAGTAGAATAGAATAAAATAGAATAGAATAGAATAAAATAGAATAGAATAGAATAGGTGAGTGAACATCATCCACATCTTGTTTTAACACCATATACACCTTAAAGGGCATGCAGACAAGTAACTATACTCTCAGATTATTGTAATTTTAATTTTTTTTAATAATATTGTTGCTGCGTTGGTACTGTATGCAGCCATGGTAGCTTGGAGTTATAAGAAGCCTGAATTCTAGCTACTCTGTAGAGGAGAATTTTTTTTTTTGAGTGTTGGAGACATAACATGAATTTGGTGGGTTGCTGAAAAGGAAAGTTATTATCTGTGGCCTTTTCTTATAAGATGCAGGGTCTGAGCTGAGGAAGACGTAATGCCCAGTAAAGTAAACTTCAATTTTATAGCAGGGCTATTGCTAATATTTGGAAGAGAAAGGTAGGGGTTAAGAAGCAGGAGGTACTGAGTGGAAGGCATCCCATAGTAGTGTTTAGGGAGTATCAGGTGGCTTGATACTCAAAGGCACTGAGTATTGAGAGTGGGAAAATGCAAGGGATCTGGAGTAAGCAAGAAAAATATAAAATGAGTCATCTGTTGTCTGTTAACATTTATTTTTAGATTTTGTATGGTTAATGTAGAATACTATTTCTTATTCTGCTCACAATTTGTATGTGTTAGGTCTAATGTTGTAAGCACATAGAGAAACCTGTAAGTATAACTGTTTCCTATCAATAGTTTTTTATTTGCCAATGTGTGTGATCTTCTGTGGAAATAATTGCTTGAGAGTTTTTATAGAAATGTTTCTGTCTTATTCACTCCTAAAGTAATAATGATTATTGTTGGAAACTTCCTAACAATTGGTTTATTTAGAAGTAATACATTGCCCTTGATAGGGTTTTACACAGGCTCTGAGAGATATAAATGAACCTTGAGAGCAGCAAGTGAAAAAACTCGATCTGCATTCCTGAAATTTCCAACTACTCGTAGTGGGCTGCTTGCACTGGTGCAATAAGTGTATCTATGTCATAGGACAGAGTCTCAAATAATGCAGTCTTTGAGTACGTGTTCAAACCACTTTACATGCCCAAGAGCCATTTTAGGCACCCTCTTCTGAAGAAATAAATGTTATTGAACTCTCAGCCTTATTCCAAACATGTAGTGCAACCCGGAGCCCTAGAAACTTACTTGTGTAGATGGTGTTATCGAGAGTTATTACAGAAATGTTAAGCCTGGGAATGTCTGGGTGTGGAAACACCGAGGGAAAGTCAGGAGAAGGGCTGTGAGAATGGTGTGTGTTGATGGCCTGCAAGATCCTAGTGCACATCTACCTGCAGCGTCCCACCAAGACTGGGAGACAAAGGGCAATGAGCAAATACTGATGGAGGTGGAGGTGGGGATGGAGAAACTGACAGTTCCTAATGGGTACAAAAAGGTGTAGCTAAAGCCAGCACATGGTCACCAGCATAAGAGGAACCCAGATGTGAGAAGGACTCCACAGCTGGTGTCCTTGTCTCCCATGTTATTGCAAGGACACCTAGACACAGCACCTGCATATGCATGGCCTCTTGCCTGCCTCTTGCCTGGACAGATGACTTGGGCTTGCACGTTTTGGTGTTATGAGTAGGTGGATGTGAGAAGGTGAGTATGAACAAATGAAATTGGTTTTGTTTAAAAATAAAATCACTTCCCCCTCCTGTAAGGTTCTGCATTGTGATTTCCTACGTGGCTGCTACAGTATTTCCTACAGTGTTGCCTGCGGTTCTGTGGGATTAATGTATTCTGTAGATGAGAAGAAAATCAGGGTCTATATTTAAAACAATGCGCTTATCGTGCCTCTTCTTGCAAATTATATATTGCAGTGAATGTGCAGTGTAGTTTTTTTTATTTGGTATTGTATTTATAGAGAAGTCTGGAGGAAGTCAGAATGAGTGTGGGTGGATCCTGTAGGAGGTGAACCAAATACATCTGGTTGTGGCAGATGATGGCAATATTCTTCAGTACAAAGATACAAGGGGCAGAAAGCAACCTGAAGAACAAGACAGGTAGGAAGAAGGTGCAGGGTCAGCTATGGCTGTCTGCCAAGGAGTGGCACAGAGTGTGGCTGGGTTAATGGTGGGGAAGACCACGCAGAGAACTGCTTGTCCAAGGGATGGTAAGAATATACCACACCTGTAGGGGAGGTAGTATTTCACTGTATAGAGGAGGGACAGGAGGATACATGTCAGGAATGACTCAAATGGTTCAAATAGACTGAACTGGAGAGAAACCATGGCTTAGAGAAAGGAGGAGATCAGACAGCTTTGCAGAATCTCTTTTCTGTGGTTCTGTGAAGTAAACCTCCCTTGGTTTTGGGTAGGAGTGGATAGGACACATATATGAACAGAAAGAGGGATAGTAAGTTTTCTGGTCCCAAGAAAAACATCCAGAAGAACTAAAGACCACTGAAAGAATAATCATTTCTTTGGAGAAGAGATGAATGGAGGGGAAAGTCACCTTTTAATATAGCACCTGGTTATAGGATTGGGTGTAATATGAAACAATGATGCCCTACACCGATTGCATTCTAGAAATCAGCCAGTTTCTGATTCATAAAGTTGAAACAGCACAAGGCTTAAGGGCAATACTAATGCCTCCTTCCTGGCTCTGCTGAGTAAACCCTAAGGTGCTACCATACTAGGGTGGAGAGGAGGGGCCTGCATGTTTGCTTCTGCATGTGGTTCCGCATTGACATAAATCTATAGGATGCCACATGGAGACAAAAGTCACTGCTATTTTGGCAGCTGTAATTTTCCTGAACAATTTTCTTTTATGGTAAAATGGAAAGGTGACATATTTTTGTTTTGATTTGAGCACTGATTTGCTACTTAAAATTTGATCGTCAATTGCTTGTGTCTAAAAGGGTCTGAAAAAGACATTCATGAAAACCAAGCTGAAACAGGTTAAATTTGCTCTACAAGGGTCTCTATATTTCTCTGAAAAGTTTTTAGGGCTTTACAAGTTGAAAACACCTGACTTAAAATGATGCTGGAGAAACCAGACAGTGTGTCTAATTTTCCCCTGGCATTTGTAAAAGGAGTCTAAATGAGGTCAGTAGATCTGCACACTCATTTTCTGATGAAAGGAGATTTTATTTTTCAGTGGTGTGCCAAGAAGGGTTGAAATAGAATCAGTGTAAGAAAACCTGCAAAGCTTCCTATATTCATTATTCTGGATGGTATGGATACGTAACTTAAAAATAATGTATAGAATCATAGAATCATAGAATAGTTTCAGTTGGAAGGAACCTTTAGAGGTCATCTAGTCCAACCCCCCTACCATGGGCAGGGACATCTTCAACTAGATCAGGTTGCTCAGAGTCCCGTCCAGCCTGACCTTGAATGTTTCCAGGGATGGGGCATCTACTACCTCTCTGGGCAACCTGTTCCAGTGTTTCACCACCCTCATTGTAAAAAATTTCTTCCTTATATCTAGTCTAATATCTTGGATTTCTGTTATTTTCAGCTACTACTGGCTTATACCTAGAATCATGGGAATCATAGAATCATAGAATCACTAAGGTTGGAAAAGACCTCTAAGATCATCAAGTCCAACCATCAACCCAGTACCCATGCCCACTAAACCATGTCCCGAAGCACCTCATCCACACGTTTTTTGAACACCTCCAGGGATGGTGTCTCCACCACTTCCCTGGGCAGCCTGTTCCAATGCCTGACTACCCTTTCAGTGAAAAAATTTTTCCTAATATCCAATCTAAACTTCCCCTGGCGCAACTTGAGGCCATTTCCTCTCGTCCTATCACTTGTTACTTGGGAGAAGAGACCAGCACCTGTCTCTCTACAGCCTCCTTTCAGGTAGTTGTAGAGAGCGATAAGGTCTCCCCTCAGTCTCCTCTTCTCCAGGCTAAACAACCCCAGCTCCCTCAGCCGCTCCTCATAAGACCTGTTCTCTAGACCCTTCACCAGTCTCGTTGCCCTTCTCTGGACACGCTCCAGCACCTCAATGTCCTTCTTGTAGTGAGGGGCCCAAAACTGAACACAGTATTCGAGGTGCGGCCTCACCAGTGCCGAGTACAGGGGCACGATCACCTCCCTACTCCTGCTGGYCACACTATTCCTGATACAGGCCAGGATGCCGTTGGCCTTCTTGGCCACCTGGGCACACTGCTGGCTCATGTTCAGCCGTCCGTTGACCAGCACCCCCAGGTCCTTTTCCGCCAGGCAGCTTTCCAGCCACTCTTCCCCAAGCCTGTAGCGTTGCCCAGGGTTGTTGTGACCGAAGTGCAGGACCTGGCACTTGGCCTTGTTGAACCTCATGCAGTTGGCCTCGGCCCATAATTAGCAAAAATATTTAAATGTTGTTTTTCAAATCTCCTGATAGATATGATCAAGCTGGAAGGGAAGATTCAGGTCATTTACTTTAATCAAGGTGATCTGATAATGTCTGCTTTTGTTTCTCTTCTGCTCACTCTGTAGGTATGGCACAAAAATACAGGAACATTTAATTTTGCCACTCTCTTCTGTGGTTTAATTCTTTATAGTGAAGAAAAGCTTTTATATAAAATTATGAACAAGTGTATTGCTGCTCTGTTCTGGCCACTGGACAGATCCATGTTCAAGTGCAGCTGGGTGTCCTCTCATGTAGTTAGAAGAGTCAGAAACTTCTGTGCCTGTGGTGACTTTTAAATCTGTCCTCTAGGGTTTATTTTCTGTTGCAGTGAATGTAATGCCTATGGTTGCTCAGTTATTCCTAATCCAGATGAGTTTAAATCTAGCTGGATTAGTTTAACTCATGAGTGAGGGCAGCTGAAATGGATCTGGATGACTTTGTCCTGAAATGGACTATTAATGCTGTCACGGTTTGCTTTGGCACATCCATCTGTGGGGACAGGCACCTGGGCAATGCCATAAACTACTCATGCTGGAGTGGACAGAGACTGCTTGATTACAGATGTATTAATGACAGTGCATTTGTAAGCACAGCTTCCTCCAATTCTACGTCAAAGCAGCTTACAGACACTTACGCTGTGTCCATACTAGTAAATTAAGTGTGTTCAAGACTGTTGTCTGGCACTGAGCCTGACTGACTTGAACTGACCTCCTAATAACTCACTGTTAAAATCTTTTCTTCACTACCCAGTGTTCCCAGAGAGCATTGCTTTTGGTCTGTGCTAATTCCTGATTAAATCCAGAAATTGTCTGGGAGCAGAGGCCAGATATGTGCCAGTTCCAACAATTCCCCACAGAGATAACTGAGTGCTCGGGTGTATTTTCTGGGACTGTTTGGTTCACTAGCATAAATATAGTATAAAGGGTTACACAGCTCTCCTTTGAGGTGTCTGTTTTACAGAGGAGCAGTCGAACTGTGCAGCCACCACCACCAAAAAAATAAAGTGCCAAATCTGAGTATAGGACTCAAGTCCTGGCCGTAGCACTGAGTTTAGTTTGTTTTGCTCGCTGAGGTCCTAGACTGCTTGTTTGTATCTTGTTCATGGTTTACAAAGAGTTTGTTCAGTCCAGCTGGAATTTAGCTGGGAATATGTGTGAAGACATGTTTCTGTCATTCACACAGGCTTCCTTGCCATGCACAAATTATGTCCTTCTATGTGATGTTGCAAGTCTTAGATTGAAAAAAAATTACATTCTTTTCACATAAAACCTCTTTCAAGCACTGTACCTACTTTCCTGAGTCTCTTGTGATGGAGGATCAGACACAACTACTATCAAAGTTCTATCCATTTTTCATTCTTCTTCTGATATTTTTGTTAAGATTCAATAACACTTTCACTGTGTCAGTTTTGACATTAAAAAGGTAAAGGAATGAGGGAATTAATCCTTCTTTAAAGCCAAATAGAATTGTTAAACCTGTAACTAGTGAAATGACTATTCTTCTCATATTTACTATGTTTTTTACTTTTGAAGTATTTGAGGTATGTGTGCATCACCCTGCTCCAGTTGGTCATTTTTGTATTTGGGCCTAAGATCTCATCAAATATGTGTTTTCCTCTCTGTGTGATGCTGGGTACTGGGATGTCATGAGATGGAAACCATCAAGCGTGGATGGCTTCAGGAGCTGGTTTCCTGCAGGCGGGAGCTCCTGCCCATGAGGAGTCACAGACTGCCTCAGGGAGAGATGTTCTCCGGGTGTGACTCCTGGCTATCGGTTGTTGTGTGCTGCTGTAGTCAGCATGCAGACGGCAGATAGGTGTGTTTGTGTGAAGGAGACACCCTTGGACCGAGTGGGCTGCCTCGAGTCCTGCTGTTGATCTCATCTCCAGCCCTGCTCCCTAAGCCTTGCTCCTCTTCCAGCTTCAAAACTCACTTTATTTCAGCTGTGATTCCTGACCTGCCTAGAAACGCTTATTCCTGCCTGTTCGCCCTTTGCTTACTGTAGACAAACCCTCATTTCTTGAGCTTTGGCCAGGCCTTCGATGATTCCCTTGCCTTGACCTGCCATGTGTTGTGGCTCCTGGGCTGCTGACGGGGTCTGGGCTCCCGGCCACAACATCTGCCTTCAGGCAGGGTAACCAGCCAGAAGGGGGGACCATGCCTGTCCCCTGTAGCATCCCTACCTGTCCTCTATAGTGTCCTCCTCTGTTGTGCTGCATAGGTAGGACGGGTTTGCTAAATCCATTATGTTTTGATTTTTGCCATCTAGGATGGTGTGGGAGAGACAAGCTGGCAGATGAGTGTGTTGGACAGGCTGCGAACCGCGTGTGATAAGCAGGTTTTGTGAATCCATCCGGCTGTATTAAAATTCCTGGTAGGAAGAAATGTGCCCTTCCACAGCTATGAGCAAATTATTTTTCTGACTCCAGAGTCAGGAACCTGCTTTCCAGTGACACACTGTTTCTATTACTAATCTCGCTGCACCTGGCACCGTGGTATATGAACAGCATGGAAATTTTACATCAAGGAAAATGTAACACCAGGCCAACACTGAATCTTATCCGGTCTGGACACAATACAAAGGAGGGGCTTGAGAATTTCATCTGTTGCTGACAACAGAGAGATTTCTCAGAATGCCTCACATTTAAACCAGAATCAGAAACCTAAATTCAAGCTACAATCTGCTTTTTGCTCCATTTTTTTAATAGTAATTTATGTACCATTTGTTTATTTTATTAATATTTTTCAAAAAGACTATGAATTTCCTGCTTTTATGGGAAGTCTTGACATTTGGTAAGGTATTTGTTGAGCAGATCACAGTGCTGGTGAAAATTTTCCTGAATGTAGGAATCTATTCATACAGTCCAGAGCTTATTAGTGTTTTCTGTCAATTGGCAGCTTTGGACAGGATACAACCCAGTCTGAAATTACTGGGATTTTCCTTTGATGGTGTCCTTTTTCTGTGGGTTACTGTAATGTCAAATATCAGAAGTGAGCACAGCAAGACTTCTGCCTTCATGTTCCCCACATGTCTCCTGAGAACTTCTGACTGCTCTTCAGAAGAACACTGTAAAAGTTACAAAATCAGGATACAGAATACCAGGGATATGGTTACCCATATGACTTTTGGTCTCCTTCCATACACAGCGATATGATCTTTAATTACGTAACCGTTGATTAATGCTTAAGGGAATAGAGTGCTGTTTTGGAAAACTCGGTTTTATTCCTGCCTCTACCAGAGAGCTGCTGTGTGGCGCTGGGTAAGTCAGTTAAATCGTTAGGCCATGAATGTGTTCCCAGTGTGTTACACCAAGGGACATATTTGCTAAAGCGTATAATGCTTTACATCTCCAGCTATGCCTGCTGGAACTGTGCTTTGAGCTTGCATAAAATATTAAGGATCGCCCTTCTATTTGGTTAAGCTTGGGAATCATCAATTAATGAAGGCTTTTAACAATTTTAACTTGAATATCTGTGCCTCAGGTTCCTAACTATTCTGTGAAAAAAGAATAGCATCTACCTTGCAACAACTGTATTGTGGAGAGAAATTAATTAATGCTTCTAAAATGCTCAAATGCAGTGCATCTCAAAGGAAAAACCCAGGAGGAAATAAACAATTTTGTTATCTGTGCAAAGCTTTTGTATATGTGTTTAATGAAAAAAGGAAAAGAAGAAAAAAACCTGAATCACAAGCTGAACAAGAAGGTTAAAACAAAATACTGAATAACAACTCCTGTACTGAATGAAGTTGTGATCCCATGAAGAAAATGCAAAGTGATAATTTAATTAAGGATTAGAAGACAAGATAAAAGGGGAGCATGCTAAAGGTTTTAAGGTACATAAAACACTGATGTAAAAACCTATTCATGTTAGAGTGACAGAACAAGAAAAACATACAAAAATGCAGCAAGGGAGATCAAGATTGATATGGATAACTTCAGGTGAGAGAAACTTTCAAAACACAAATATGGGGGATATACAGACTCCCATTCTCCATGTTTTTGCTAGTTTCATCCCTGTTTGTACCTCGTTTTTTCCTCTACTTATCATGCTAAAATTTTGGTTTTGCCTTTTTTAAGCTGACTTTGTCACCATTCCAGTATACCTCCTCCTTGTGTTTGAAGTCCATAAAGTACTCGTGATGTAGCCACATCAGTCTGTTGGCTATACTTCTTTTCTTTCTGTTGCGATATTTACCCTTAATACAGTTTCTTCAAGGAACTCAGTCTTTTTAACAGGTTTCCACCTTGATTAGCCTTCCAGGAGGCTGTATCTTGAAATTTCCTCAATATGTTGAAATCTGTCTTCCTAAATACCGCTGTTTTTATTTGCCTGTTCTCCTTTCTTCTAAACATGTCATTTCGCTCTTGCTTTTTTACAGATGCCCTTTCCCTTGGTATTCGCAACAATTTTCCCCTGTTGGTTGGAAACTCCTAATGGTTTTCTGTGCTATTTAATCTCAAAACAATTGTCAAAAGAATAATCATAATGTAGATTTTCAAAATAAATTATCTACCAGTTCCTCCTCGCTTGGGTCTGTAGGGAAAGCTCCACTGTTACAGCATCTGTGCTCTTTTCCCCTTTGAACGACACTTTCCAACAGGTCAGTTTTGTTGGTGGACTAGAGAGCTAACATATGCTCCTTGACATCTTCCTCAATGACAAGATCATAGAATCACAGAATCATAGAATCATAGAATCATTAAGGTTGGAAAAGACCTTTAAGATCATCGAGTCCAACCGTCAACCCAGCACCCAGGCCCACTAAACCATGTCCTGAAGTACCACGTCCACACGTTTTTTGAATGTCTCCAGCGTTGGTGACTCTACCACTTCCCTGGGCAGCCTGTTCCAATGCTTGACTACCCTTTTGGTGAAGAAATTTTTCCTAAAGGAAAAAGATAACATCTTCTACATTATATTAAGTAGTCCTGTAAAACGAATTAACCCACAAAGTCTCTTATTTAAGTTAAAGTATAGATGTCAATGGAATAGGCTCGAGTCCCAATTTGTATATCTTTCCATTTTTGGTGCAAATTGTTATTTTCTTTCTCAGTTCAGATACATTTCATAATACTTTCATGTTGTCGAGGATGATCTTTATTCTACCATGGAAATAAAATTATTAATGGTTCTCTGATTTCTTCCAAGTAAAAGAAAAAAAAATAAAAAAAAAAAAAAAAAAAAAAATTGCTGAGAGAATGAAAATCCAGGTGGCTGGATGAAAAGTGTGAAGGGAGTAAGAAAATATGGTGATGATTAGATCTTGATCGTGCCAAGAATATATAGGAAATCACAGAACTGTATGTAATCTTCACCCAAAGCGTTTTAAGGAAAAGGGATCAAAACAGCGTCTGCTGTTTGAGTACATGGTGTGAAGAAATGCTCAGATATCAACAATATGAAATAAGGGCAAACACAAAGTGTTGTTATTCAGAGGGCAGTATCAAACACAACTACTTGAAGGTGGAAATAAGTAGACGACAGTACTTCTGATAATGACAGGGGTTTGTAATGTGAGATGCATATAAATAAGGCCAAGAAACAATGCTGTTGCCAGGAACCTAATCTCATTCTGGAATTATTATTGTAAGGAAGAGGTTATGTCAGACAGGGGAGGTAATTATTTCACTCCACTTGGTACTAGCGAGGTTATCTGGAGAACTGTGTCCAGTGTTGTGCACTGAACCTCAGGAAAGATGTAAACAAATTGGAGAGCATCCAGGAAAGAGCATTAGTGATTATGAGAGATTCAAGAAGCCCAAGCAACAAAAAAGTTGAAAGAACTGCAGCTGTTTTTCAAAAGTGTGGAAGACTAAGGAGGGACTGGAGTAATTTTCTAAGATGTTAAAGGTTTTTATAAAGATACCTGTGATCAACTATTCCACATAGTCACTGGGGAAAAGAAAAGAAGAAAGCAATTGAATTTGAAGGAAAGATGGCTTAAGGTGGATATTAAGATACCTCAGAAGAGGCTGCATTAAGGAGCTGGTGGCATCAGAGATTTTAAAGAACAGCTGAAACAAACACTTGCTAGGGATGGTCTAAGAAGGCTTCAAAATATCCCACTGGGTTTAGGCTCTTTCCAGCCCTCCGTTCTTATGATTTGGCTGTCCGCTATCTATAGTTACAATCTGTAACTTTAAAAGAAGAATACGATATCAAGTAACTTACAAAAATACCCCACCGCATCTTACAGTGCAAGACTGACCATCAAAGCGTTGGGTGAGCTCTGCAGATCCCCAATTTCTTTTTGAGAAAAACAGCTTCAGTCCTCTCCAGCTGGATGATTCCTGTTTTTCATCCCAGGATGAATAGTTCTGGGAGCAAGGGTTGAAAGTAGGATCACTTCCCCTCTGTGTCCTCAAGAATCAGAATTCCCCTCCCCTGCTCTCCATATTATTTCTCAGCTCTTTGCGTTTTGCTGCAAGCGAGACATGAAAAACACCTTTAGTTTTATGTAGGTTTTTTATAGAGATGTGCAGCTTCTCTGTAAGGGAGAGGAGCAATGATCAGCACCCCTTTAAGTTGGAGACTGTCAGAGAGGTGCCTCTTTTCTCTGCTTTTGGGAGGGATCCCAATCATGGAGCTGCAGCAAAAGGAAGGGAAGGCATCATTCCTTTTCTTTTATTGTTTGCCTATTTTTAATAGCCATTCTGCAGCAGAATGGGGGATGAACTTACTGGATACTTAATAGATCAAGTCCCTTTTGGGCTTGGATTCAAGGATATTCACTTTGGAAGAAATTCCCCCAAAAGGAGACAGATGTCAGTTCAGTTGAATAACCTGTTCAGCCACAATGACAGAATTTCTAAGCAGTAAAAGAAGTGTGTGTCTGTGTACAAGATTGTAGTCAGCAAACTTGAGGGTTTTATGGCACTTCAGGCATACAAATGCTACTTTGGATGACACACTTACTGATGTATTCTTCTTTTTTTCTTTTCTTTTCTTTTCTTTTCTTTTCTTTTCTTTTCTTTTCTTTTCTTTTCTTTTCTTTTCTTTTCTTTTCTTTTCTTTTCTTTTCTTTTC
>JASVER010000104.1:432001-519602 GCA_030449065.1 Oceanodroma leucorhoa | reverse complement strand
CTTTTCTTTTCTTTTCTTTTCTTTTCTTTTCTTTTCTTTTCTTTTCTTTTCTTTTCTTTTCCTTTCTTCTTTTCTCTTCTCTTCTCTTCTCTTCTCTTCTCTTCTCTTCTCTTCTCTTCTCTTCTCTTCTCTTTTCTTCTCTTTTCTTTTCTTCTCTTTTCTTTTCTCTTTTCCTTTCCTTTCCTTTCCTTTCCTTTCCTTTCCTTTCCTTTCCAGCAGCTAAGTCAGCATCTCCTTCTGTCATTTTATGTGGAATGCCTGCTCACATGTGCTAGCTAAGGGCTGTTTGGGTTTTGCCTTTTCTCACATTTATGTAGTAGCATGCATATACCCACATTTCTAGAATACAGTGTCAAGCTGCATAAATATATTCTGCAGTGAAGGTAAGGTGACAGCTACAAGCAGCCTTTTGTACTAAAGTGTAAAACACTCAGTCTATAGCCTTAAATGGACTATCTTAGAGGTCTAGAAAGCATTCCAAGCTTTGCTTAAATTTTCAAGATTAGTGAGTGTTTCATAAAGATCACTTGTATGTGGCATGAAATAATTATTTTAATCCTGGAATGATTCCAGCTATTATTTTATCTCATGTTAAAATTCCTGGTTTTGATTGTGCTGAAGGAATGTTCACTATTGTTGTAGTTGAGTTTATAACAATCACTATATTGTTTTAATTGACAAGAAGATCCATTAATAGCATAAGGAGCTGTTTTCTGTTTCAAACTGAAAAGAGAATTCAATCCTAGATGACAGGTGGGTGAAATGAGATATCTGTGAGCCAGTTGCCTTAATCTCTGAAAGCAGATTTTAGATCTTTAGATGTTTAGAAAATGTATACCTACAATACATCCTAAATAAAATGAATGGGAAGTTTAAATATGTATTACTAAGAAGCAGTAAAAGTTTTCTGTGTTTAAAGAACAGCTTTCAGTTTTAAATCAAAAGAGTAGTTACAGCAGAAGAAAGGGAAACTGGAAATGCCTTGGAAAAATAAGTAAAACTAATAAAATAGATTGGACTTTTTTGACTGTTCTGGTAGCGTATAAAGACCTAAACATTGCAAGGAAACAACTACTGACAGACAAAACCCCTCCAAAACTGTGAGACCCTGACCTACTAGCAGTAGGCTGTGGTGCTGCATTGAGAATAGCTGGTTCTGGAAATACTGTTACATGCAGAAAGAACCTCTGTTATCACTAATATCTTAAAAATCAAAGTCATCAGTGCAGTATCATAGTTGCAGAATGTGTTATTTCTGTAGGGAGCTTGGTCAGTTTTTTTCACAAGGCTTAATGCCTCTTCTTGTTAGGAGCTAAATCCAGTGGTTTCTAACTGTGAAATAGTTCTGTGATAAATTCTTACAAGATCAGAGGGACTGCTCTGATACAGCACTTTATCAAATTAATACAATGACTATTGTTTCAGTTAACGTATTGCATTATTTGCTTCACTTCACTCCCTAACACTCTCAGAAGGAAAGCTAAGCAGTGTATTACATCAATTACAACATGGCATGCACCGTAGTCTGGTGTATGGGATTTGTTTATCTCCTTGTTTTTCAGTACTTAACCTTATGGCTCAAGAATCATTATGTGCCCAATTAACTTTGGTTTATATGCTCTGTGTGTTTTAAGTCTGCAGCACTGTTTCTCTAAAAAAATTACTTTTCTACAAAACTGTGATCATTTCAGCCAGCACAGGCCACATTGAGACCTGGAAGTTTATTACCTTATCGTGGGTCAAAAGAGAACAGATGTAGCTACTGAATATAGGGTCGAGAGGGGATGGATTTGGTTACGGAATACAGTCATACCTTAGCTTCTTCAAGACTGTACCAGATACTTGAATGTTATTCGGGGACCTTTAAAAGACAGAAATAATCTACATTATTTTGGCCTAGCACCTTTAATAATTGGAACTACATGTTAAAGGCTCTCAAGAAATTAATAAAGTTTAATGCCTCTAATTTCTTTTGACCAAGGAACTGTTGAGAACTCAGACTATAGAAAAGTGCTCTGCATATAATGCTATTTGTTTTTCCATTTTCTTGTTTGCCGTGGATAAAATTTCTTGCTAAGATGATAATGGTTTTAAAAAAATATCTTCTAGGAACCTCTAAATATAACTTCTGGATTTTTCAGGTTCTGCTGTTTCAATGCAGTATTGTGAAATAGTCATTACCTGATCATTGCGCAGATTTTAGTGAGATGGTCATTACTTCAAATATAAATGTAACTTTAAAAATGTGCATTTATTTTGAAAGCTGCAGTTCATTATACTGTCTGAATTTATGTATTTATTTAGATTTTTGGAACACTAAAGAGGCTTTTTCTGCATATGCACTCAGAACTTTTGACATAATATAAAATTTATCCTAAGTGCAGCACTGAAAGACACCCCTGCCGAAAAATCATTCTTTTGAACATTTTTAGTCTCCTCTATCCTACTATGTACAAAGCTCTGGAAAAAATAGGATTGTGCAATGTAATCTGGGGGTCATCAGAGCTGGGCTGTTTCAAGCAAAGAGGAAAGTACAAATTTCAAAGGTGTGGAGCCCCCACTAAGAATGGGCTGCAGCATCCTCCTTTAGTTTCAGCCTATAAAGCTCCAGCCTGAATCCTCCTACTAATTCTAAGTGAGCAAAGGTGGCCTCAGAGAATAGAGAGTCTCCTCAAGTAAGCCTACAGCTCGCAATTAATTTGAGTACCTAACTTAACCTAGCCAAATGCAAAGCCCTACCTCTAGGCTATTCCACCACCACTGTTTTTGCTTTTGGCTAGGTGTAATTAGAAGAATGACTCTGTGTATAACAATGCTTTAGGATTCTTTCCCAATAATTGCAAGACAATATGTCTCTCCTTTTGAGGGGAATGGTGGAAATGTAAGACTGTCAGTACTCAAATGAGTAGCCCTCCGCCTAAGAACAGACGCATTCCAGTCAGAGTTAAAAAAAAAAAAATTGACTTCTAATCTGTAACAAGGCATCCAGCCTGAAAAAAATAACCAAATTGCAAGACACCTCCAGATTTTCTTTTTCTCCTGTGTGAAACACAGCGGTACTTAGACCAAAAGAGTCAAGATTATATGTAATGAAACTCTCAGCTAAGAATATGATAATCCTTTTTATGCAGCAAAGAGTAAGCACATTAAATAGTGTAATAATTTGTCATTCCAAGAGAACGTGTGTGAAAACTCATGGAAATGTGGTAATGGATTCTGATGCTGATGTATGAAACTCTTCCAAAATGTGTAACCTCCTCCCCTGCCATGCAAAGAAACTAGTGATTATTACATATTCATGAACCAGATGTGAGCCTCAGCAATAACATACTTTTAAAATTTGGTTAACTGTATATAATAATAACTGTATATAATCTTTGCTTATATATATCATGATTGGTTGTTTTTTCAATATATTGGAAACGTCTGCCTGAAGCTACTGTTCAAGTTAACAGCAAAAGGTGGTTGTTTAGTAGAAACCACTTTCAAACAAGGACTAAGCAATATGGTGCAAAGAACAGTGAGACATCCTCCAGTGACTGTCCCATGAGGATGGTATTTCATACTGTTTAAGCTGGAAGGTGCTAATGGTCACTATCAAAGAGGTCTTTGCTCTCAAACTATGTGAGATCTTATTAAAAGTAATGAATGCAATAAGCACTCCTGTTGCATTTAATGAAGCATGGTGAGATCTCAGCTGAACTCTTGTGTGGGCAAAAGGGCTCCTGTGCCTTGATGTCCTGTGTATAGCTCATGTAGTTAAAGACCAGAAAAAGGAGTTCAAAATGTGACTTTGAAAGAAAGGAGGTAGAGATTTGTAGGCAATGAACTCACTGTTGAGATAAACATCAGGGTTTCTCTAAGGAAACAACGTGTTCACAGTCTATTTTTCTAGTGTTCAGTGAAACAAGATTTTTTTGAGGGGAGGAGGGCAATGTGGAATGAATGGGATTACATCAAAGAAATTCCTGAGTCAAACAATAAAGTCCTTTTCTTAAATGCAAATGGCTTTTCAAGGTCATGAGTATTGATAAATAGCATGGACCAAAGAGACACTTTTACCAAACCAACTTCTAAATCTTTTTTTCTGATCATGAGAGAGAATCAGATTTTTGGAGCCCTGCAACACAAGGGTCAAATTGCTGATGAACTTTCTGCTGTCCCATGTTAAAATGTAGTGTGCTGGGCAATGAACATTGAGGACATGTCTCCTGGAGAGGAAGCCTTGGAAGAGGAAAACTACATTTCCCCACTTTAGAGCTCTTTGGGGTCCATCATAATGTCCTAAAACTGATCTGCATCTACAATTAGAAAGAAGCAATAGATGTAGCTTGGGCACTCACAAGCAACTTCTCTCAATGGCAGTAATGAACCTCTGTGCTCTCTGCTTTTTAGGGAAAAGTCACTGGAGGAGTGGTATCTGTCTCAGCCTTATTGTAGCCAAGTTGCAACTGGGCAACAAGACCATCTGGCCACGGCAGAAACACACCCGTGAATGTTCCATATCCACAGAGAACTCAGCCAATCTGTTCTGAGACGCATGGAAACCCATACAATTTCCTTATAAGAGCGTGGGAAATAAAAAACACAAAGAAAAGTCTGCAGGCCTAAAACAGATGATGAAACAAAATTATAGCTAGACTGTGAGTCTAGAACTTATCTTATTGGGTCTTCAGTAAGAATTGTTGCTGCAGCACGCAGGACCATTTATACCACCTCATTCCAGTTTAAGCCTCGCAGACTTGTTTAGCAATGGAAAGCTACCAGGCTCTCTGAGTGGATCATTCCCTTTAGGTAAGGAAACATATAGCAATGAGCCATACCTTTGAAATGGAAAAAAAAGTGGCATTAAACAAGTAAAATTTTCGTAATATATGCTGAATTTTGAAGATTGTTTGTGGATTGTTTTACATTCTAACTGAATGCATAGGAAGACATTTTCTAATTATAAACAAATAGGCACCATTGAATTTTAAGTATTAACAATTATTAAAAACCAATTAGTGGTAAACTGAATTAAAACAAACAAGTGTGAAGAAAGGGTAAGTAGGAGGTTTTGTACTGCAGTCATCCTACATGGCAAAGTTGGCTTACGGTTCCTCAAGGACTGATTAGTCCTATAAAGATTTTCACAGTAGCAGAACACACATATTATTAGTTACAGATTTATTTGAAACTCAGCTCAGCTGGTGGAACTTATTTTCCCAAAATGACTTTTTTTTTTAATAAAAAATGTCTATAGGGTCTCCTTGTCCAAAATTACTATGGTGACAAAACAATTCTCTGAGTATAAAATCATGTCTGCAGTAACCCAAAAGAAGAGCAGCTTACATGTCCAATATTGAATTTCCATCGAAGACTGACACCATGGCAATGCGTTTCCATATTCACATGAAAGTGTATGCTGCTGTAACAACAGCAAACAAGCTAAACCATGCATACCTGGCCTGTGGAGTCCGCAGTCCTTAGCATTGCAGAAGGGAGAAAAGGTCTTACCACCAATGTTTGTTAAAGTCTGCTGGAACACAGAAATGTTAAAAAATCTATTAATAACTATGCCTACAAAGAGAAAGTGACTTAGCATGTTTTTTTTTATTATTTTTTTCTCATGTTGGAGAGGAGGACAAATTGAAGACTATATCCATAGAGTCACAGATTTTCTCCTAAAATAGGTCTCTATCAGACACGAAATCTGCTTTACTACGTAACCCAGAGCATACACACATATTTTCCTGCTAATGGCTGCTGTGCAGCAAGTTATTTTGATATTTTGTGCTACTTTCAAAGAGAACATTACTGAGCCTGTTATCTTTGGTTGAATGAGTAAGCGTATCACTTGTGGAACTGTTGTGGTTTAACACAGCCGCTCGCTCACTCCCCCCCCCCCACAGCGGGACGGGGAGAGAATTGAAAACAAAATTCACGGATTGAGATAAGGACAGTTTAATAGAACAGAAAAGAAAGGAATAATAATAATAACAATGGTAATAATACATTAATGATACAATATATGAAATGAGTGATGCACAATGCAATTGCTCACCACCCGCCAATACAATAGCCAAAGCGATCACTCCTTCCGGGACCCCTTCCCCCCTCCTTCATATACTGGGCATGACGTCACATGGTATGGAATACCCCGTTGGCCAGCTGGGCTGGCTGTCCCGGCTCTGCTCCCTCCCAGCCTCTTGTGCGCTTGGTAGAGCATGRGAYGATGARAAGTCCTTGAAAAGTAGATTACCTAGCAACAACTAAAAACATCAGTGTGTTATCAACATTCTTCTTACACTAAATCCAAAACATAGCACTAGGAAGAAATTTAACTCTATCCTAGCCAAAACCAGGACAGGAACACTGGAGAAAAGAGTAGAAAACCAAATGTCAATGTCAATGAAGTTATTTTCCTGGGCCCCCATCTTGTATTTTCAGCTTCCCATTCTTGCTCTCTGCTAACAGACTCCTTTTTCCTTCTGTCTGGGCTTGCCTGAGCACCGCTTCTTATACCACTAATTTTCATCACCCTAAATACATTACCACTGCTAGGAGTTGGCTGGCAATCGCAGAACTGGGATAATTATGTCGTACTCCCAAGGGTAGCTTAAAAAAAGTAGAGCTGTGGAATTTTCTTTTTCTCTTCCCCTTTTCTTTTCCTCTTTCTGTTGGAAACTTTCTAAACTAAATATGTCCATCCCTAGAGGGAATGTTTCTCAAAAAATGTAATATAGATAATTCATCAAGTTGAAATAGAATAGCATAATAAAAGTGGGGGAAGAATATGCTGTAATAGAATGCAGGAAAGGCAGTGACATGGCAACATTATTCATATAGACAGACACTAGCGAGATGGAAGTTTAAAAAACTGTCTCTTGCCGTAGGCATGTTTTAGTTTGCTGTTCAGTATTGTTTTCCAGTGTTTTTGTTGTTGTTGCTGAAGAACAATAACAAAAATAGCCATTAGAAACATGGGATAAAAAGAAATCTTTTTTTTTTTTTTTTCCCCTCTGAGAGTCTTATGATGCCTCACCTGGAATAGGATCAATCATGCTGCGTAGCTAACTATTCATTTCTCTGTTGCAATTGTGGTTTATTTGAATACTGGTGGGTTCTGCAAGGGTGGTTGTGCATGTGTGTAGGCTGTAGTGAGTTGATTTTTTTTATTCCTTCAGGTGCCTAGGTTCTGACTTTGCTTTTAGTTTAGTACAGCAGTGCTGTACTATTGTCCTCTTAGCCCTTTGTTTTCTAGCGATATGTTTTCAAGTTCCTGTATCAGGTTTCTGTCAATGCACAGTCTAGTATTTCCCCCAGAGGAGAGATTTTCCATTTGCTTTTGCCATTTTCATTCACACTGTGTGACAAATGCGGTCAGTTCCAATGGGCGAAGTCTTGCCATCCTGTTTCCCCATCCCTTGCTCAACCTCCTACATTAGTGCAGCTGTAGGTGCTTACGGCTGCCAGACAGCCCATCTCTTGCTCCATTCATTTTTCATCCTTGCTTCTCTCCTGGATAAATGGTGGCAGAAGACCTCTGAACTCTCTTTTTGTGTTTATTCCCCCTCTCATGTCCTCAGAATCTCCTTTGAGGACAGAATATTAAGACTGGGCATGCTTGCAAGTTTATATTTAAGCCCTTTTAGAAAGCTACATGTTTGAATTTTCCTGCTGCCATTACCACTAGTATTCTGTAACCTTCTTTTTACTTCTCTGTTTTGTTAGGAAACTTGGAAGTTTTGCCCTTCCTAGCTTTAAGGCTTTCAACCTCATGACTATGCTCTGTTTTTCTGGATATTGTGAAGGAGGGAAGACAGAAGCAGAAAACAACACTTTTAAATTCTGAGCGGCCTCTCCACCCCTCCAAAGGATCTAAGAGCCCACAAAGACAGGTGTGTTATTTCTGTGGAGATTTGTTTTCCATTTGATCAGGCTAAGATCAGTCAGGCTGAGCAAAAGGTGTTTGAGAAGTAAAACAAAAGTTAAACCATGCTTTTATGTGAGCTTTATTTTTTTCCTTGAGGATTTATTTTCTTTCATATTATGAAGCACCAATAGTGCTGTCAACTATAAAAGATTAGATCTTGTGGTGCAATGTGCCAGGGTTTATAGGATCAGGCAGGGCATGGTGAGGGTTTTTCTGGTCACATTTTATCTTCATAAATTCATAGCACTGGCTTTCTGTGCTTGGCTTGAGTAATGAGGGCTCACAGCTTCCACTGCATCCTCTCTAGGAGCAGCACAGCCTTCAGTATCCTTCTCCTGTTTTCCAGCTCATATTTTCAGGTGAAAGGCAAGTTCCCAAAAGGCTCTGTGACCTCTCCTGGTTGTCTTTTCTTTATTGGAATTCAACCCCAAGGATTTGTCAACTTTGGTTTTGTTCAGTTATGAAAAAGCAAAATTAGTTCCAGGTTCAATGTGATAACATTTCTCTGGTTGGAAATAATACAGCTTTGATCAATACTGTGTTAAAGGAGCTCGCCCAGATACAGTGGGCTGGCTTCTACTAGTTTTACTGAAGATTTGAAAACCAGAACAGTTCAAACATGATATACATGGAACGTGGGGTTCTGGGCACAGCAACTTCAATGGAGTGTCTGTAGATTGGTGGCAGCATACTGTGTGTCATGGCATGATGATATAACTAATCTCAGCTCTGTCCATCTCTCTTATAAAGATAACACAAAATTAACAATTATGGAAGAAGAAAGGATGAGAAGGCACTAGATGCTCCTAGAGTGGGAAGGAGAGACTGGAATGACTTGATATTTTCAGTAAGAACCTGGAGTTGTGGAGACACTTGACGTGCTGGTGGGGGAGGAGCACATTCATCCTTTTCATATGGGAAGGTGCTGGAGGTTACTGGATCTGGTCAGCATCATGATCTAGGGGATTTCTGCTTCCTGGTCCACTGGAGCTAAGTCTGGTGGCCTTGAGAACTGAGAGGATGGATCCCTCCTGGCCCAGTCCAGTAGAGTCAGACTGCTGCTTTTCCCATTTGTAAGTTCAACCAGTAGTGAGGCTGAGCGTGTTTCCTCACCCACATTACAAATGTGGTTGGCCACGCAAATCACCACAGAGGCCAGTGCTGTTTTTACCAATGTGAAAACAAACAGCTCTCACGTGGCCATAAACTGCATGGACAGTCCAGCCTGTTCCTCCTTGTTTGCTTACCGGGGTTGAAGTTTGCGTTGGACACACACACACACACACACACTGAAATGCTGTGGGTCTCTCCAAAAGCTTGCCGTACCTAGAAACTCTCCCCCAGGCCCTGGTTTCCACCAGTTGCTGACCCCAAGACTCTTAAGCCCCCAGGCTTATGGTCCCACCTTGGTGGTTGGCACTCGGACCTCGTACCCTGTTCAGTGTCCATTCTGATTTGGCATTCACTAGGGCTCACCCACACGGGCTCAGAAGAGAGAGCACAGCCACACTTAAGGTAGTTAGAAAAGGGGATTTAGTAAGAATAGAGGAGAGATTACAGTGATCATGCACAGGGCTCAGTTAGACAAGGGCACTGACCAGCAGCTGTTTTTTGTGTGACTGGCTTCTTTCATCCTCACTACTCTATGCTTCCCCATGTTTCTTTCTCTGTGGTTTGCTCCAGTTCCTAGAAGAAAGGAAGGAGCACCTGATGCTTGAGCAATGGCTATGGACTGAGAAAAATACAAAGCTCCTGTATTTTTAGTCGGGAAACTTATTCCCATCCCAAACTCTTACTTTTTCTGCCTGGTCAAGCAGGCTAGGAACTAAAGGGACACTTAGTGCTGTCATGGTGAATGCTGTTGTTTCTGTGGTGTGTGTTAGCTGGGATAGCCTTAGTCCAGCGTCCATTATATCACACAGTTGGCCAGCAGTAGTCAGTGGCAGTCATGCCAACATGACCTCCAGATTGACCAAACTTCTTGTTGCTGGCAGTATTACCCTGGGACAAAGCAGTTGCTGTGTTTTGCTGAGTGTACCACACTTCTTCCTTCCCCCTGCTTCCTCACCCTATTTGTCCTCAATATGCTTTGCAGAAATGAACTTATGGGACTTCTAGATGTTTCCCCATGCAGGGAGCGTCTTCCACAGACAGCCTTGTTTGAGTAAAGTGAGCAGAATGAGGCTAAAATTATGTTGCCTTAATCTATAACAGTAATCAGAAATGAATCATGTTATCAATGTATGGTGATAAAATTCTCTGGGGAGATTGGAAGCAAATGCTGTCCTTTGTTTACCATGTAGCTTCCTTTCCTTGAAATGCAAGTAATCACTCCATATGGATCTACAAGGTTAGGAAATGGCCTAAGGACACTGTGAACTAGAAGGTATCAGTGGCTGTGAAATAATGATCCTTTTCTGAGACATTTACAAACACCTCACAATGACCCTTTGAGATGCTCTCATCTGTGTTTGTCAGAATGGGAAACAGGTAAGAGAATATGAAAGAATGGAGAAAAGGACAGAGAGTGAAATTTGTGAAATCCTGTATGTCTCTGTTTTATCTAAGACAATGACCTTCCCTATGTCCTTCAAAGCATTCCATAGTCATTTTACTTGTATCTTTAATGTTTCATTCAACATAGTGTATCACCATGAATAATGAAGTTTACACTATACAGGGAGGGTAGCTATTGATTTATACAAGGTATGTCTCGTTTATTAATCTGTAAATACTATGCAAATATATGCATGACAAGAAATTAAATCAATGCCTGTCACTTATTCTTTCAGTCTGCATGCTTTTATGAGTATAAATTTGACATTAATACCAGTTTACAGGAATGAACACGCTGAGAAAGCAATGATTTACACTGGTGTGCAAATCAGTCATATGATCTGAAAGAGAGCTTTTGAAAACAGCGTGTGTAACCTGGACCTGCTGTCCCTTGAGTGCCATTTTATAGATGATCTTAGATCCATTCATTATACAGATTATTTAAGTATTAAATTGAAATTGCTTGCTTTTAAGTTTTTAAATGGTGTGATTTCGAAGCCTGAGACTGGAGCACAAAACTGAGGGTAAGAAGCATCATAGAAATGAGGCAAGCAGCTTGCCACTTCTCAGATGGACTATCATTAAAGTCCAACTGTGTTTTCAGCCCATCCGAGAGGTAAACAGTGTTAGCTTCAGATGGATGTCTGAATCCTAAATTAAAAGGTATACCAATGCTGTTACCATGTAAAGTTTGCAAATAGAAGAACTCCAGTAACAACCCCTTTACATGAAGCATGAAGACTACTCCCATATTCATACTTCAGCTCAGCAGCTGCTCTCCTGCATCTGCAATGTGAAGTGAGGCATACCTGTACCACTCTGCTACTTGGTACAGGAATAAGTCCTGCCTCACCTTACGGGGCCTGGGAGTTCTCAGCGTTTCTCCAAAGTTGCTCTGTACTCAGAACTAAAAGTCTTAGCTTGCTGTTGGAGAGGAAACTCTTATGAATTTACTTTTCAGGTGGGAAGAGGTAGTTTCTTAACCCCAAGAAGAATTACTTAGATAACTTACTGGTATGTGCACCAAGGGAGAGGAACAAAGTGTCCTCCTTTGATCAACAGTAAAAGACAAACAGCCTTTAGAAAGATGTAATGAGAGATGAGTGAACCCCAAGCAGAGCTTTATGGACAAATGGCAG
This sequence comes from Oceanodroma leucorhoa, assembly GCA_030449065.1. NCBI lineage: Eukaryota > Metazoa > Chordata > Aves > Procellariiformes > Oceanodroma > Oceanodroma leucorhoa. The sequence goes on along the minus strand of JASVER010000104.1, from coordinate 507,992 downwards.
AAGGTCCAGAAGTCGGAAGGTTGAAGGATGGTGCAGAATATTAGAAGACGGAGATAGGCTCCTCACAGTGCTGTGTGGCAAGAAGATGAGAGACAGCAGGCAAAAGCTGAAATGAGAGAGCCAGACTAGGAATAAAATAAATAAATAAAAAGAATAATAAAAATAACAAATAAAATAAGAATTAAAAATAAATAAATATAAATAAAAGGAAAAGTTTTTTTGCCATGAGAACAGCTAAGCAGTAGAGGTTGCTTAGAAAGGTGGTGCAGTCTTTGCCCTTGGAGGTTTTCAAGACCCAACTGGATAAAGCCCTGAGGAACCCTATAACTGATCCTGCTTCGAGCAGGGGGGTGGACTAGAGACTTCCTGAGGTCCCTCCACATCTTAATTATCCTATGATACTGCTATCTGCTAGGATGTCCCAACAGGCTACTAACAGAAGTCCAAACCATGCAAAGCACCTACTTGTATGAAATGCTGGCAGGGCTTTATATGCTGAGAAGAGAATCCCTTGCTATCTGGATCTTGTGATGATAATAATAGATATTATAATGAGGGAAAGGGAAAACTCACTTAATTTTTAAGATCTTATGGACAGTCTCTAACTGGAAAGGGGGAAGAGTTAGACATTAGGGTTGGGCAGGAGACATGCATCCATTAACTCATGCCAGATGGGAAGTCCTCCAGATATAACTGTAGATCCTACAAGTATTCCCACACAGTTTGGGAAGTACTGCCTGTTTGTGGTGGGAGGTAAACATCTATAAGTGATTCTGGGAGGAAATATTTGTGGGGTTCTTCCTCGCTCTTTGCTGGGTAGCTTTGTGCATTTTACTGTTTTCAGAATGCCTGATGATTTCTTGGTATAGGGTGGGACACTGAGAATTGGTGGCCTATGTCTGAGTAGTAACTTCATTATTTTGGTGGTAGTAATTGTAGCATTTTGCTTACTGATATGTTATGAAAACAGACATTTCCATATCTGAATGTGTCTGAGTTCAAGCAGGGTCTGATACATGTTTTATCTGAGAAAACAAATGTTTTTTCCAGATAGTTGTATGTAATGGAACATCTGCTAAAGGAAGGCATTGAGTCATCATATGAGAGAAACAGCATGAGCAAATTTAAAATATTTGTTCTTAAAAAGTGTATGGTTTTATTTCTCTAAGTTGGTTTTTCTTTCATTTTTAAATCATGTTTCTGCCTTAGCCATCTCTACATATCCTGAAACAAGCAAGATGAAAAAGTGCTGACCTGGAGATTGCGCTCTGGGAATTTTTTACATTACTATGAGGTGGAAGTGTCATAAGAAAAGAAAAATCCCTGTTCTCATCAAATAAATTTTTTAAAACACAGTTTGAAGACTCCAGAGTTTCAGATAAGCATCCAGCATGAACATCTGCAGGTTTGATTCTCAGACTTCCCTAACGTGATGATCCCATTTCACTACAAATTGGTCTCTGTACTCAGCTGGTTGTGGGTTAGTTAGTATCAGCCTCTTTCAGCTAAGAGTCCCACTTCAAAAATTCCTTCAGAAGTTTTCACACTGAATACATTTGCACCTGTCAGTTCACAGGAACCTATCACTGTCTTCCAGGAACAAAAAACATTTGAACTAACTGTTGATGGGGTTTTATGACTCATCGAAGCTATGTGAAACTGGCTTTAATTTCTAAAAATCAATAATACTTTTAAGCACTGTGTGCCTCTGATAGTCTTCTTACCCTAGTGGAGAAGCAAATGTACTCAATATAAAAGGTGAAAATAGATTTTCATTCAATTTTAGGCTGGAGTAGTGTTTTTGAACATAGCTCTGATAACAAAGCTCATTCGTTGGGTTTAAGGAAAACAGTTGTGTAACACATTGCAGGCATCTGAGTCTGCTGCAACGGAAAAGAAAGATGAACCTGACCAGGGTTTGGCAGAGAGGAATTATGATTTCAAAGTAAAAATGAAGACTTTCTGGAGTTGAATCACTTCCTGATGGGCTGATAATGCCATGAAATCTGTTTGTTTTAAATATTGTCATTCTCTTTTCCCCCGGTGATATATGGAGCCCATTGTGTGCCACAGTCATTTGATAGCATGTGAGTCACAGCACAATTTCCTTCCCACTGCAAATCTTTTGTGTCAGTCAGAGAAAAGGAATAATAAGCTGTCCCTGGGTTTGTATTGTCCTGTTTAGACCATTTTGGAAAGCTACAAAATGTACTGGATCATACAGCTTGAATGAAAACTTTTCCTGGCTTTTTCAGATACTGCAAGCTTTTCATGCAAACCCAGTTAAAAAAAAAAAAATCTTTGTAATTGATGTTCTACCCTCCCTGCAATGAAAAATACAGCAAGAAACATATATACATACATACATACATACATACATATATATATATATATATAAAAGTCACATTTCAGAGGTCTACATTTACACTGTTCATTCCTCAGCTAAAGAAATGCAGCACATTCTTGGTGTGCTTTCCCTTTTGGATTCTCATAACAGTGAGAATTAACATCCCTGTGGGCTGCACTCACACGGTGGCTTTGTCCTTGGCTATCTCCATGGTAGCTTTCAGCCCTCTGTTACACCTCCATTAAACTATCCTTCTTGCTTTGACACCAAAACGAGGTTCTCAAATTGCCATGCCGTCAGTATTTACTTGTTAGCCTGCCAATAGCTTTAACACTTTTAATTGATTTACCACTGATTCTTCATTACCAGAGGAGCGATAAAAGGTCACGTGAGTACGCTGTACAAGTGAGTTGTGTCTCTCCCGTAGTATCGCCTCTAGACACTGTGGAGGATCTCAGTCTGTCTGCAGAATGTACATTTGGTAATTAGAACAAGAATGATGTTAATGATAAAACCTGGTGATACAACATGAAAGCATCTCTTTTCCAAGGTATTGCGAATTTTTTAGGATATGTTTCAAATCTTCAAACTAGTTGACATGAAGTAATTAAAGAAATAGTGAAAAAAGAATGAAGCTAAGCATTTGTCCTGGTTTTGGCTGGGATAGAGTTAATTTTCTTCCTAGTAGCTGGTATAGTACTGTGTTTTGGATTTAGGATGGGAATAATGTTGATAACACACTGATGTTTTAGTTGTTGCTGAGCAGTGCTTACACTAAATCAAGGACTTTTCAGCTTCTCATACCACCCTGCCAGTGAATAGGCTGGAGGTGCACAAGAAGCTGGGAGGGGACAGAGCCAGGACAGCTGACCCCAACTGGCCAAAGGGATATTCCATACCATATGACGTCATGCTGAACAAAAAAACAACTGGGGAGAGTTGGGGGGCATGGCGTAGCCGCTGCATGGGAACTGGCTGGACATCAGTCAGCGGGTGGTGAGCAGTTGCATTGTGCATCAGTTGTTTTGTATATTCTTTTATCATTATTATTATTTTCCCTTCCTTTTCTGTCCTATTAAATTGTTTTTATCTCAACCCACAAGTTTTCTCACTTTTACTCCTCCAATTCTCTCCCCCATGCCACTAGAGGGGGAGTGAGTGAGAGGCTAGGTTGTGCTTAGTTGCCGGCTGGGGTTAAACCATGACAGCATTGTATGTTTTTTTTAAATGATGTTTGACTTTGTCTAATCTCCAGATGTCACAAAAAGAACAATGCTGCTATAGCAAGAGAGAACTTGGGTTTGGCACAGGAAAGATGATAAACAGTTTTGACTAGAGTCCTGTGAATATATGTTTGCAAAGGAGTCACGGAAATTCAGAACCTGATGAAAGAGTCAGAAGATAAAACTGGTTTGGTGCAGAGCTAATTTCATTACTCCATTAATCTTATTTCTGAGCTTGTTTAACAGAAGCAGAATTGCAAATGACTTTGAATTCGGCAGGAAGATAATTTCAATTTCATGGGGCACTTGTACTCAGAAGTAGGCGTTTTGCAGATGAAAGCATATGATGGTGTAATTCTCCCTGTCTGTCGTCCAGACCTGATGATGCCAGCCCACCCCAGCCTTTAGATGCTATGGCACTTCGTAGAGTTTCTGCCTATGAATAATACACTTTCTTACAGCAGAAGAACTCACTAAAAGAAGCCAGCCGCTGTGTAAAACTTGTTACTGGATTACAAGGAGACTAATAACTACTCTCTGCAATACTCACCAGCCTCTAATAGCCACTAATGCTTGAGAGCTTTGACTAAGATTAACCACTTTCTCAGGGGCCTTTAAAAGCACCTAATCAAGAGCTGTATGTAATTTTGTGTGGACAAAATACCAAAGACACTTCCTTTAAGATGCTAGGATCTGTCTTACAACAAACCAGCTAGAAAATAAGAGCTGTGTCTCTTCAAAAGCTCCAGAATGCATGATATTCAAAGCTTCCGAAGGATTTCTGCATCAGTTCCCCATTCATTGTTAGAAAGAGCAATTTTAATCATGGCAATACTTCACGGAGCCTCCAGATCTGATCATTCAGCACCATATTTCACCTACTGGTTCATTCATATTTTTAACAGCAGCTAAAAACAAAAAAAATCCTCACAATCATGTCCTTGCCATAACATCAGACCTTTCTTTTTCTACCGAAGTAGGAAAATGTAAGTAGCTAGCACTGGCGGTATTGTAGCTTCCTCAAATATGGCGTTGCAAAGCGAATTTAATCTTGCTCATATTCTTTGTAAAAGTTGCCAAGATGTGATGTGTTGGGTAGTTTGTTCTGCAGTTCTGCATATATTTTAGTCTCTTCAGGACTGTGTAACATGCACATGATATAGTGGCAAGTTTCTGCTATTCTGTTCTTTCAAATAAAAGCAGAGTACTGAGATGCATTAAGTGCATCTGAATTAATCAAAAGAACGTGTTTTATGGATATGCTTAGTGTGTCATTTATCAATGAATTTCAGATGGTGTGAGATCTGTAGTGCATCCAATTTAAAGTTCTTAAAGAGGAGAATTTGTTTACTTCTTATAGGCGTATTTAATCATGGTAAGCTGACTGTGGGATTCGTTTCTGTCTTTTCCAGTTAGCTAAATCTTACCATTATCACTACCTCTCGGAACTGTAACAAAAGCTGCACTGGCAGATCCTGCCATTCATGAGGAGAATTGATTTCACCTATATCTTCTAATTTTTAAAATCAGTATGTACTCGTTATTATCTATTCTATTATATGTCAGTAAAATTTTTCATTAATACTTTTTTTAGTAATGCTACAATAAGACAAGTCACCGAGACTATGATTTAACTGGAAACACTACATGTGTACCTAGTATCCTGTCGAAAAAGCAATACTTACATCTTTTCCTTGATTTTTATGGAACCTACATCTGTCTACAACAAAGTCTGGTACATATAATATTGCAATTGGCATTAGCTATTTCAGTTACTGGTATCAGAATGACTGTAATAATTATCTGGAAGTACGGAGCTATTCAGTTCATGTACTAAACTGAAAGTATTTGAACACATGTTAAGTTTCAACAAAATCTATGAAATCATCAGTTTCCTTTATGAATTAGAATCAAATATCAAAGAATATCGAAGTGCTATTTTACAAGGTTTAACTTTTATTATTTTTAAACAACTCTTAAGTATTTTGTCTTGAAAACAAGCAAATGAAGAAACCCAAAATGTAACCACACTTTTTCTATAAAGTTAAAAAAATCCCCTTTGCTCCTGGCCTGGATACTCTTATGAATACATGAGGATTCAACCACAATGAAAAGTCACCTTCTTCCTGGAAGAGCACAATTTTTTCTGCATCTTTACTCTAACTTGCGTTTTCACTTTTTGTGCCTGTTGAAACCAATGTCTGAGTAACAAAGACTCCATACATGGCATTTCAGTCATTACTGCTCCTGGTAAAACATACAACATACAAATTTATGACCATTTACCTACATACTTCTGCCTTTAGTGATTTTAATTCATCTTTACTCCAGTGAGATCTTTTATCCTGAGGAAATCTCTGTCAGAAGACTTAACATAGTTAAAGGGGGCCACCACAATCACTTCTTGTGATTCGTAAAGCACTTAGAGCAAGCTATAGCAAGGCAGGAGGTGGTTACAGTGGGTGTTAGCCCTTCAGGTGTCTGTTTTATTAAGGCAGGCTGGTGATACTCAGTTAACTGAGATGTCAAAATGTTAAGAGTACAAAATTGCAGGTCACATTTCACCAGCTAGAATGATACACTGCTGTCACATTTGCTCTTTCCTATACATGCATGCACACCTGGTGGGTACCAAGTACCAAGTAATGGGTACCTCATTATACAATAATAAATAACAGATAAAGTAACCTCTTTGGCAAAAACTCCTGGATATTTTTCTCTTCCAGTTCAGCTTTCCTAGGAATTCAAAAGGCGTTTTGTTTTAGCAAAATTGGAAGCAAATTTTCCCTGTTCAGCACTAATTACAACTCCTTGTCAGTTTTCTCTCTGTCTCCCCCTTCACCCCATTTTTACCTGATCAGCACCTACCACTTGATTAAGAAATACTGTGGTATCTTAGATACCATTATGTGGCTGTTGATGGTAGATGTTGCTTGTTTAAACGTCATTGTAAAGTGATTGGTTGCTTTGCTGGTCATTCATTGACGTTTCTGGTAAAGTTTTTGATTACCAAGGAAACAGACTGTGGCAAAGGAAAAATTAAATTATAATGCAAACACTGCCTTTAATGGGAAAGAGGTAAAGCTATTTTCTAATTTTGTGACAAAACTAATAGAATAGGAGCAGTTACGTAGTTATTGTCTCATACTCTACTTCCACATTGGATAAAGTAGCCATGTAATGTTTCCTCCTTCATGTAAAAAAATAGATGACTTTAAGTAAAATGCATTGTTTGCCTCCTACACTGATTTCAGTGGCACTGCTTGCAAAATACATTGCTAATGAGATTGACAAAGGGTGACAGAATCATGCAAAATCCTATAGTCGCCATGAAATTATTAGGTCATTGTGCATCCTGAAGAGGGAGACTCTCCATTCAAGTGAGATTGGATTTTAAATTCTCTCTGTTATTTGTAGTGATTCTTTCCACAGTATGGTGGGTTTGAAAAGACTGCTTATTTAAAAAAAATATCATGGGGAGTCAGTACACAATCTGGCATAAGTAACTCCCAATTAAAATAAACAGAACCCTGTGAGTAGGAGGAGAAGAAATTAAAAGAGGAGCAACTTAAAAAATGAAACGAAACGCCACTTTTAAGCAGATACTAATGCAATTAAAATTACTAACCTGAAATTAACATTCTGCTAAGGGAAATAAGTAATTTAAGAGACCAGATAATTTTTGGTCAGATTAATAGTGTCACATGGTCATGAACCATTCCCTTATCTAATATAGTAACATTCTTTCAATATGGAACACATTTGCCTTTTTAATTACTTAGCTGTTAAAAAAAAAATTACACTTTTATTCCCAGTGGATGGTTAACAAATTGTGATTTATGCTTTGCTTCATTAGAATTGGGTAAACGTGACCTTGACATACTTCTTGCAGCTTCCTCAAATGCACTCATGGCAGAGGAAGGAGTTAATGACTGTGACTTGCTGTGTGAATTCTCCTGCATTCCCCAGAACCTTGCAACGGGCAGATAATTTTTTTTCCCTGTCTCTGCCTGTTAATGATGGTTTTTGACTTTCATACTTCTGCTTTGTATGGGCCAACTCCAGCTTGGGCACATTAAAAGAAAAGGTATTATGAAAATAAGCCAAGTATGTTTTCAAAACTCAAGCCATACCTATCTTGTGACAGAATAAACCAAAGACAGAGCATTCTTTTCAAATTCCTCCCTGGAGGTGGTTCTGAAGAGTAGAAATTGGCAAAATAAAACCCCAAATGGCTTAGGATTATTTGGTTTATGGCTTCCAGAGTTTGCATAGCCATTTCCTATTGCAATCTGAACAGCAGGAAAAAGGTGCCATGTCCAGCTGTTATAGAACTGTACATACCCAAAAAAATCCCCAGTTCATGTAATTATCCCCTTAAAATGCTGCTTAGGAATGAGGCTTTTAACTCTGCAAAACCCAAGACGGCCAAGATCTATGAGCCCATCCCAACAAAATGTGACCGCTAGTGATTGTGTGTGAATGTGCACACCATAGGCTTTCCATATTAGTAGGCCTCTTTACTGCAACACAGGTTCAGATTATCCTTGGACAGGGCTAGAAAAGGTCCTTCTTGTCTTATGACAAAGAGCCATGCCCCAGCTGCCTCTCTCATGTTCTCTCGCTGATGCCAGGAAGGAATGTGTGGGGGTAATGGAGTGAGATTCAAGCCCTGTTCACCTCACATTGACAGTAACAGCATATATGGATTTTGGGTTGTGTCACAGGTTTGTCAGATCTGTCATCATCAAGGTATTTCTCCCAGGAGTATCCCTGGGTGTTATCTGGTGCTGAGAGTTTTGCACTCTGCCTCTATTTTTTGTTTTTTTTTTTTTTTTTCTCCTGGCTTCATTATAAGCAATTAGAATTTTAAATAGAAATTGTTATATTTCTGTCTTCAGAAGTTTTGTGAAGGGGCATGCATACCGCCTACGTGCTCCATGTGATACAGAAAAGGTTTAACAAAGACACAACTTGCGTCAGGGCACGTAGTACAGGCTTTATAAGGTGGTTCTTCTTTAAAGACTGTGTTCCTGAAGGGCAACCATTTTTTGCCACAGTGGGTTAAGATAAAACAAAATAAGCAACTGCTTTGATTACACCAAAAATGAATGTGCTGTCTCTTGATTACTGTGGAAACAAACTGGTGATCTTCTGTAATAATTTCAGGACTCATCTAGCAAAGAGACAGTGGGGCCCCAAGTAATCTTAATTCAGTTTGACAGCTAGCAATAGGCAACTGCCCCATCACAGTCATGTGATTCATTCATCCCTTTAGCACACCACTTCACCCAAAACAAACTCAACTTGTGTAACTTCTGCCATGAAGTTTGTGCTGGGTCATTATCAGCTGTACCTGTCAGCAGCTTTAATCTTGTTTACCACTGTCTCCTTGTGGCCTCCTGCCCCACCAAAGCTCCTCTGTATACAGCTTTTATTTTTTTCCCATTAGGGGGGATTGACTTACCCTCTTCACCAGGTCGTTTTAGTGGTCTGTAGCACACCCTGTTATTAAACTCTCTTCCTTCATTATCATGTAGATCCATATACCAATATGTGCAGAACCTGCTGCTCAGAATCCTCATTTACTCCAGGAGAAATGTTTTCTCTTTCTTGTGGCACACCATACCACCCACTCAATTCTCTTTTCTAGACCTACCCCAGTGATTTTAACATTCCAATCATATGAATTATTCTTCTTGGATTTAGTGTTGCCAGTTAAACCACATTTCCTCTTATCCACAGGAATTTCCGCTTCACCCTTCTTGTTAACCTGGCATTTGGTATCGAAGACAGCAAACAATTTCTTGTCTTTGAGTTTGTTGTCTTTATAGTTCTGTTGGTTGGTAACAAATGATTGTGACTTTATGTCCCTTTGCAGCCCTCTCCTGGCATGTTAGCTGTCTTCCAGCTAGCCTCCAGCTGGGACTATACTGCTCACATATATGATGCAAGCTGTGCGGTTCATACAGGCCTACCATGGGTGCTTTCTCTTCTGCTCTGAAAGGAAAATAAAACATAGTGAAGGCAGATCACAGCAGCTGTGTTCCCAGTGGTAATTTATACTGACTAGTTTAGAGCTTGCACAGAAAAGACCAAAATATCTTCTATAAGTATCTTCTGTATCTATCCTGGTGTTCCATTCACCTGCATGAGGGACCTTCTGTGTATTTCTCATCATTTCCATTCTTGTGCATTAACAAACAGTGAATCAGATTCCCCAGGTTAATTTTTAATAAGTTTAAAAAATCAAAATACGAAACCCCCAAGTAATAATAATATTTGTTTTGGGGTTTCTAAAATGTTAGGGTGTTCTGAAGTCTTATTTTCAAACTTTCCCTTGCAACAGAAAGAATTAGAAATGTGTTTTTTATATAATGAAAACTGAGACTCTCATTTCAGGACCTGGAGCTTGAAGACAAATATTATTTTCATGAGAAAAATAGCAACAATGAGGGAGCTGGCAGCACTGTAATCTTATGTGCATCTTAGAAGTTTTGGCAATCAGATCACTACTCTTTGTTCAGAAAAGTTTACTAGTTGACCAGAACAGGTCTTCAACCTCAGTGTAGCACCTGGGGGCTTGGTGAAATGCATTCAGCTAAGTAAGATCCTAGATGAGATGGTCTGGAACCCTGCAGGTACTCCAAATAAAATACCAAATCTGGACATTTTCAAACTCTGAACTGCAGTTCTTAGTTCTGGATCTGAATGTCAGGCATGATTCATATGTCCAAACTGTTTTAAGTCATAATCCTAGGTATAAACATTGCTAAATCTATGGGGAAGGGAAAGACATATTTGAAATGCAAATGCAAATACTGTCATTCTAACTCCCCCTAATGCAAATTCAACCCCTGCAATAAAACCCCGCAGTTTCAGTGCTGGTGAAGACAATTTCTTTATGAATCATTGGCAACTATTCCCCTAGAAGGATGTTGGTTCAGTGGCAAGACGAGGTGACTGTCAAGCTTCTCCTGAACTCTCCTTTTCATGATGGCACAACTTTATTGTCTACTCCTAGCTCTTTCCTTGTCTACTTCAGTTTTTGGAAATTCTTTGCTGTGACGAAGCAAAATATGTTACTACTGCTGAATGAATGATTCTGATCTTAACAAACTGGCATGGAGATTGCTGGTGGAAATGTGAGAGTTGACTTATTGGGAAATACACAAAAGCAGATTCTCTCTGCTCAGTGGCAGTGCAGGTGAAAGAAACCAACAGACAAAATACAGGTCTTTTTTTTTTATTGTGCTGGGTACCTGTATCTATGACTTTGACAGCTGAGGGTGCTCAGCTGTTCTGAAAATGAGCCCCAAAGCTTCCGCCCTCAGCAAGCTTTTATTGCTTTAGCTCTGATTGATGGGTTCAGGGAACTGGAGCCTAAAGATAAGTCTTTAATGGATCACTAAATTTTGACTGCCAAGCAAATTATTGTGTATGGGCTTTACAAATTGTGCTACCTAGAAGACAGCACATTTCAGGAGTGAAATTTTACACTGGAGGGAAAACAAATCAACAGTATTTTCAGTAGTGGTTTTAATGGCTGATTTTGTTCAGAATACTTGCTGCTGTCTCCTTTCTTTGCTCAGTGTTCACTTAAGTGACTCTCCCTTCTGCTGTACACATGCTGAAGTTGGTAAGAAAGCCATTTTTATTACTCTTCGTATATTATTTTGCAACTATTAGATTTTGTTTCTGAAGTTATCAACACTAAAAAGAGTACAGATAAATTCCTTGGTAGAAAGAAATATTCACATATGACGTATAAGGGAATTATCCTTCTTTACGCTTATTTTGGCATCTTTATTTACGATACATGCAGAGATAGCTTGGGCACTTAAATTATGGCCTCTTGTTTTGTCACAGTCATCTTCATAAACATTTGCTGTGCAATATTTAATGGCTTAATATGGCTTTTCTATACTGGGGTAGCACTCATTAAAACAGGTTTCGCAGCATGTTCATAAGTCATTTATCTGGACATGGATCCTAATTTTATAATAATATTAGTGTCCAATACCCATTTTTGTGTTCAGCATGTGTTGAATTGCCTTTGATAAGGATTGGAAGCAATTTAGTCTAACAACTGTAATACCATTTCAGGTATTGCCTGTCTGTGATATGTTACTATTGCTATTAATAACCAACCTGGAAATAATACACACCTAAAAAGCTCACAGTCATTAACTGCTATGCTAACAGGTCTGTTTAAAGGTTCAGAAGAAGGTTCATTATGTCTTGAGCAGGTTAATTTTTTTGAGTTAGATTACTTCTATGTCATTGTTTTTATGAACTAATTTGTATATCAAAGTTTTATTCAGTTTTGTATGATCTATTCCTGACATAAACTTGAAGTCATAAGAAAAAACACTGTTTCAGGGTTAAGGAATGTACACTAGTGTCCGTTGATTGTAATGAATAGCAGGCAACATCTTTTAATGTTAAAATTAAAAAAAAAATTAAAAATATTTTTAAAAAGAAGCAATGAAAGTTGCGGATAGAAAATGCATTTATGGAAGGATATGAATGAGAAAAGGCTGGTAAAAATATTAAAACATAAAAGACAACTTTACCTCAAAAGCATTAGAAAATCAGAAGTCAGCATTTGGTAAATAAAGCAAAAATTAGAAATTGTATACTAATTCCCATTTTGAGATTAAATACAAATGGCAGGTATGTTAATGAAACACATGACAAATTTTGTTCTACAGGACATCATACTACAGATTTTGGCTTAAAAAGGGACATTAAGCTGACTTTAACTAACTAGAGAAAGAAGAATTCTTCTGTTTTGCTTCTGGACCTGAAAATACATAGCTTTTGTGTTGCTATTGGTAATGTGAACTTGGATGGAAGCAAAAAAAAAAAGGGTGAAAGGGTTATACATTCACATTTCATTAAGACAACAATACTGAAAAGAATAGCACATATTTTCCAAGGGTAGCATAGTAGAATTCTGGGTACCTTAGATGAAATTTAGTTTTATTTTGTTTGGGTAAGCATTTTGTGATCACCACAAAGCCATCATAGCAATGAAAAGTACAGAGTGAAATGAGAGCCTGAAATGAAAATCATTAGTTTGCCTGGGATGTCTCCAAGGGAACAGAGAGATACTGAGGTTTGCAATATGTTATCCTCCAAATTATAACATTTGTGCATAACAGGGGAGTAATAAGTCCCATTTATAGCTAGGAAAATGAATCAAACCTTATTGAACAGTGATGGACAAATACATCCACTATAACGGTCATTTTACTTCTCTATATTGTGCTTTTATTGTTGAATTAGCTGGGTCATGTTTTGTCTTTTCTGTGTCAAACCCCCACAATTATAAGCTGCTGTTTCAACTGAGGTAAGGACTTTATATAATAAATGTTTTGCTTAACTTTGCTGACAACATGAAATAGTACCAGACTCTGAAATCTTCATGTCTTTCAAATAGCCTTTTCATGTTTGCTGTCTTCTGAGGTAGAATAAAACACATTTTTGGTGCCAGGATTTCAGGATGCCACCCCATATTCAATAAGAGCTCTTGAAGCATGGATAAAGGAAGAAACCCACTTCTTAGGAAGCCTTAGAGAGGTGAAAAAGTTAATGGTCTCTCACCCACAGATGCAGCTGTGCTACAACACTGACTTAGTTGGTACAAGTTCTCCCTAGCTTCACATACAGTATATGTAGACAGATGGAAGAATAAAATTATATTAGAGTCAATATTGGAGAGTAAAAACTGGGAGTGTCAAAGAGGAATTTTTTTTGGTGAAATTGTACTCCTTTGTTTTTCCCCAAATCATTTTAATGATGTCATTATTGCTTCAATGCTGTTAGTACAGAAGTCTCATTCCTGGAATGGGCCGACAAGGTCTGTAAGTGCCTAGTCAGCAGATTATTTTATGACTTCTGAGGACACATAAACCTGAAACACGATACATATTGGGTGCACATCTGTCTTCTTCAGGCAACAGGAAAGAAAGCAAAAATCCTAGTAATACTTATCTAGAAAAGTGTAGAGTAATACCGAATACAAATAACCTAGATCAAAGACCCATCTGAAAGGAAGTATCTTGAAATCTGCTCCACATCTTCTGTCCTACAAGGAAGTTTCAACTTATATGAAAACTATTAACAAAGACAGAAGAGAAGGAGAGATGCAGAAGTGAAACCTCACAAAATGCAAGATGAGAATGAGATGATGGTAATCACAAATGTCTTTTTCAAATATAGCTAACACAGATTTTGTTGGAAGAAGGAAAATTATGCCAAGGGGGTCACAGTCAAAGATCTTCAAAAGCAAGGAAAACTGTACTGGGGTGGAGACCAAGACGGCATAAGATGAATGACCTGACAAATCAGTATTTGCATGTAGTATGGTAATGTGCAATAAAAAAAAGAAAGCGAGAAAGCTGTGCTTGCATCTTAGGGGAGGAGACATCAGCTGGTTAATAGGTGGCAAGTGAGTAGGTTGACAGTAGACAGACCAAAGTTCCTGAGTAGATGCAGATGGCATGTTCTTCTAAATTTTACCCTGACTTGATCACATCACAGTGACAAGTTTTTAATCCAGTGATTCCTCGGCTACTTTCCATTCATCATCATAAGAACAGAATTTGTCATCCAACATAAAATGTATGAGCCTTTTGAAATCCTGATAGGACTGAAAGTTAGTACCCATGATATTTATATTTTACAAACAGAAGATTAAAATAATGTGATGCAATGTTAAATGAAGCTTTGAAACAAGAGCAGCTACAAGTCTAAAATTAAAGGCAGTACAATGTATGTTGTGAGAAGCCTTGTCATGCTAGTTAGGACATGTGATTGATAAATGTGATAGCAGAGACATAATAAGACAAAACACATAGATGAAATGCCACTGTTTACTAGCACATCAGAATTTCTCTGGATCTTTGATAAGATAATATTGTGTAGCAAATTCAGACCTTCTGTTTCCTCAGAAGGCCAAGTTCTTTATGAACTACATAAAAGAGACTTTGTGTCCATCTGGGATAAATTGCACAAAGCATGCCCCGAGGATTTTAAAAACGCATTGATCACATCTTCAGCAGTGGCATTTTATACTGTTTTCCAGTCCCCCAGGGGAGACGTCATTCCTGTTGCACTGAGATGACAGGGAGCTCAGAGCACACTGTTTCAGGTAGCCTGCAGATATTGATAATCAACGTATCAATTCTGATGATGCATTCCTGGCTAATATATGGACTTCCAAGGATTTCAGTGAAGCCTTGGAGCATGTTATTAAAAATATCTTAATTGCATGTTGAGAAATGTTAAAAGATAAAAAAGAGGCTGTGCTTAGGATGTCAAAAAATTTCTTAAGAGTTCAAATCTATGCCTGGAAGCCTGTTAGTTAGCAGTAACGGTTCCTGGCACCTGCTCGTCTGTGCATTCCCCAAAATGCAAATTTGAAGTGTGTGGCTAAGTGCAATCTTGTTTGTTACACGAATAGTATTATGGCTGGGTAAATATTCTACATGAAATGATCCTGTCCTTTTCACAGCAACTCCAGGTCTGGGCTGACCTATGTATTTTAAAAGGTGCTCAATACCTTAGACCAATCTCACACCAGCATACGGACACCAGAATGGTAGACTATTTGGGGCATGCCCATTCCTTTCGGCTTGCACCATTTTGCTGGACTGCCCCTAGGATACTCGTAGCAAGGTCTCACCCAGCTGGTCACACCTTCACTAAGTGGCATTGACTATGGAGTAGGCAGGAACATGTTTCCAGTATGAGCTCAGTGTTGAAACTCTTCACCTTGCCACTTCAGTAGTACCTCAGTGGCACCGTCCATCCCCTTTTCCCTGAAAGATCCACTTCTGAAAAGGACAATACTTAGATCCTTTTAGAGAATTGATGTACTGCATATGATGAGATGCCTATAGACATCAGGCTGGGGAGGTAATCAGCTCTACATATAGCAGAACTGGCAGGGCAAAATGGATTGAGAAGGTCCAGTGCTGTCTACCTCCAAAGAGAAACCCAAATTGGTCTGAACTATGTTTCTGTCAAATGCTTATGGCTGGGCTAGCCAGTGCCCACCCAGAAGTCAGCTATTTCTGTACAGGGCTAGGCAGCATCTTCTGCCTCAGAAGCCTGCCAGCACTGCGCCCTGCAGTAAGAGAATTGGTTTAGTCAGGAAGAACAGATCTGGCATGGAGTATTAAATAAGCATCTGGATCAGTTCAGCCGAGGGAATATTCTGTATTCCACTAAATATCTCTGTTGATTGACTTCTGTGTGTTTGCATACAGGTGGTGAGCAATCTAAAATTGTTGCTGTTATCCTGCCTTGCCTTTGACCAATCAAGAAATCTGGTCTCAAGAGCATCAGGAGGGGCTTTGTTAATAGAACAGAAACAGGCATTATGTTTGTGTATGTGGTTGTTCACCTCCTTGCACGGTAGGTTTCTTTAGTTTCTGTGCGGCACACTGGGTACACACAGAGGCCCATGGATGATCTGAGCATCAAATAACTTTGAATGATGATTACTCACCTGGCTTTGAAGATGTTAGCTTTAGCTTGTTTGGTTTAAGTCTCTGCATCCGCATAGCACACAGACTTTCCAATGATGTAGATACACGGTAACAGGTTATTTGTATACTGAGGTATTTTTGAATGACATTTGATAAGCTAAAACCCCATCATCTTTTGTTCAGAGTTTAGTAACATTCAGAATTGAAAGGGCTTGTGTACTGTGCTGAGTAGCTATAGCAATGGGAAGAAACAAGCCTTTCTTTTTAAGGGGGAAGAAGAACAGGAAAGGAGCTTAGTATTGCATGTTCTATTCCCTTGGTCTCAATAAAATCAAATTGAGAAGGAGAATATGCAAACAAAACTACTTTACCTGCTTATGAAATATGGAAATAGATTTTCAAGGGAGCCAAACACCTGAAGGCCAACTGTTCTTTTCTCAGGCAAAATAATTACATAAATCCATATATATAAAGAGAGAGAGTGTGCACAAGTGAAAGTGACAGTGATGATGCATTTCAACCTGAGATCATAATGGATTTCATACAGTTAATTATTTATAGACTGTGAATAGACAAGATTAAAATCGGTGTTACTGGAAAGTATAGAGAAAGGAACCTGAAGGGGTCTCTAAATACTGAGGTAGGTGACCTGATTTTTGGAGAGGAGGAGTACCTGGAAACACTGAGTTCCAAGACCCTCACTCAAGTTATGAATGTGATATTCTTTCATGTGAAGCTTACAGAAGATTTGCTGCATTTAAGACTGAAGGTTTAAAAAATCTACCAAAAAATCTGTGTATAAAGTATTACAGAAACTTTTGAAATCTTACCAAAAATCCTGGTGTAGTTGGCAGTTTCAAATATCGGATCTTTGCTAGTCCATCCCATTTCGAAGTTGGGAATCTCTTGATCAGCTCTCTTGTTTAAATGGTGAATGATTTCATTTTGGGAGTTTGAAAATAAATGAAAGCTGTCTTTAGAGAAGACTGAATGAACGTTATCTTTGCATTTAGTAGAATCTAAACCTGTGCTGCTAAACAGGTTGCCTTCCTTGGCTATGCAATGGGCTTTTATCCTGTTCTCTTTTCATTAACAATCCATTACATCTTTTTCTTTTAATGCAATTAACATGGTAGTTCATTTTGGGTATGAACAAGGAGAACCCAGCCAAAAAGAAGGTCAAGCAACACACCGACAAAGAAATAAATCTCAGTCTGTTTTTTTGGGGGGTATTATTTCATTAGAAAAGGCTGCAGTGCATCCTGGTCAAATTTAAGCATGAATTATGATCTCATCTCAGCACTTGGAAATTCTCCTTTGATGTCCAGTTGCTAATTTCTAGCAGAATTGCCAGTGTGAACTATCTATGTTTGTGCCTCCTGAATGGGAGGTTTGCCCTGCTGATTCCCATGTTAGTTATCAGTAGATAGAACTGTTGAAACTAACTCCCTTTGGAGTAAACCCACTCTGCTTTTCTTTTTAGGGAAAAATAATGCTACTTGCCCTGTGAGTGGAGCAAAGCTCACTTCTGTGCAGCTGTGTGGTCAGCTGGATGAAATTCAAGTGTTAGTTACTGCTTAGAAACCTAATGCTTTCCATTGCCTGGACTCTTCATTGCTCTGCTGTTGATTTGTATGGTTACACTGGGTTTAGGTGATGTTAGGAGGATCACCTGAATATCTCTGGGAATCCTTCACTGGTGTAGCAGCAAATTTCTCTTGGTAGTGAGCTATAAAAGCATCAAGCTACAGCTGGCTGCCTCATTCCTGGTCTTTTTATTCTTCCTTAACTATTTGCTTTAAAAAAAGGTTGGTTTTTTTTTTTTTCTTTTCTCATGGAATGATAATCTGACGATAATTTAGAAAAGGTGATGGATATATTAAAAATGCAAATTATTCCTCTATTCTGCTATTATTATGAAACTTTAATTTTCTTTTAAAAGTGACAAATATCCTGGTTACTTGTAACCTTTAAAAGACTGTAGATAGTTTCTGAGAATAAGGATTCTAGTTAATAGTCAGTGTAATGACGAAACATGTTATCTACATCCATCCCACGTTCCCAGTAGGAAATTTAGCTCTCGTTTACTATCCAAAATAGTTATATATTGTGTGTACTATTAAAGAACTTCAGTTCTGCTGCTGTTAAAAGTGACTTGGACCTAGACAATACTCACCTCTAGTGCTTTTTATTTATGTTTGAAAATGTAACTAGACTATGTATGTGATGAAAGATGATTAGGTGAGATCATAGAAACCCCAAGGAACAAATACATATTTGCATTTCCTTTAGTGAATTTTGTAATTTTTTCTTTTTTTCCCCTTCAATTTAGAAGATCTAAGGGAGATGTGATTATAATGAGCACATGGAACAGTTATAAATGCCTACATATAGTACTCTCTGCCCTTGCAGCTGGAAATGCTGTCTTAAGAAGAATTTGAATACACTTTGTCCTTTCAAAAGCAGTTATAAAACTTTTGGGTTCAGTAAGCAAAATCTATTTTTTACTGCATGATTGTAGAAATTATTTTTTCTCTTTTTGCAATTGGAAGTTTTGAAACAGATAGGGAAAAAATTATGTGTTTAGGTCTAATGAGATTAACGTCACTGCTTTTTTCACAGTAAAAAAAAAGGAAAAGATTTCATACATCTCTAGTTGAGAAACATTAGATGCACAGATGGGGACAGAGATGATTCTCTTTGGTAGGATACACACTTGGCATAAAGGCAAGAGAGAAGTTTGGGATTTGGGGTTTAAATTTATTCAGTATGAATGCTTTGGTTGCTTATTTGGTATTCTGGTGATAAGTGTATAGTGTAAACTCTTTGAGCCTGTTTGAAACCTGGGGACTTTCACATGCAGATTTCTACAGTGGGATTTAGTTAAAAATAGGAAACCAGCTTAGGTGTCTACAAGCCCTCTAGTTGTCTAAACTCCTCCTGTGTGGAGATCTAATGCAGGATTCAGCTACCTTGTTATAGCAACTGGTGCTACTAAATGTGTGAGGTTTACTGCCTGGGCTCGAGCTGCCTCTCCAGAAGGTAAGGATCTCTTGTGAATCCTACATCATGTCCATTCATCCTGTGCAAGTGTCTCGGGTGTCCTGTGGCATCTTGGACACACTGTGGTGTAGGCAGCTGGATTCTGCTCCCAGCCAAGAGAGCCTGGAGAGTCATTCACCTCATCTGAAAGTGGACATATAGGCCACCATTTAATTTCATGTTTCTCTTATAGGCCCTGCATAATGCCAGTCTGTGCAGATTTTGGACATAGCAGGAAGGATCTGTGTGCATGGACAACTCTAATGATCCTCTTGTGGCTGGTCAGCTCAGTATCTCTTCAGGCAATTTTGATTGTATTGGCTATTTCCATGGACTGCAAGGGAGAGTTTAGACAGCAAGGCTGCCTATAGACACCTAAATGAGGTGTCTGTAATTAAGGTCAAACAGAATCCTGGCCCTTCTATCTGTTGAAAGGTCTGAATCTGGACCATAGTTTCTAATACATTGAAGCTTCAAAGAAAGCTTGACTTTGGATTCAGACTCATGTCTTGGAAAAGCTGATCACTTGGGAGAAAATAGATGACAATCTCAAAAGTGTGTTTTTACCCTTCTCATCAAATGTATTTCTGCATTCTGGAGTTTTCATATGCTGGTTTCCAACACTTTTTGGAAAGGACATATCAATTCTCTGCTTCTGGTTTATTTTCCAGCATAAGTCAGGCTGCATGGGTAGAAAAATTATGAAAGGTGAGCTACACAGTGGAAAAAAAACAGCTTGGGAAAAAATATTCCTATTGCCTTTGTTTTCTCTTCTGCCTAAAAGGTTTTGCAGACACTTAACATATGAAAGCTGAAGGATTAGACAGGAGTTCCACTGAGCTTCAAGTTCTCTTTCAGGCAGAAAAATTACTTAGCAAATTTTGATACATGCAAAGACAGAAGAGAGAGAAAGAGAATGCCCGACATCACAGTCAAACGTCGTAACTAGGACTATGTTTTGTTTCCCTTTAAGGAATAGCAAATTGGAGTTAAGGGGACTGTAGAAAGACAATGTAAAAGGGTAAGACTAGAGCTTTAACGGGGAAAGAAAAGGCTTGATTCAATACACAGTTTCCAGAGATTTCATTCTATATTCCACCATATGTCATCACATGTTGCTGTCAGGTTTTATTTGTAATGCAGTTTTGTTTCCTTGCAGTTTAAGTCCTCACTGAAAAGAAACCATTGGCTGTCCCTTGTAAATCTTTAGAAGAAATACATTACTTGGGTTTGGAGAAATTATCAATGATTTCATTCTCAGAAGTATTCTGCATTA
The DNA here is from genome assembly GCA_030449065.1 of Oceanodroma leucorhoa. Taxonomy (NCBI): domain Eukaryota; kingdom Metazoa; phylum Chordata; class Aves; order Procellariiformes; genus Oceanodroma; species Oceanodroma leucorhoa. The sequence goes on along the minus strand of JASVER010000104.1, from coordinate 487,604 downwards.
TGGGTTAAAATTTTGTACAAAGTACTTTCTGTATCCCCAGCAATCCACTCTTTTTTGTAGTGAGCTCTTTGCAATTTTACTAGACTTACTCACTCTCAAACACTATTGGTCTGAAATACTTTGTTCTTGTGAAGAACCATGCCTTCTGTATTCTTACAGCTGTTAGCTATTACATTAGCCAAACATAGTTTAACTACAGTTTTCATAGTCAATTATTAATGAATATTTTATTCTGTATACTGTATTACTTTGCCAAATGAAACTGCTGTGAAGTTAATTACTGTGCAGGTTTTTTTAAGATGAAAATGAGAGAAATTGCTTTTGCAGCAAAATTCGTCTACAGAGTCTGTTGTGTCATTAGAGGATAATGCCAACAACATACTCCAGTGAGGAAGCAAAGCAGTTCACAGACTCGTCCTATTGTTGGGGTGACTGATTAAGCACTTGTAGAGCTGAATCCTGGCAGGGCAAAAATCTGCAGCTTTATAATTCAGCCTGCATTCAGTTGCACTGGTAGGCTTCCATATTCTTTGAAACATCAAGCTTTTTTTCATGTTTATATTTTGACCTACTCAGATCTTAATGCTCATTTAAAAAATGTGCTTTCCACACATCCAGCCACTCCAGGCTGCAGTGGCTTTCCGCAAGTGAAATTCAATGGGAGAGGCTCTTTTGTTCTCTGCGGCACTCCAGGGATTACTGATGTTGGCAGCTGCTACTTTTTTGGAACCTTCAATCTGCTCATGATGCTTTCAAATGTCTTTTTGCTGAAAGCAATTTGAGTCCAATTTAAAACATATATTTCTGCCATTACAATTGACATAGGTTTTAATTTCAGACTGAAAGAACATCGATTTATCATTTGGCTTTTTGTGGTGCTTTTATAAGGATTATGTTCTGCCTGGCCTTCTAGGAGGGGGAGCACTTGCAAGGGTTTGTGAGAAAGTGATAGGTGGCTTTGGTGCTGAACTGGGACCTACAGACACCTGCTAAGAGACCCCCTGTCAGGACACCTCAGCTCTACATAGCCAGAAGATGGGTGCAGCTGTATCTGGACAGGGTCAGTGGATGGCTCCCTGAAAGCCTGTTTCAAGCTCTCTGTATACTATTCTCTGTTTCAATTCACTTAGCTCGAAGAACTCATCACAGCTGGAAAGTTGCATAGTAGGAGGCCTCTCGGTTAGCTGGCTAGGCAGAAGTGAAAGCTTTCTGACAGCATGAGTAACCCTTCTTCTTTCATTTTTTTTTAAAATCTAGAAATTGTATCACCTTTTAGATAATAATCCTTGATGATCACTCCACCCCTTTTTCCATTAAATGATGAAAAATATTGGGTAACCTCCATTCCCATATATCCATTGCTTTTTGGTATTTAAGCAAAATTGCTAGATTTTTCTCAGTTAAGAGATAGATACACACTGATCTGATGGTATCCCAAATATTATCTCTATCTTCCTCTTACGTGAAAGCTTCTTTATTAATGACAAGAGACCACTTTTTAATCTTAAAAGGTGACTTGTTATGAAGGAACTGTGTTTAGATTCATGCTTTCAATTGACAGATGAATTGCAATGATATTGCACTACTTCATCATGTAACCGATCTTTGTAACAGCAAAACAGGGACACATGAAGTGGATATGACCGTCAGGGAATTGTATATTCAAGTGGCAAAAGGCAGTGTAATGATTTTAGACTCTTGACAACACTTTTGTGAAATACATGTGAGGATGTGGTTGGAGTCCTGCTGACAAAGCCCGACTACTAAAGATTTGAGAGGCCATGGAGATCTGGGTCCAAATTTCTTGCTGAAATTTCTCTGCTTCATGCTGGATTATGAAAAAGAACAGCAAAAATGTCCCCAGGCCCTCCAGTTGTGTTGCTGTCTTCCGCTTAGAACAGGAAATCAAGCCTGAAGTGTTCAAAAGCTGGACTACGTCAAGATATAATGGCAGATTTTGAATGCACTTAGTCAAAGTTCCTCTCAATCATACAGCATGCATCCCCATTGGTTTGAAGTCAGAAAGCTTAAGTTGTTAAAAAAATTATATGCAAGCTCAATCAGCTCTTCAGTCTAGACTTTGAATAGCCAACAGACCAGCTTCCAGTGATTTCAGACAATTGTGTGGCTCATACTGGGACAGAATCACCGATAAATGTTTCCAATTGTACACTTCATTACAACTTTTCAATGCATCTTTAACTTCTTGGAGCTAGAATTCACAGTGCACATTTGATTGCAGCCCAGCGCCTGGTGCTGATAAACCCTGTTTCTTGGTGTAAAGATGCTCGGTATAATTAGAGACTATTCATGGCAGCTAGCAACACAAATCCTTTTCCAGATGTTGGAACTTTCACAGCATTGCTTGTAATTTTTTTTAAGGCAATTTGTTGCATCTCTTAAAAACTCAGAGGCAATCTTCTACTGCTGAACCTGTGTTCTGTTTCAGCAGTCTTCGCCTTACTATAGCAAACTTTTAAAGTCTTTTGACTGAATTCTTAAATGGCAAACAATTAGGAAAGGAGAGGTGGAAAAAATTCAGCTAAAAATATTTGCTGATAGCTTTGTGCATCTCACTGCTGTGTTCTAACTAGAAAGTGTGTGAGGCAGAGACAGTATTTATTTTTCAAATATTAATAAAAACTTTGCAAAACTTTCCCCAGTTTAAAATATGGATTCTTTCAGCAATTAGTCCCCATATCCTGCCAGGTCTGTCATGATCTATTTTTGTGTTTATAGAAGTAGTCTGGTTCCACACCAGACTGAGGCATGGGCAGCCTTAGATATTTCACCTAAGACCTCTCCATTTGTGTGGTGGATAATTGGGATGATAAAAGCAAGATCATCACCCTGAAAATTGACAAAGAGCCGTTCTGGCTTCAGCAGGCCCAGGAATTAAAGTTTCTCAAATTGGTTTCAGGCATTGCTGCTCTGCTGCAAGCAGCAGCCTCTGACTGTGTGCCGAGTGTGTCAGTGAGAAGGGTCTTGCTGCATAGGGTAGGGCTTGAATCATTAAGGTACGGTATGAATTTGAAGTGTCACAGCTATTCTATAGTAACTGTTGTCTAGCTACATGTTCTGTGCAAGGGGCGGAAGGGGCTGTCGGGGGGAGAGGTGGTCCAGGGCTGTTTCTGGATGTCAGTAAGAAAGGCCTGACAACAAATGGCATATTAAAATAGTTGCTTCAGGAAGATAGGATAAGAAGAGGAATACAGATAGTGAGTAAATCTTACATCCTTTCAGGTGCTGGGATGCCTGATTTCATGCAGCATCAGATGGACTCCAGATGGACTTTCCCATGACATGCTACACAGATCCCAACTGTGAAGAAGTTTGAAGGGACATAAGATTTACTCTTTTGTCTATAGTCCTCTTTTTATTCTATTTTCTTAAAGCAGCTATTTTAATAGTCCATTTATTGTCAGGCTTTTCTTACTGACATGCTGAAAGAGCCCTGCACTCTCTCTCTTTCTCTCTCTCTCCCTCCACCCAGCCCAGTGCAAAACAATACATTTATTTTGGAAAACAGCACTGTCCCTGTGGTGAACTCTCTTGATATTCCAGAACAGCTACCCTGCAGCTTTCTCTTTATAGACCTTGAGTAACAGTTCTCAGACTCAAAAAAATTATAACCCTGAATTGCCAGACAGAGAAAAATTACCGATAGTGTATACAACAGTTATGAACATGTTTTAAACACACATTATTAGGTACTGAACTGAGCAGTATTTTTATAAGGACTTTCAGTGCTCTGGTGTTCTTATGTATATGTCAAGACAGGACTGCAACCTGACGTTGTACACTTTGGTATGTCAACATATACCCTTAAATTCACCCCTCTTTAATCTTATTTCATTTACACTTCTGTAGGTTTGTAGGGGTTTCATATTGTGAATAGGCATCTCACGTGGAGGTTTTAGAGGTTGAAAAGGACACCTTGCCTTCCTTCTGAATATTTGGTGGTGTTGGGCACTTGGAAGTCTGAGGAGCGTCACCACCAGCCACCTTCCAGAGTGATGGGACAGCTCCAAAAGCTGACTGGGCACCCTGATACCTGTCGGCTAAAGGAACCTGCAGCTTACACTGGGGTAATGGGAGTCAAGCCTGGTGGCACAGAAAGACTGTAGTACAAAAGGTTATAGCAAAATGAGATCAAAATCAGATTGAATTCTATGGTGTGATGTAGACAGTAGAATCTGAGCACCAACTACCTCCAGAACAATCTGACAAACAAGAAAAGAATACATGATGATAGAAAGAAAATCTCTTGCATTTGCCCAGGCATACTAGCAACTTCTGAGATTTCTACATCAAAACTGATCACAAACGATTTTGTATCCATCTCCTCAATGATATAGCTTAACTCTTTTTTTGTAGTCACAGTGTAGCAGGTCCAGCATGATACACAATTCTTCTCAGGGAAGACTCTTATATGGGAGGGATGATATCACATAGTCAACCATCTGGGACAGGTGACTCAGGGTTTATTGAAAACAGGCTGCCTTTGTTTCCCTGCAGGTGCCAGGAGCTGTCTGAAATCTGGTCAGTACAACAAGCTGCTCAAACACACTTTCTGCTCATGAGGCTCTGCCAGGAGTCTTAGTCTTCCACGTACTAAGTCAGCTCAGTTTGCTGCATGTTTGGATCCCAGTCAACAATTTGCTCTGCGAGGTGGCCTGCTGTTGAAGGGATGTCATTTAATCATTCCTGTGAGCATGCAGGGTGAAATTACCTATGGGTTTTATGACAGATATAAGGATATTACTAAGTGTTGGGCTCGGGCTTGCCAGGTGTTCATCTGGTGGTTGTGGTATGGACTGATCCCATCCCTGAGCGTTTAACTCTTGAACTAAAATGAAGATGGTACTGTGGAGAAAATAAAACATATTTCTCAGAGACCTGTAGAGTGTGCCAGGAACACCATCAGCCTGGCTCAGTGGCCTGCTCACATGTTGGTTAACTGTGGGGGAGAGTTGTTCTCCAAAATCATGTATCTCCAAGTCAGCATATGGATTGCTACAGAGAAGGCACGACTCAGCAGTTCGTGCAGAGCAATTAATAGGACTTTGGCAGGTTATTAACATTTACAATACCACTTTTCTTCTCTCCTAGCATGAACTGAACCACTTGCAGCTTATTGGTAAAACCTCCTCAGAACCTCATATTGTTTTAGACTATGTCAACTGGCTTTTCAATTAAGGGAAAAGTATAATAGCTACAGAGCATTAACTCATATGTTTCTGGTTTTCTGTGGGAAATACCAGAGTGAGGAGTTTTCGGTGGGATTTGCAGACAGTGCAACAGTTCATGCTGGCTAGGCACACAGTGAATGAACACAGATTCCAGAGCTTTGCGAGTGATTTCTATTTAAGCCAGGAAAACAGCAGCCTTCGCAGCATTGCTCTTAGCATTGTATTTGTAACTCCTGCCCTTGCCCTGTGCTCTGACTGTCTCAGTCTCAAATGGTATCTGTGGGGGACTGGACTCCTTATTTCTACCACAGATATTTTTTACTGAAGCTCCTTTACAGCATCAGAAGTTCCTAGGGAATATATCTAGTAGTTGCTGTGGCTTCTTCCTGGAAGTGTTTCTATCTTTCTGGTGATGGTACCTTGGCACGTGTGCCAAGATGATGATAATCTATATAAAAGTTCTGGGACTTCTCTGAAGGGCTTATTTCCCTTCCTCTTACTCAAAGTGGCCCAGTCTAGTGGAGTAAAGCATTGTGCTTTTACCTCAAGAAGAAAGAAATCATCAGCTCAGCCAGGGGGTGTGCTGATGTACTAAATACACTGATGCACTTCCTATCAACCTTGCAGAGGTGCCGGGAGATGCTGTGGCTCTCTTGTCTTCCGGTGTCCTCTTTGCCTTTCTGAAAATAGGAGTGCTGCCTTGCCAGCCTATGTAAACCAGTTTGAACTAAGTGTGGTGCTGTGCATGTATCCTTACTACAGCAGTATGTCCCCAATGAATAAAACAAATCCTCTTTTGGCTGTAGGACATCAATAAAAGACTGACATGATTCCTTCCTCAGCTCTGAACAGTATGGGCGGGTTCCTCTGCTGCCATGTACACTACGCTGAGGGATTGGCACAGATGGGAAAGGATTGCTTCTCCAGAGAATGCATGCCAGATAAAGTGGAAATTTCTGCCTATTTGTAAGAAAACATCATTTGAGATTACGTAAGGCTTAGTGTTTTAACTGTTTACATAGCTGAGCAGACAGAGGGATGCAGAGGGACTGTCACTCTAAAAATGGCAACATTATATTATTCCCTAAAGCAATTATTGCTATTCTTTATTTTTTAAAATTCATACAACATTGAAACAAGAGGAAAAACCCAACTGCAGAATAAAACTGAAGCTATAAATCTGCTGAAGTTACCAAAGTTATTCTGAAGCTAATTAGGACTGTATGTAAAGCAAATGAAGTGAGAACTGAATTAATGAAGACTAGCTACCTCCCAAAGCTAATGAGGCATGCTTTATACCAATAGCTCTTCAAATTGAAAAATGAACCATGCTGCAGAAAAAAAAAAAAAAGAAAGAAAGAAAGACAAAGAAAGAAAGAAAAAGAAAAAGAAAGAATGAAAGAAAATTATTAAAAAAGAGTTGAGGAAGTTTGTTAAGAATGGTGTAGAAGACAAGAAAAGTAGTAAGATACATGCTCCCTAGCTGTTCAATGTTATTCCTTGACATGCTTTTCTAAGAATCTAGTTACCTTTCTCTTTTTCTTCTGTGCTTTGATAGGAACTTTTAGTGCCATTGGGCTAAAGAAAACAAAAAAACCCTGTTGATTTGGGGCAGTTTTTTTCAGTCTTCCTTGGACATTTTCTGTGTTATTTAATTTCAAGGATATGTGCCCAGTACTGTGCAGTAAAAGAGGCAGTTAAGTTGGCTGAGGCTGATTCTCTACCTCCCAGTATGACAAGTAAGGGTTATTTTCAGCTGGTGTTCTGTGGTCCACCCCATTAAGCTTTTATTTCTTCCCTTTTGTAATCTTCTATTTCATTTTATCTGTCTGTTGTACTCTTTTACTTTCATAAATCAAAATCCCCGTCTTCAACTTATTTCTTTTCCCTGTTGTTGTGCATCTGCAGCCATATTTTTGTCTGGTGAAATGGGGCATCTTTGCCACTCAGTAGGAGAAATAATAATAACAAAATGTTTGGATCAATATCTCATCTGTTCAGAAGAAATGTGTAAATCTATGCCTTAAAGGGGCTACGTGCCATCTGTTTCACTTAACAGTATATTTATCTACTAGATTTTTTTTACATGGGGGAATTTAATTTCAAAAGCAATGAAAGTATTACATATCTTATTAAATAATCCTATAATTTCAAAAACAATGAAAGTATTACATAATCTTATTTGGTAATGCCAGAATCTAAATTCGGAACGTTTCCCTGAAATATATGCTACTTGCAAAAGGCTCCTGAATCATCTGCAGCCAATATTGTGTGTAGCATCTTTTGTTAAACCAAAATAAAAATGAAAAAAAATGAAAAAATAGAAAAGTAAACAAAATTGAAGAGATATATAGTAGCAGCAAGGAGGTGAACAAAGTGTTCTTGACTACAAGCTACCACAATTCCCTTACTTTATATATATATCTATGGCAGAGTCTCATAATTAGATTAGAAAACCATCTTTGCAACAGAAATCCGTTTCACCTCTCATCATCAACGAAAAAATTTTAGTAATTATAAGATACAGAAGAATCACTTTTTCTATGACTATCCTTAAATAACTGTTTAAAATGAAGAAAAACTATTTCTGGAATAAATTTAATATAGGAAACAGGATTGAAAGGAAAGTCACAATTCCTTCTCATGGGCCACAGCTGAACCAACTCTTTTTAAAAGACTCCTGACAGAATTATGTTTTAGCTGTTCCTGAAAATACAAAACTGAACAACCCACCACCCTCTTCAATTTCTGTTATTGAAATGTTCCTACTGAAATGACAAATTATACCAGTGTTTAATTATTCTTAATTTTAGAAAGTTTTCCCAAGGTTTAGCCTTTTAATACTGGTTTAGGTAAAATAAGAATAGATCTTTTGGTGCCAAATCTCCTTACAAAATATTAATAAAACCTGAATAAGTTATGAAACATACCAGTTAGTTACTTTTTTTCCCCCTGTTACTGTGCTTGTTTGCTCGTTTGTGCCCACTACAAGCTTCTTTTGTGCTATAACCAAAGGTATGAAGCCCTGGAAATTCTGGGGGAAAAGCTGGTCAGCATCCCTTTGTTGTGCAGTTCCAAGAAATCTGTCTGCTTTAGACAAGGCATTTGAAATGTGATAGCTATTTAACATTTGAAATGTTAAATCAGTCAGTCCTTCAGAAGCATCTTGCTTACAAATAATAACAACTCTTGGCTGAACCTAATTTGCTTTGTGGCTGGTGTAAATCCCTATTTGGCAGGGAGCAACCTGGTAGGATGGAACATTGTTCAAGCCAGTTCTCTTAAATGCAGGTGAACTTAAGAGGAGCATTTTATTTGATTTATTGGTTCTTACTTCCTACTTGCCACATCTCCCAACAAAAGAACAACAAAAGGGAGTTGCAAAGTCTTTGTCACTAATTGTAGAATTAGTTCAAGTACAAATGTAGTAAGTCACTTCTTTAATCCTAGCATATTTTAGTTTTAGACTTTAAAAAACAATTTATGGCATTAAGGAATTAAGGTCCTCTTGAGACTTCTGTGTGAAACTAGAACTTATTGGTTAAAAGGTGTGAAAATAGCTGTATTGTTTCCGGATGTTTGTGAGAGCTGTATTGTAATTGAATCATGTCTTTGCATGGTTCTTTATCACACTACTTCTGAATTCAGGCACAGTGACATTAATTTCAGTATAACACGACTTACATCTGTTTATTTATTCCTTTTCATCCCTCTGTCACACTTCTTACTAGCCTTTTGTGACATATTAAAAAAAAAGGTTAATTCATCTTTCTGATGAGTTTTTGAACAGCAAATTTGCTGGTGTTGTCTCTGACATGAGTATATCAGCAGAGATGAACAAGAATGTGTTTCTGTTCTTTCACGTTTAAGTTGGTTCAAGCTGTCAGATTGAAAGATTTGTACATTGCTAACCTTAGCTCAGGGGAAAGCCTTGGCCCCATCTATACAGCTGGTGTATAAACGCCTCAGTTTTATATGAAGACAATCACTGCAAGAAAAAGACATGGGTATACACAAGTTACTTTAATTAAGGGAAAGCATTATTTCTCCTCCATAGTAAGGATAGTACTAATTGCCCATTCTTTTAACGGAACTGAAAACTTAAAGTGTGATCACATATACCAATTTTCACAATGAATCTGAAATATTAGTACAGCTTTTTCAGATGTGTGCCTTCTCATACATAGAAGCAAAACATTTAGTGTTTAATAGTCCATGGAACAACTTTTAAATAATATCCAGAGAATGAAGGCAGTTGTTTACTCTTTATCATTACTGGTTTCAAAGATATCATAAATGTATCTGTTTATACATACATGCACATTATATACCTAGACAAACAGGAATATATATAATCCATTACCCTTTCTTCCTTTTTTCCTTTACATGAAAACTAGTGTGAAAATATTTCAATCACTTATATATCAAGTCTAATCTAATATATTCAATAAGCTGTTGGCTCTATTTTTTCCCATTTGCTTTAAATGCATTTTACCTCAAAACCAGGAGATACTAGGATTTAGCCAGTGTAACTTTTTGTGAAAAATATGCATTGACATGATTTACACTTCTAAAAAAATACCTTACTTCCGATTCGCTATCTGATTCAGACAGCAGTCCCTCCTATATTAAGAAGGAAAAAATCCTTTTTAAGGTGTTCATTAATCAGTCAGGCCTAGATTTATCCAACTTAACTTTTGCCAACTAAAAGTTAGAAGCATAGATGTTGGGATTAACTCCTGGCTCTGAAGAGGAGCAAGATGGGTGCTTCCCCATTCATTCATATTAAGACTGGTAGGATGAATCATGCTTTGAATGAGCATCTCTCTGAGTATAGAGAGAGTCTAAACTGGTAGTTTAGACATGATGCCTAATGTTTAGAAGACTAATAGCAGCTGAGATCAATTCAAACCTCAGGAAGCATAGCAGGATCAGCTGCACTTAGCGTCTGGTTTCTAAATGATCATCATTATTTATGATGAGCCACAGCACAAGTAGCTGCAAATGATTCCCAAACCTTGTAAAACAACAGTTCACTGCACTTTCTTTAGCTTATTTTTGGACATTCCTCTGCTTCAAAAAAATATTGGCTTAGCTATGATTCAATGTATCTCTGGTAAATAGGGCTGTAAGGATGTTTAACATTTGTAAGTGGCACGTTTTTTGGTTTATAGCCCTGGCAACCTTGTTTTCCCCTCAAACAGATGTAAAGACAACGTTCACCACACCATTTAATGAGGAAGAGCTGTAAAAGCACCTCCAAAAAGAAAACAATGGTCATTGTTCAGACAGTCAATTCTTAAAAATGAAAGTTTTGGAAATATGGAATTAATCTTGCATTTCCCCACCCTGGAAACCAGTTCAGTTAATGTTGTTGGAATGAGCGTGTCCACAAAAATGAAGACAAAGAACACAAACCAAACATGCTAAAGACTGCTCATACCTTCTGATGTCAGTCCAGTTCTAAATAAATCCTTTAATTTTTTTTTGTAAAAAGGTTGTCACACAGATGCCTCTCTAAGCTTTACGTTGCTTGCTGGTAAACTTGGATGGAAAGAATAATTTCATGTGTCTGTTGTGGTCTTGTCTTCTCTGAGCTATGTTTTTATACCTTGACCATCTCTTCAAAGGTATCCCTGGAAAGGATTTCCTCATCAACTACATATTTGAACAAGGATTTAGTACAGGTGTTTATGCCTTTCAATATGCTGTACCTAAAACTCTTTTTTTTGCTTGTTTTTTATTTTTTCCTCTTCTCCTTTCTTTTTTCTTTCAATACAGTTTCAAGTTTTTGAAATTTACCTTCTTATTTTAAACAGTCTCCATTATTGTGGTGTTTAGCCATGCTGGCTTCCTTTGTGTGTTTCTAAAAGCATTTTGGCAAATAGTGCACATTTGTTTTGAATTTCTAACGTGTTGCCTGCCAACATTTTGCAGTTATGGCTTCCTCTTTTCATTTCTCTACAGAAGTTTTTCTCATTTTTAATGTAATTCTTTTTGAAATTAAGCACTGGTACAATGCCTGTATTGCTTTTCTTACTCCTGAAAAGATAATTGATATTTATTCATCAGGGTCTTTGAAAGTAAATTTTAAACCAGGTCTGCAAAGCCGTCATTCATTTTGCCTGAAAAACTGTCTTGGTTTCACACCTGAAAAGTGATTTCTATCCAGTCTATATAACAGTAGATAGAATCTCATCATTAAGTTTTTCTCCATAGCTTCTAATCACCTTCAGCCTCTCACAGTCACAATCAGTGTCCTAGATGAACAATCTTGATACTATATTTTTCCTGTTTGGGCCTTGAATTTCCAATGCTATAAAGATTTTATGTTACTTGTTATTCACTCATTTACCTGATTTGAATGTGATTTACAGATGAAATTATCCCAAACCAGGATAAAGCATTTTGAAAATAGAACAGGCAGTGTAAAAGAAGTTAGTCAACCATCTCGAAATCCCATCATTTTTAGATGAAAGGTACTTCTGGTAAAAGCTAGGAGCCTCCCAGAAAGGTGATCTTAGACTCTAATTGCTTATAGAAACTGAAGCTATATATATATCAGTACGATATGCAAATATGCAAGATGTAATTCTGTGCACTGTTATTTACTGTAATCATACCTCTGGGTTAGGGGTTCCTTCCTAAGCTTTTCCAATAGAAAGTAACCTAAATATTGTTAAAGATATCTCTGCTATTATGAGATTCCAGGCAAAGCAGATGACAAAAATATAAGTGGGTAGACTGCAGCAATAGTCTAGAAATCAAATCAATAATGTAGGAGACATAATAAAGATACGAGACTGGTAAGCCATACCTTTCCTGTGCCTCAATTCTCTTTAGTCCAGAAGGAAAATATGAACAAGACTTTGCATCCTGTTGCTCCATGAATTGGAAGAACCATTTTTCCCGGTTTGTCCAAAAATCCCCAGAAACAAAGAAATTAAATACAGCAAATTAGAGAAAAAAGGAGAAACTTGACCTAACTTAGGAGAAGGGCAGGCCAGGAAAAATTCAGTCCACCTCTGTGATAATTCGAGAGTTTTACAAGCAAGAGTATGCTTAAAATCTGGGGGAGATAGGAGGAAAAATGAAAGGCTGAGAATACCTTGAGCTCTCTCCAACAGATAACAGTAATATTGCCTGCTGTTCCCCACAAGTGAAATTGCTTTCTTACTTTTAAATCTAGCAGTATTAGTGCATTACTCTAAAAAAATTGAAGTTTGGATGATAAATCCCAGTATAAAAGCTACTTTTAATTCCCCATTTATTGGAAAGGAAAAAGCCTTTGTGTAAGACATCTCCATTAGGGTTCTCTGATTTGTCATACAGCTCTTAATGGAGGATGTTTAACCCACCTTTAAGTTCTGCTGCTATCTTGCTCTAACAAAACAGATAGATACAAAGAGAAATAGAGGAAAAGAAGCAATCTTGAAAATATGGCTTTTTGTTCACATTTGCAAGACTTGAAAGGACTAATCTTTCTGTCAGCAATCCAGACTCTGGATTGACAGTCAGCCAAAACAGTTACTCTGGATGCAGACTGAATTTACGCATCTGGTATCATCTCATTAGTCTTGTCTCTAATCCTTTTTTTCAGGTGAGTTCAACTAGGCAGCGGTCTCATTTGTTGCATCGGTTCCCTCTAGGGTCCTCAGTAGTTCAGTGGTGATGGTAACATACTTGCTGGGATTCTGGTAGTACACAAGGCTTGCTAGCAAAGTGTACCCTCTTCAGCTCATTCTCTTATGGTGCTGTGTCAATTGGCATTTTCATTAATGGTTCCGGGTTACCAGAACATGTTATGAACTTATACCTGCTTACCTATATTTGACCTCACAGTCAAGATATACCTGCTAAACCTAAATTCCTGCAGAATTTATGCATCAGGGAAGTCTGCCAGTCCTTATGGGACTCAAAGGCTGGTGTGAATTTCATGGAGCAAGGCATTAGCCTGTTTTATGGGTGGGCTGAAATGCCCATTGTAGTGGATCTGCTGTACTGAGTTTGCTAAACGATATTACAAAAAATACCGTAATTCATAAGGAAGTTTTAGTCTTTCCTGCCCCAATACTTGGCTGTAGAAAATACAGATATATTCCAGTAGCCAAGCAATATTTTCAAATTTCTTTTACAAATGAGCTATGGACTATCTGTTTATAATGAAACCTAGCTTTCACTAAAACAGTCAATTATCATGAATAACTTTAACCTTTCCCATTCCAGTCCAGAAACATCAGCTTTACCGTTCCCTTTAATTATAAGGGTGAGCAATGATCCCCTGAAGCAAAAAGGAGTTACTGCATGACATTTGATGATATACCATACAATCAGAGGAGACTGTATGTCATTGTAATTCAGTGCTGTACATTTTCTGGTGCCTATGCATTGTGAAGTGATGAAAATTCATTCTTCGCTTTATCAGCAGAGGTAAAAATACTTTTGTTAAGTTAGAAGAGAGAAAACATCAATAATTTAAGATCTATCTTCTTAATACTGGCTTAATTTTAATGAAATTTAAAGATGAGCACATTTTGATTAAAATGTTAAACTCACAAGGCAACACTCTCCCAGCCTGCTTTGTTAGTCAAAATTGGCCATGTTGAATTAGTATCAAAAATATATTATACCTTTTTATATGTATATTCCACATATTTATCAGTAGAGGTAAAGTAAAATTCTGTGAGATAAAATATAAATAATTAAATACCTGTCTTTCTAAAACAGGATCAGCTAGTATGAAATTTAGAGATAGAGCAACTTACTGAAACAACAAAGGTTATTCATAGTATAACATGCTTTTATTCTGCTTTGTCAATCAAAATTCACCTTACTCGATAAGCTTCAGAAGCAAATGCATCGTTATTTGGTTTCTGCTTGTATCAGTTGAAAAATCTCATGTTGGTACTCAAATACAAAAGGACCTAAATTAAACAAAGATATTTGTCTCTAAATCATATTTTTTAGATTGTCAGAGCTCTTCTGTTGATCTCTGGCTTTTCCAAAGCAAGATTAAGTAACAACATATTTCTTACAGAGACATCTTAGTGGGGCAAGTGGCTGTGGCAAGCAATCAAAAGCACCACAATTTCATGAGTCTTAGAAGAAGTGATGTTAAAAAGTCACATCTTTAAGTCACTGAAATAAGCACAGGAAAACAACAGGCTGAGAACTGTGCTTGCTGTTATTCAGGTTTTACACAACAGGAATTGCAGCCACTGCGGAAGCTATAGCAGTTCAAAGGAAATACAGGCTACACCTACACAAGTTCAGTTTACTTTAGATATCTAACAAACTGTAAACTGTTCATTAAACAGGAAAACCTTTTTTCTTAACTTCAAGGGCCTATGTATCCACCGTAGCCTAGATGGAGAAGTCAGGAAGGTATCCACAACAGTTGTTTAAATACGGTTCAGATGGAGAGTAGCTGAAATCTATCAACCTTCAGAGTCTATTTCATAACAGTGCAGGCAGTCCATGAGCATTCCCTTACAGCCTCCTGGAGGCTGTCTTGCTCTAACTGTATAGCTTTCATTTTGGGATATCCACAATCCAGAAATGAAACAGTTAACATTTCTGTGAAATAGATTCTAACTGAATAAAAACTACAACCGCTTTTCTGCACTTAATATTTCTTTTCTCCACATGCTAAGATGCAAAGATATTAGAAATAAAAACTGAGATAATGATAAAAGAAATCCAAAACTTTGGGTGTATTTCATTATCAAAAACTGTCCCTGCACTATCCAGTAGGGAAAGTGTTTTATGCTCTGAAAAGTACGGTTTCTAAATGAAATTAATATGTTCAGAATGTCTGTCAGAATTATAAGAGTTATGAAGTTTTTCTTAATTTATAGGAACTTCAGAGGGGAACCTTGCAGCTGTATCCGTACAGCACAGTGCCTAGCTTAATTAGTCCCAGTGGCTGCATCTATAATATTAAGCTGAGAAGAGTTAGGGAATAAGACCGAGCACATGTACCCAGCTTTGCAGCATGCAGTCCCTGGCATGGTTTTGGCCTAGGGCCAGCTAGCACTCTTCCAGATACACCTCAAAACATGTCTGAACTTTTGCACAGGTGAGGGAGCATCCTCAACAGGCAATTTGGACAAGCTACCATGTTCTGGTGGATAACAGAGTCTAGCTGCATCGATGCAATCCATGATGTACCACTTGGCTCAAAAGCTAGAGGGTGGCTCTGGACTGTTTCCTTTTCCAGTATAGACATAGGTGGTGAGTCCCTACTATGGCTGTACCTCTTTTGGGGCCCAAACACAAAAGTGTCTCTTTCCCACAGTATGTGGTTCTACTTATTCTGGCATTGTTTTCTCTAGACAGCATCCCACTGTGCTCTGTAGACCCAGGCCAAGATGTCTAAATTCTTGTGTGTGTCAGGCTGTGCCTCTCTCCCTGTCTCAGTTTCTTATCCACAAATTGTGCACTATAACCATTACATTCTCCCACCTTTAACTTATAGTGTCAAGTTACAATGTAAGTTTTTTTGGACTGAAATTATCTACTGAAAAAAAAAAAAGGCTCATTTAATTTGGTGTCAATCTGATACCTTTTAGAAGCTGGAAGCATACACGGGACACACAGTAGTAGATGGGGTCCCTTAGTTCACTAAGGAGATCACAAAGCAATCACAGACAAGTATTTGTGTAATTCCTTTCATAAGTTTATCAAGCTGACAATTAATATTAAATCAATTTGTGTCTTCACTGCTCCAAGAGGAAGATTGCCCCAGAACTTCCCTTTCTGGCAATTAAAACATTCTGATGCAAAGCCAGAATTTCACTTAGTTATTTGCTCACATATTTGCCGGGTTTGTTAGCTCATACAGGTCCCTGTTCCCCACTTGCTATTTGCTGCCTGCTGTAGTTTTAATGTCAATCTCCACAGGGTCTTATATTTTGTTGACTAAACAGACTGAACTTACGTTCACCTGGGCCCTGTGTGAACAAAGGAGAAGAATTTCCTCAGTTATTGGTTTCTTTTTTATTTTCTAATTTAGATTTATTCATCACCCGCTTACCCCTCTTTGGACTTGCACAGGGTCTGCCGTTCAGCTTGCTTCTCTTCCTTCATGACCTACATCCTCGGTGTATGTAGACATGGTGTGGAAGCGCCTGAAAGCTCAAGATGCGTCATGCAGGAAGTTGCACAGTGCTTATGGTAAAAGGGATCATAGTATTAACAAAATTTATCTCTTGTCATTTGGTGTCCTGAACAATAAATTTCAGATCACTACTGGCCTGAAATTCTAGAAAAGAATGGGTATAGTATTCAAAAGCAGATGTTATATCTGGGCTGCAAGATAAAAAATGACATTGATAATGCTTAAACTAATTTACAGGTAGTTGTTTACATTTATTGCAGCATTTTTTAGACTTTAGGCAATTGAATCGCCTCATCTGATTTTATTTTTAAATTGTAGCTTAATTTCCCACAAACAGATTTTGTTTTCTCTACTAAATAATGCATGGCATAGCTGAGTATTTGCCTTTGTTCCCCAACAGATTTTAGAACACTGCCAAGACATCTGAAGTTTTCTCAGGCAAAAAACCAGATGATCTTACATTTAGAGTTCATTAAAGCTTCCATTATTTTTTCATAAGAAAATTATAAGTGATCTCATAATCCTCCTTTTGGAAATACAGTGTACTATATGCAAAATAAAGCCAGAACATTTTCTTGTTTGCTGTCTGCTGCTCTGCAAATAATTTTAGAAATATCCATTTTCCTAGTGTAGTTCTCTTTAGCAATGATGCTTCCATATCATTCGGTGAAGGCTTAAGATAATGTCTTCTCTTTAATGACAGAGATTTAACTTAGCAAAAGTATGGTAGCAAATACAGCAGAATACACAGTTCCTGACATAAGTGACCCTTCTTTTTTAATGTTTGAGCAGAATAGTATAAACATTGTAGACTCCTCTAAATAAAGATACCTTGAAATAGAAATATCTATAGAGTACAATGCAGTGTTTCACAGGTACCTAGAACAAAGTCCTAAATGCACTTACTAAGCTACAAGAAGTGGTGTAACTATGTTTAGGGGTGTCTATATTTCCAAACAGATCTTTTCTCTGTTTTAGTCCATAATACTGCTAGTACTATGATTATCCATACTGCAAATTTATATCAATTCATTCCCAGGCACTGATATGGAGTGAATCAGTTACTGCCTTGGGATGAGATGCATCCCTTGGGATGCACATAGTGAGTTTCTCCACATCACGTGCCTGAGAGTCAGGCTTTGCCCATATTGAGTACAAGAAAGAGAGAATATAGACGATATAGTGCTTTGTCCAGACAGGACCCAGAAGGCTTCTGTCCTGACCTGATTTGCCATCCCTACGTTTTGCCATGCAGGCCTGTATGCAGCCATGGGTGTCACTCATGCTCCAAAACTGGAGGCTAGGCAGAATGCTGCAGCTTATTCCCATGTTGGATGTGGCTACATACACTCTGCAGAGCACTAGGAATTTACAGATTATTTCTTTCTTTGGGGTAAAACAACTGAGAATGACCTGCTAAAAGCTCACTTCGCAGAAAAAATTGCTGGCAAAAAATCTGCTACCAATCAGTTAGTTATTAGTTGGTGCTGCTAACTAATAGCTAAAGGATAGGGAATGACAGCCATTTTCCCTGTGTCATATGTTCTGTCTTGCAAATTGGGAATTCAGCTCCTTGCTCTTTCATGGCCATTTAAAAAAAATTTGCATTTAGGGTACACCTACAAGGATTATTGTGAACAATCATCACAAGATTGTTTTGCTCATTTGCCAAAACAGCAGGATACTAGCCTGCTTCAATCAAGAGAGGTGTAACTTCAATTAGAAATTAGTGCCATACTGAGTGAAAGATAATACACCCGCACTTGGCACTGCATAAGAGTGTCTATCTGCATTTTGTTGTTTGACATGTAGGCAGAACACGCTTGTGATACTATATGGACCCTCATTTCTCTATCAAGTCCTATTCTGGACAGACCGTACTATTAAGTCACATAGTTTTCAAACAGTGAATATTGTTGGAAGAATATTACAGGCAGGTAACTGAAAAGAAACTGGTGTTCAAACATGAATCAGTTTACCAAAAAATTCTCTCTCTATAAATTTATATATACAAAGAGGTTATACACAAACAATGCCAAAATATAATTAGATGTTGAAACTGACCATTTCAGCACATGGCTCTGGAAATTCTCCAGAATCTTGCCCAAGACAAAGGGTGACTTTCGATGATGTAGATGGAAACCATTTTTGAAGATTTAGCAAATCTGGAATTTAAACATTGTTTGATGTGACAAATAGGTGAAAAAAAAATGGCAGTTGTCCCAAAGTGTATAAAGAAATAGATGATAATATCTATCTAGTATCATATAGTACTTTTCATCTGTAGATCTCAAAGAGTTTGCAAAAGGAAGTCATGACAACTTCAGAGGTGTTTGAAGTTTATTCTAATGTGACAGAATGGAAGATTTATCACATTTATATTCTACAAAGTGGTTTCTGAAGTGCTGTAGAGGATAACACACCTGAGACTTGCCAGTGAAAAAAGTATTACAGTAGACAAAACTCACAAAAAATAGTGGAGAGAAATAATCTATTTTAATGTTGTTTTTCACATCAGTTTTTGTGGGTAAATTTTTCTTAATTTAGCAGAATATACGTGTTCATATATCTCTGTCTGCTAAGAGACATTACACTCCTTTTAAAATATAAGTTAAAACAAAGATAATCCAAATCAGGATTAGATGCTGAAGAGTATTGAATATATACTTATTTGATTGTTGTATTCTGAAAGAATCATACGTGCTGAAAGACTCCTTAGATGTTAGGTAGTCCACATTATAGCAAACCATATGAGAAACATTACTCATAGTTCAGCAGTGAGGTTTATGAAGACAGATACAAAAGCTCTGTCCAGGGATGAGTACTTGTTGGAGGTGGAATATTTGGTATGTGGACAGTTGCAGTCAGCAATCTGATGTCATTTTATGAAAACACATATTCATTTTTTTAAAAACACATCACAGTGCTTTGAGGGACAAAGGTGGTAAGAGAGGCAGAAGTTATATACTAGTGAGCTGCTTTTTTTCCCAGTGCTTGGTGATTACATTGGAAGTGGGGTCCATTATTAGAAGTGACCACAATGGAAGGTTTCCTTCCTGTGAAAAATCTTGCTTTTCAAATCTTTGTTATGGCCCAAACCATTCTAAACCAATGCCATTGATCCCATTGATCCTTACTCAGGTAAATTACTATTATTGATAGATGTGAGCTTCCCTGCCAAGCATTTCAGTAGGCAGCTTCTGGGCTGGGATTTCAGCTGTTTGGCATTACTGTTCTGTGGCTCTTACACCTTAATCCAAAAGCCATGCCAGCAGGTGGGAGCCAAGCTTTCTTTAGAGCCAATGTTTCTAGCCACTAAACAGGGTAAACGGAAGTAGAGTTAATCTTACCTGAGATTGTGTGTCACAAGATAGATGTTGCAATCTGACTATACATATCCATGTCTTCCTGTAAAGTCAAAACAGAGAACAAACATTTCTTCTAACACAGTGTTGTGGTTTAACCCCCAGCCGGCAACTAAGCACCACACAGCCACTTGCTCACTCCTCCCCCGGTGGGATGGGGGAGAGATTCGGAAGGGGAAAAGTGAGAAAACTCGTGGATTGAGATAAAGACAGTTTAATAGGCAAAGCAAAAGACGTGCACGCAAGCAAAGCAAAACAAGGAATTCATTCACTACTTCCCATTGGCAAGCAGGTGTTCAGTCTGAAGTTCCTCTCCAGGAAAGCAGGGCTCCATCACGCCTAACGGTTACTTGGGAAGACAAACGCCATCACTCCAAATGTCTTCCCCCTTCCTTCTTCTTCCCCCGGCTTTATAGGCTGAGCATGACATCATATGGTATGAAATCCCCCATTGGTCAGTTGGGTTAGCTGTCCTGACTATGGTCCCTCCCAGCTTCTTGTGCACCTGGCAGAGCATGGGAAGCTGAAAAGTCCTTGACTAGTGTAAACATTACTTAGCAACAACTAAAACATCGGTGTGTTATAAACGTCATTCTCATACCAAATCCAAAACACAGCACTATACCAGCTACTAAGAGGAAAATTAACTGTACCTCAGCCAAAACCAGGACACACAGGTATCTAAGATGCAGAAGATCAAACTCTGCAGCTGCTCTTATTTCTTCGTTTGCTAGATAGACTAGTTCAGGCTCACATGCTTTTGTTAATAAATGAATGCAAGCAACATTCCTCCTCTACTATTTTTTTAGTCTGTGCAACTTGTCTTGGCCAAAAGGATTTGGCACGTTCTCTGGTCTTGAGCCATTCCAGCTGTTGCACCTGTCTCAGTCACAGACTTGAATCCTACCAGGTAAATTGTATTAGGGCTGGAAACCGTATGCTATACCATACAGACCACCATGCCACAAGGGTGGATTTGGTAAACTACATTAGGGCCATGGATCCTGGAGAAATTTGGGTGGAATCCAGCCCAGACTCTCTCAGACTCCTTCCTTAGATTTGGTGGGGATTTGCTGAGCTGAGGGTGTTTCAGTCAAAGCAGTTCCTACAGCTTTAGTGAATGACATACACACATACAGAAAGGGATTAAAAGGGTTTCACATCCTCTGAAGTTTTAAAGTATCTTCCAGACTTTCAGGCTTCTTGTAATTTTTTTTTCCTACAGTATATAGCTACAGCTACCAAAAAATCTCTTCCCTTTTCAGCAGAAGTCAGCAGAGAAACAAAGTGCAGAATTTTAAGGCCTCAGAATGTAACAAAAACTATTGACAGTAATGAGGATGCAGGAGTAAATAAAATTGTTAACAATGGAATAATTTACTTGGTACAAACCTCAGCTTTCTACACAGCAACTTCTCCCTATCACTTGTAAATGTGCTTGACAGCCAGTTAACTGTTGGTTTACTACAGTGAAAACCCATGCTACAAATACCAAAATGGTTCAAGGACCAAGATGTGTAGTTTTGAATTATAGCTGTTCTGCAAGTTATTCTCTACCCTCTTACTCTAATGATGGATGAACTAATATTTGTAAACATTCTGTTTCAGAACAGCATACAAAAACTGGTGCATTTTTATAAGGGACTAAAGGTTAATTCAAACCTACCATCTGAGGGATGCTGTCAGTTTGTATTTAACACAGGGATTTCTGGATTATTTTCTCATTTTTTATGCTTGTCAAATAATTTCCTCCATATGCAAAGCTTTCCAGCACACACATGCCCTGACTAAGAAGGGCAAAACCAGTTTGAATTCTAGGGTAGTTCTTGCCTCCTGTAGTTTTGTTTCTTTTTTCTTTTTTTAAATACAAGCCTTCTGATATTATTTTCCTGATAGCCAAAATCCCATTCTTTCTCACCTATGCACCTTGTAGGAATAAAATGGACAGCCAAAGTAATCTCAGATGGGATTGCACTTTGCTCCTCTTGGTCAGCTCAAATAAGTCACCGTATGTGACACCCATCTAAAGGAAGGGCCGGAAGGAGGATCCGGGGAACTACAGGCCTGTCAGCCTGACCTCAGTGCTGGGGAAGAATGTGGAGCGGTTCATCTTGAGGGCGCTCACGAGGCAGGTGCGGGACAAGCAGGGGGATCGGACCCAGCCAGCACGGGTTCATGAAGGACAGGTCCTGCTTAACCAACCTGATCTCCTTCTACGACCGGGTGACCCGCCTAGTGGATGAGGGGAAAGCTGTGGATGTGGTCTACCTGGACTTTAGCAAAGCCTTTGACACTGTCTCCCACAGCTTTCTCCTGGAGAAGCTGTTGGCTCATGGCTTGGATGGGTGTACTCTTCGCGAGTAAAAGACTGGCTGGATGGCCGAGCCCAGAGAGTTGTGGTGAATGGAGTCAAATCCGGCTGGTGGTCGGTCACGAGCGGTGTTCTGTAGGGCTCAGTTTTGGGGCCTGTCTTGTTTAACATCTTTATCAATGATCTGGACGAGGGGATCGAGTGCACCCTCAGTAAGTTTGCAGACGACACCAAGTTGGGTGGCAGTGTTGACCTGCCTGAGGGTAGGAAGGCTCTGCAGAGCGGTCTGGACAGGCTGGATCGATGGGCCGAGGCCAATTGCACGAGGTTCAACAAGACCAAGTGCTGGGTCCTGCACTTGGGTCACAACAACCCCAGGCAACGCTACAGGCTTGGGGAAGAGTGGCTGGAAAGCTGCCCGGCAGAAAAGGACCTGGGCGTGCTGGTTGACAGCCGGCTGAACATGAGCCAGCAGTGTGCCCAGGTGGCCAAGAAGGCCAACGGCATCCTGGTCTGTATCAGGAATAGTGTGGCCAGCAGGAGTAGGGAGGTGATCGTGCCCCTGTACTCGGCACTGGTGAGGCTGCACCTCAAATACTGTGTTCAGTTTTGGGCCCCTCACTACAAGAAGGACATTGAGGTGCTGGAGCGTGTCCAGAGAAGGGCAACGAGGCTGGTGAAGGGTCTGGAGCACAGGTCTTATGAGGAGCGGCTGAGGGAGCTGGGGTTGTTTAGCCTGGAGAAGAGGAGACTGAGGGGAGACCTTATTGCTCTCTACAACTACCTGAAAGGAGGTTGTAGAGAGGCGGGTGTCGGTCTCTTCTCCCAAGTAAACAAGCGCTAGGACGGGAGGAAATGGCCTCAAGTTGCACCAGGGGAGGTTTAGATTGGATATTAGGAAAAATTTCTTCACTGAAAGGGTAGTCAGGCATTGGAACAGGCTGCCCAGGGAAGTGGTGGAGTCACCATCCCTGGAGGYGTTCAAAAAAYGTGTGGATGWGKYGCTTCGGGACATGGTTTAGTGGGCATGGGTGCTGGGTTGATGGTTGGACTCGATGATCTTAAAGGTCTTTTCCAACATTAATGATTCTATGATTCTATGTATTATGTGAGGCAAGATCTCCTCTGATTCAAAAAAGGTCTGCTTGTTCTGATTCTCTGTGAAATCTCAGTATGGTTTTGCTTATATTTTTAGCTGGCAGTAGTCAGCACATTGGGTGCCTTCAAAACATGAAAAAATATTCTGTAGTCCACTCCATTCTTTGCTATCTCTCAGACTAGGTCTGAAATAACTATACAAGGATTAACAATGGGATGCAGTGCTGTTAAACATATTGCTTAATTTCCAATGCAGTTCTGCAGTCAGATCTTGCTCGCATGACTGTGAAGGATACCCTCCTCTTCACTGAGTGCACAGAGAACTTAGGAATTTATGGTATAAATATTAGCTCATAAAGCACCTACAAATTAGGGAAAGTGGGTCTTACCCTTAGTGCTTAAGTATTTCTAAGATCTTGGCTTTAGTATCTCAGTCTCTCATGCTAACACAGCAGTCTGTCTGCTGTTGTTTTGTACACAGCTGAAGTTGTAGATCTTCAAAAAAATGGTGCACTTTTTTCTTACATCTTGCATTGGACAAGGATAAAGTATATTTTAAAACTTAAGGCAGCAAGTCCTAGGTTTGTGAGGTCAGGAGACTTCTGGAAAACAACTCATGCCTTCACTCCCCAGAAATCCTTTTTTCAGGATCCTTAGGGTATTATGTCTTTGATCATACTTAAACTGAGATTTATTGCACTTTTGTTTTAACTGTTTAAAAAGTTATAT
Source organism: Oceanodroma leucorhoa (assembly GCA_030449065.1). Taxonomy (NCBI): domain Eukaryota; kingdom Metazoa; phylum Chordata; class Aves; order Procellariiformes; genus Oceanodroma; species Oceanodroma leucorhoa. Next base: position 463,790 of record JASVER010000104.1, on the reverse strand, counting down.
TCACTAGTATAAGATACAGTTTGAAATAGTGTTTGAATTACAAGTAAAGAAAATTTTAGGATATTGAACTATTTGATATACAGTTTAGTAGCACAGGGCACTGTGCCCATACAGCAGTTGCCATGGGAAAAAGATGACTATTGATAGAAAAACTGCATTATGCATTAGTCAGTGTGGACCTTTTAGACTAAATACTTGATGTAAAAAATTGAGCAAAAGGGAAAAAGACCAGAAAAGATAATTTTCCATTGAGTTTCTCTGATAGTACGTAGATATTCACACAGTTTCTAACTTGGCTGATTCAAACTCATTGAATTAACAGGAGCCTTGACAATGGTCTCATTAATTTTTGGTAACAGTCATCAGCTCAGAGTATGCCCAGAGTATGTACACAATCCTGGACAAAATGCAGAATTTTTTGCACCAAACCTTTTGCGTAGATTTAAGCATGTGCTTAACTGCTTTCCTAAGCAGAGAAGGTCTTAGTGGCAGTGATTTTTCTCTGCCAAGTCTTATGACCCTTTGGTATTGTTATCTGTCATTTGACAATTTTAATGTTTAGGAGTTGATGGAAAGTCTCAGTTTTACAGTTTCTTATTAAGTGGCAAATTTTACAGTCAGGATGGGATGAACCTACTGCTCTCTTCTGACTTCTTTGACAAAGCTAAGCATAAATGCTCTGCTTAATTGAGGTTTCTAACTCAGGGGTCAAGCAGAGAAAATGTCCACAATAATTAACTCTTTCTGTACCAAGACCATTTTTATGTGCTCCTTACTAATGTGGGGAAATGAAAAGTCACTTTCTCATATAGGACTTTACAGACTATTCTCTTCCGGTCCAGTTTTCACACTAATCTGCATTCTTAAACTTTATATATTGCCTGGTACCATTCATATCTAATATTTACTGGCCTGACAAAAATTTGCAAACAACTGCAATCTGTTTCAGATTGTTTCCCTTTAGAAACCTTCGGGGCTTTTTTTTACAACTTCTGGTGCATTAGAATCATAGAATCATAGAATAGAATCATAGAATCGTTTGGGTTGGAAGGGACCTTTAGAGGTCATCTAGTCCAACCCCCCTGCCGTGGGCAGGGACATCTTCAACTAGACCAGGTTGCTCAGAGCCCCGTCCAACCTCACCTTGAATGTTTCCAGGGATGGGGCATCTACCACTTCTCTGGGCAACCTGTGCCAGTGTTTCAACACCCTCATTGTAAAAAATTTCTTCTTATATCTAGTCTAAATCTACCCTCTTTTAGTTTAAAACCATTCCCCCTTGTCCTGTCGCAACAGGCCCTCCTAAAAAGTTTGCTGCCATCTTTCTTATAAGCCCCTTTTAAGTACTGAAAGGCTGCAATAAGGTCTCCACGAAGCCTTCTCTTCTCCAGGCTGGACAACACCAACTCTCTCAGCCTTTCTTCATAGGAGAGGCGTTCCATCCCCCTGATTATTTTTGTGGCCCTCCTCTGGACCCGCTCCAACAGGTCCATGTCTTTCTTGTGCTGAGGGCTCCAGAGCTGGATGCAGTACTCCAGGTGGGGTCTCACCAGAGCAGAGGAGAGGGGCAGAATCACCTCCTTCGACCTGCTGGCCACAGTTCTTTTGATGCAGCCCAAGATACAGTTGGCCTTCTGGACTGTGAGCGCACGTTGCCTGCTCATGTCCAGCTTTTCATCCACCAGTACCTCCAAGTCCTTCTCGGCAGGGCTGCTCTCAACCCCTTCATCCCCCAGCCTCTATTGATACTAGGGGTTGTCCCGACCCAGGTGCAGGACCTTGCATTTGGCCTTGTTGAACCTCATGAGGTTCACATGGGCCCATTTCTCGAGCTTGTCCAGGTCCCTCTGGATGGCATCCCGTCCCTCAGACGTGTAAGCCGCACCATTCATCTGCAAACTTGCTGAGGGTGCTCTCGATCCCACTGTCTATGTCATTGATGAAGATATTAAATTAGCATATATACCAAACCTTACTGCACTTGCAAAGTGTTTGCTTTTTGCAGCTGTCATAATAAGCATTTAGGTCCTTGAACACAGCTTCTCCCATTAATCTTTTGACTAAGAGTCTTTTTCTAATTTTGCCTTGAACTTCTAAATGTTAAGTCTCTGCTTTATTTTCTTTAGTTTTGCTGACCAGCCAGAACGGTCAGGGAACATGATGCCGTTACTCCATGTATATGTCGGGGTCCTGAGGGCACCACCAGCCCTGATTGGCCCCCTGAGGCCTCCCCTCATCCTGCCCACGGCCCAGGACCCCACGTCAGCCCCCCAGGGCCATCAGCCCCTGCCCCATCGATGCCACAGCAGGGCTGGTCTCCAGCTCCCCACAGCCCTGCCTGGCCATGGGCCCCACCAAGTTGGGCCCACCCACAGGTCCACGTCCTGGCCCAGCCTCTGCCCAGCCCAGTCATCAGGGAGGCACCCAATGCCCGGGGCTGGTGCTGCCCTGGTGCCCCCACCCACCCTGCACCTGGCTGGGGTGGTGAGATGGGCCCTGGCTGCCAGGCCCTGCCCTGCTGCCCCCTCCATGGGGAGCACCTGCTGCTCCTGGCATCTGACCCAAGGGAGCCGATGACTCCCGCTGTGCCGTGAGAGTATGCTCCTCTTTCTGCAAAGTGACCTAGTTCTTTGCTGAGGCCATAACCAAACCCCCAATGCTGTTTCAGCATCTTACAGAAAAGTAGTCTGCAATTTTTTTTAGAATCTGAATTTTAAATCTAATCATTAGCTCCCAACATCTTCAAAGAGAAAAATAAATGACACAAGTGTTTGGTATATTCATAAATGGATTTCATACTTATCCACACTTATAATAACATTTTAAACATTCTGACATTTCTTTTTTAATGAACCATATTGGTAGTTTAGTTTTAAATGCCTTTTTTGCATAAGGGACTAGAAACATTTTTCCGCCTACAAATTCAGATTTCTGGAGTAAAAGTACTAACTGGCTAGTCTATCAGGTAGAGAGCACTCAGCAACCTGTTCACCAATTTTTGCTTCAATGCAGCATGTCACTTTGCTGATTTTATTTAGAGATCATCTGTAACTTTGAGAAAGCTAGTATTTGTATGTCATCTCTGTTCTTTAGTTATCTGTCTGGATTTGGTACTAAAACTCTCATTTCACATTTCTTAGTTCTTTCCCAGCTAAGAAAAAACCCAAAATACCAGCCATCCAGTCATGGATGTTCATTGTTAAGTGGCATAAAACATTGTTCTGTGTTAGTTTCTGAGATGAACAGGGAGAACTGACTCAAACCATAGTGCAACAAAGGTTAGAAGCTGCTAGACATCCACACCGACAGAAAGATTCAAAATAGTAAGGAAGATCAGACAGGAAGAAAAAATTCCTAGAAGAAATCTTTCGCGAAAGACGTGTACCTTGTTCTCAGCTTTCATGTACTGTTCCTGTAAGAAGCAGGACTGGGTAGGGGAGAAACCTCCCGGGGAGGGGTGGTTGCTCTTTCCTTCAGCAGCTCCTCAAGAAGAGAAAGTCGCAGAACTGCATGACATGAGAAGAAGCAATCGGAGAGGCACAGCAGTGAGGTGGGGGTTTGCAGTTAGTACAGACACTGACAGATTACTGAAAGGAGAAGGGAGGGAACAGAAAGGCTTTGGGAGCAATGGAGGGGGGAAAAAAGTATCCCATGGATCAGAGGAAATGATTGTGCAGATCTTGCTACATCTTGGAAAATCTTTGAGTTAGGCAGCTGAAGCCAACTCAGCAAGTAGAGGTCCATGGAGCAAGGATATAGTATCCAAAAGCAGCATGGTATAAAATCACAAGCTATTCAGATTTTACCTGATACAATTCCTTTGAGTATTTTTTACTTAAGAGTAAACTACACTAGTTTATATTCTAAAATAAAGAATATAAATATGGTCTTTTTTGAATTTAAAAGCCATTCTGGTCTCCCAGGATATCACTGTAAGAAAAAAGTCTGTGCAGAGTTGCCTCAAACCTATGGGCTCCTATCACACCATCAGAGACAGGGACAGTTCAAGCCTTTCAGAAAGGGACATCCTGGAGAGCTGAGCTGGATATTGCTTTTATCTTGGCAAAAGCCAAGTCAGCTCTTTCAGGAGGACCTACAGACATCTGGCCTGCATTTCAATGTGTATTTGGTTTATGTGGCAAGGTTTTGGTAGCAGGGGAGCTGCAGGGGTGGCTTCTGTGAGAAGATGTCAGAAGCTGCCCCTGTATCGGACAGAGCCAGTGCCAGCCGGCTCCAAGATGGACCAGCTGCTGGCCAAAACTGAGCCAAACAGCAACACTGGTAGTGCCTCTGTGATAGCATAATTAAGAAAGAGGAAAAAATGCTGTGCAACAGCAGCAGGTAGAGACAAATGAGAATACGTGGGAGAAACAACTCTGCAGACACCAAGGTCAGTGAAGAAGGAGGAGAGGAGATGGTCCAGGCACCAGAGCAGAGATGCCCCTGCAGCCCCTGGTGAAGACCATGGTGAGGCAGGCTGTGCCCCTACAGCCCATGGAGGTTAATGGTGGAGCAGATATCTACCTGCAGCCCATGCAGGATCCCACGCCGGAGCAGGTGGATGCACCCAAAGGAGGCTGTGACCCCATGGAGAGCCCATGCTGGAGCAAGGTCCTGGCAGGACCTGAGGACCCATGGAGAGAGGAGCCCATGCTGAAGCAGGTTTGCTGGCAGGACCTGTGGGCCTGTGGGGGACTTACGCTGGAGCAGTTTGTCCCTGAAGGACTGCACCCTGTGGAAAGCACCCATGCTGGAGCAGTTCATGGAGGACTGTCTCCCGTGGGAGGGACCCCACGCTGGAGCAGGGAAGAGCATGAGGAGAAAAGAGAAGCAGAGACAATGTGTGATGAACCGACTGCAACCCCCCTTCCTGGTCCCCCTGCACTGCTCAGGGGGAGGAGGTAGAGAATTCTGGAATGAAGTTGAACCCAGGAAGAATGGAGGGGTGGGGGAAAGCTGTGGTTTTTTAGATTTTTTAAATTTGTTCTTATTTCTCATTACCCTACTTCATTATTCACTGGCAATAAATTAAATTAATTTTCCCAAGTTGAGTCTGTTTTGCCTGTGATGGTAATTGGTAAGTTATTTCCCTGTCCTTATCTTGACCCACGAGCTTTTTGTTGTATTTTCTCCCCTTGTGTTGTTAATGGAGGGGGAGTGATAGAGCGGCTTGGTGGGCACCTGGCAGCTAGTCAAGGTCAACCCACTACACAGCGTAAGAACGTCAATGCTTACCACCCTCTTAAGAGAAAGGAAGAGAGCCACACAGGCAGTGAAGCAGGCAGCAGCAAGGTGGATAATGTGGACAGCTTTATCAACTTATGAGACTACATCATGTTTTTATGTCATGTTGCTATTCTAAGAAGATTGAGGAAATTATGCTTAATGTAGGTGGTCGTATGCAACTTCCAGTTGATACAGAAGGGCAAGGAATCTCCCAGATTGCTCAAAACAGACAAGTTTTTAAGCATTCTTTATGCTGAGGAAAGGTGGATCATCAAAAAGCTGGCAAGTCAGTTAAATTTTTGAATGAAATTTACCTCCTGATGAGACCATATTTGAAATTGAGTAATCAGAAAAAGAAAGTGTGAAACAAATAGTTGTTGATGTGGTAAAGAGGGGAAAGCTACAATTATTGAGGCCCATCTGTTCCATTAAAGATGTCTGCCTGCTAAAAATTGTAACCTGAAATAGAGTGTCAGACCAGGGGACATAACAGTACAAGGGCTAAATAGAGGGGTATACAATGAGGTAGGTTCAGTTCAAGATTATGATGCCTAAATGCAAGTGTCCACTTGTGTTTAAAAACATTTCCAGTGTTTTAAAATAACACTTTAGTCAGTGGAGGCTAGTCAGTACTGAGGGTCCCGAGAATGATTTAGTTGTCCACTGTAGGAACCTAAGAGCTGTTCAGTTTCCTAGAAAGATGCATCTGGATGTTCCCTTGATGTCCTTCTGTGTCTAGGACATTCAAACGGGGCTGTTAAGTGTGACACAGGACCTGTGAGAGACCCGTGTCCTTCTGAAACAGCAGCTGAAGGCAAGGTGGGACATAGTACATTTCAAACAACAGTAGGGATCTGTCTGCATTAGCATTTTCGTTTAGATAAGGAGTGCTCTTTTGAAGCAAATCTCCAATCATTCCCATCTTCAAAGCTTTGGTTCACGTCACAGAGCAATCTTGGATCACATCAATACGACTTTTCTCAGATGAAATTAAACTAGAAAGTGTGCTTCCGGAGTGCATTTATTGTGTTCTAGCTGCCAGCAGGAGCTTAGTCCATGGAACTAAATTAGAACTAGCCTGAAATAAGTCCCTTGAAAAGCATTTGGAAGTCTGATCCTCAGCACCTACTTTTTTTCTCTAAATGTCCACTTCTACCATATCCCAGTACTTGCTAACATAGGTGCAGCTTTTGGTTATGCAACTGAAACTTACTCTTTGTGTTTCTGGTCAGCTGCAGACCCCTGAATTTATGCATGGCAAATTCAGCCTAAGTTTACGTGTGGTAACCTCAAACTGAATTTCATACCACTTGACAAGATCAACCAAAGGGATGTCTAACTTCATAATTCCTATCCAGGACATGACTTTGAACACCATCTTATTAATTATAATTACCTAATTAAAAATTGACTTGTAAAGATGTTGCCATAAATTGTCCCCCCTCAAGCCATAAGGACCTCTCAAGAACACGGGTATTAGGTATCCACCAAACTTATTTTATAGTATATGTTACTGACATAATCTATGAAGCTTCATTCTTCATAGAATGAAGACAAAGAGTGGTCCTAGTCAGAAATATTAAACTGCTTTCTATATGGTTCAAGAATAGCTAATCCCTGTTGAAATGTTAACTGTTAAAATCTCAGGTGGAATGATCCTCTTTTCTATTGTTTAAGAATTCAGGTGAGTAACGTATAACTTACCTAGAAGAATGCTAAATAATGTTATCTACAGAATTAGAGACACGATATATTGGAGACCATAAAAGGAATTAATGTAAAAAATCATCATATTGAATAGCACAAGCATACTTATGCCACATCTTAAAAAAGGACTGGAGTACCTAATTTAGGGCCTCTGCCCAGAAAATTGAGATCTTTGCAGAATCACACTATCGTTGAGGTTGGAAAAGACTTGGAGATCGTCTAGTCCAACCCAGAGCTGGATCAAGTAGAGCAGGTTGCTCAAGGACATGTCGAGTCAGATTTTGAATATCTCCAAGGGCTGAGACTCCACAATCTCTCTGGCAACTGTTCCAGTGTTCAATCATCCTTACAGTAGAACAGTTTTTTCTTAAGAAATTTCCTGTATTGCAGTTTCTGCTTATTGCTTCTTGTCCTGTCACTGGATACCACTGAGAAGAATCTGGCTGTGCTTGCTTTACTGCTTCCATCAGGCACTTATACACATTTATAAGATCCCCTCCTGAGCCTTCTCAAGGCTAAACAACCATAGCTGTCTCACCCTCTCCTTTTATTACAAATGCTCTAATACCTTAACATCTTCATGACCCTTCACTGGACTTGCTCTAGGACGTCCATATCTGTTACTCTAGGGAGCCCAGAACTGGAAACCACACACCAGATGTGGCCTTGCCATTGCTGAGTAGGGGGGAAGGATCACTTCTCTTGATTTGCTGGCAACACTTTTCCTAATGCAGCCCAAGAAGCTGTTGACCTTCTTTGCTGTGAGGGTACATTGCTGATTCATGGTCAACTTGGTGCCCATCAGGACCCCAAGGTCCTTCTCAGCAAGTCAGAAGTTTTGCTGAAGTCAGGATAAACAACATCTACTGCTCTTCCCTTGTCCATTAAGTTAGTCTTTTCATTGTAGAAGGCTATCTGATTGGTCAGACACTCTTTCCCTTCATAAATCCATGCTGACTACTCCTAATCATCAGTTTCCCCGTTCAGAGACAACTTAATCCTGAAGGCATCCTAGGTCTGCAGTCACTTTCATTTTTCACCATGAAGTTCTGCAGCTGACCATATCTTTGCTTTGGAATTGCTTCTGGCTTGTTAGGAATTAGTCAGCTTTTACATACTTGCCCTGTACATAAAAAGCACTAGGATCTTTTTAATCAGCATTCCTCCTATCTTGGCTCTCGGAGATGTAATTGAGCTAAGTGTTTAGATCACTGGCCCAAGATGTAACATACCTTGTTCATTTCTCTTTTCTTCCTAGGTAGATAGAAACCCACATTTGCTAAGTCACAGGAGAATGTTCTAACACACTGGCTGTAGCCTTTGCTGAGGGAATGCTCTATGTCCTCTTCATTTCTCAAGGCAATAGAGAAACCTCTGAAACTGTACTTTCAAATTGTGTTGGATGGGTAGTTATGCTGACTCACAGACCTAGGGAAACTGAACTGCTTTGTGTGAACTAGATGTCCTAAAAGTACATGCACAAATAAAGAGATTAAATGCTAGGCCTTATTTTCACTGGAGTTTGGATGGTAATTTATATTTTGTTAAAGAACACAGGTAAAAGGAGGTATATGTCAGACTAGAGGAAACCAAGGAAAAACAAGTGAGCTTAATCATATTTATCAAGTAAACAAGTTGCTTAGTTGAGCACTTTCATCTTAAACTTTACTGCTCCCAGCAGGCAAAGGTAATTTGGGAAGTGCGAAAAGTACTCTGACAGAGGATCAGATACCAGATACCTCTGTGTTTTCTATTTTACTCCTTGTGTACTAGGTTTCCCACAGATGGGGAGATAGCACGTAATCAGCAGGCTAACATAGTTCTTAGATCCTCAGTGCCCCCTGGCTGAACAAATATGTTAGCAAATAATGGATATTTGGTTGGTTAAATAAGCCCATATCTGAGATTTGAGCTATTTGTGATCTTCAAAGTTGACAGGAAAATATATTCAAGAAAGATTATAGTGGTCCATTTTTCCTTTTTTTTTTTTTTTTTTTTTTTTTTGGAGAAACATACAAACATTTTCTGTTCTAATTAAAGGTGACCAGTTAAGGAAAAAAAAAAAAAAGTTATTCAGGATCCAGAAGGCATTCTCTTTTGGCCAGCTTGCATGGCAAAAGACATATTTCCCTCTTCACCTCCAAAGACAGAAGAAAAAGATCCAGTTCAAGACTCAGGGGGGATAGACTCTATGGGTCAGGCTTCTCCTCTGTTGGATTTCATGACCAGGAGGCTGGGTGGCTGTCTCAACCATCATATTAGTTCCCAGGGTTGCACTCTGAGTAGGGAAGTTGAGGAAAGTTCCAGCACATAAGTTGGCCAAACAAAATCAGAAGGATTTCATTGGGATGCCAATGAAATTGGTATTTTGGTATTTTGGAGCCGTTCTGCCAGGAATGGCCAGAATTTTTGCTACCTCAGTTTAAAATATCTTGTGCAATTGCTATTGAAAATAGCCACTCTGTCTCTCACCACCAGAAATTTGATTTGCATAGTGAAATCCTCACCTATGAACTGAAAATATCTAGGATCTCTTTCTAGCTGAAATAGGCAATAGGCATCATTGTTTTCTAACATATCTCAAATTTGCCAACAGAGTAGATTCCATGAATCTTTCTGATTCTTTCTAGTGCAGCTTCTGCATCATAAGGGTATTTAAGCACCTATATAACTTTGTGCTGTGAATAGGGTACAAAGGACTTCTGTATTTTGCAGAATTGGAATTTTAACTCATGAAAGTTATATTTCCCGTATGTTATTTCCCAATATTTTAATGTTTACTTCACATAGAACTAATCCAATTTATTCTAATTATATAAGTAATTAAAAAAAAGACTGTTATGTGCATTCAAAAAGTGAAGCAAATGGAAAAATATCCATTTGTTTATGATGGGATTTTTTAAAAAAATTAGCTAATAAAGTGTTCCCCATTATTTTGTAATGCACTCTTGAATCTGATTTTAATGGCTATTGTAAGGGTATATTTTAAATGGAAATATAAACAAGGCCCTAATGTCCACAACTGAGCCTGCCAAGCTGTAGAAAGTAACCCTTCTGTCCCATTGGAGAAATAAGACTAACATTAATCTTGTACTATTCAAATAAATTTGCCTGGAATAGCCTGGACTTTTATAATGAAAATGGCTATGTTAATGTTTTATTGATTATGGTATATTTTTTCATGGGTTATGTTTATTAGAAATGTTTTGAACTGATAAGAATGAGTAGAATTAAGTAATCATTAATTTAGTTTTGGCATTATTTTGTCTGCAGAACGAGCAGCTTATTTTTATGGAAAAAAAAATGGTTTCCTTCTATATGCTAGACTACTTCAGTTTACCATATAAAATATTGCTTTAGGTGAATTCAGTATATCTTTGTAGGCTATTGCAACTTTAAATTAGGTCTTAAAGACTTAATAGCACTTATTACTTTAAATAAACCTAATAAGATCAAGCTATTTCAGTGTAATTTTATTTTAAGTTGGTTATCTACAGCTGACAAGGACAAATGAGTTCTGCTCAGGGCACTCTTTCATCTGCATTGATCCATGCTAAAAAGACTAATATAAGTTCTACTGGAATATGTTGTGGGCCTAAAAACAAGAAGTAAATATAAGATAAGGAGGTTAGCTAAGAACTGTAACCATTGCTATTGTTTAGACATGATTTTTTTTTAAGATGTGAGCACTAGAAACAAACAAATACTAAAATAAAAGATAAAGTGGTTATTCCTGCACTAAAAGAGATTTTGCATCACGTGGTTCAGCATTTTGAAATGTCAGTAGCCGGTTTAGATGGAGAGATAACAAGCAAAAAACATAAATTAATTTGCTTCCTTAAGTCTAGCAGGAACAAGGAGAAACATTAGGAATAATTGATAGTGACAGGATGAGAGAGATAAAAAGAGATGGACTGGGAAGTATTTAATGAATCTTTGTGGTATTACATCTGTCACACTTTTTGTGCTACATTAAAGTTTCATTATTTTCATATTTCTTGTGTTCATATTTTCCCATCCCTTTCTTTCTGCTAAATTTACCAAGTAATACAAAGTAGATAATAGAGAGCTATTGCTGCAAATGTCATTGAATCTGTTACTGGACTGAATGAAGTATCTCAGCCATGCATTCCTTTTCATAATACATTTTCAATTAGTGGCTTTGGAATTCCATGCAATATAGACTCACTCTCTGTTTTTTTCTATAGTCATGCACAATGCGGTGAGTTCTAAAAAGAAATAGTGAGACTTTCATTATGCAACTATTAATAACTTGAATCAATGTCATTTGGCCAAAGAAAATCATTGCACAAGTCTGATTACTGAAGAAGTTTATTCCTCTAAGGGCTTGTCTTCTGCAGGCTCTTAAAACAAATGGATTAACTTTGCTAATCTAAAAGATAACAGATTCAGGTTTGCCTTGTTTCAATCTTCTTTCTTCCATCTCTGTTCATTTACTTTTACAGCCTACACATGTATCTCAGTGTTTTAGTCATTTGGAAAAACAAAATGTCTGTCCCAAGAAGCTTTAAAATTCATGTGTTGATCAGGGAATTACAAAAGTCTCACCACCTCTGCTTGTTCAGTCAGTCTGGAGAGCTCAGGTAAGACAAGGTGTCCCTCTTCAGCAGCAATGCCAAAAGCCCATTTATGTCTCCACCCCCCTGGTAATCTAGTCCTAATTGGATCTTTCATAGGAGTCATGTGTTCCCACCAGTCACTATTAAGACTAATTGGTCCCTGCAGCACAGCTAGCTGGGTCATGTCCCCAGCCACTCCACCAGCAGCGATAGGCATCTTTTCTGTGTGGTATGAGAGTAACAGGGTGCATGGGGCAATGGTGTCTGTGAGGGCTTGGTGCTTGATGGGATCAGTTATGCTGGGTCCCTGTACCCTAAATGTTCTATAAACACCTTTTTCACCCTCCTCCTCCCGGCCAGAGGCAGGGCACTCTTATTGCAGGAACTGATTTCACACAACTTGCTAAGCAGTTGTTTATAAGATTTTCTTGAACTAGGTGTAGGCTCACAGCTTGTTCTGGTGGCTGCTTCTGCTTTCAGCTGTTCCTTGATCTGTCACTTATCTCCTTGGCTTATACTGCTAGCTTAATAGTTGGGCTTTTGTGCCACTTCTCCGTTTCTTCCCCAGGATCTTGGAGCGACCTCCAAAATTTCTTTCAGACAGGGTCAATTTTCATCTGTCTTTTGTTTCTTTTTCTGTTTAATGGGTTACTGCTGCAATTTGTTCTGATCTGCGCCCCCTTTGCCATCAGGTAAGGCTTTGCTAACATCGTTGTCAACCAAGTCCAACCCATGCCAATTGCCATGCTTGGGCAGTGAGCTGCAGAACTTGTACAACTCCCAAGATCATGTAGTCCAACCCCCTTGCCATGGGCAGGAACATCTTTCACTATATCAGGTTGCTCAAAGGCCCACCCAACCTGACCTTGAACGCTTCCAATGATTGGGCATCCACAACTTCTCTGGGCAACCTGTTCCAGTGTCTCACCACCCTCATCATAAAAAATGTCTTCTTCATGTCCAATTTAAACCTATCCTCTTTCAGTTTAAACCCATTGCCCCTCGTTCTGTCACTGCAGGCCTTGGTAAAAAGTCTCTCTGCCTTTCTTGTAACCCTCCTTTGTGTATTGAAAGGCCACAATAATGTCTCCCTAGAAACGTTGTTATGGCAGCAAATGCAAGCTAAGAAGCTGAGCTGGAAGGCAAAGTCTGGCTTGGGCTGAGCACTGGACTATCCTAATACCTCTGCTGTTGCACAAGCACTAGATTTCCTCTGATGGGTGATATGTACCTCGTCCTCAAAGGTGCTTACACCTTAAATCACTAGGTGATGCCGGAAAGATGTGCAATCTAAAATGCAGTCTTTGTTTTCATCAGCAGTATAACTGATGCATTTTCATAAATTCTTTGATGAAATTTTATTTTCTTGTGCAAATTCAAGACTTGACACTGGATGTACCATTCCTTATATAGTCAACATTCCCTGTGTGGCAACTATGGCTACCCACTGTCCTTAAATGGACCTACAAAAGCTTTTGGCAGAGTTTAACTGATGTAGTAGCCCTGGATCTTGATTTCAATTCCTCAGCTTAGATGAAGACTATATTTGTTGACCTTCAAGGCTTACTATAAAACTTGTTCAGGTTTTTGCCTGAATATGTCATTGTGAAGGATTTATAATGCTTGTTCCATGGGTTCATCTGTACTCATTAGCATTTCTCAATATGTCAGATTTCATTGTTATCTATGCTATACATGCGCTTGGAGATTTAATGATAGAAAGATATTCATAAAACTCACATTAAAAAAAAAAATCAGGTTTCATTTGAGACAGCATGTGCCAAGATTTGTGGAACCCTGATTTTGCTGGTACTATTCTCTTCCTAGGTTGTAGTTTTTTTCCTAAGATTTTAAAATTTCTGAAGAAAATGTCTATAATTTCTAACACTGTTCCTCTTAACAACTTCTGATTATTGAGAGTAACAGGCTTCTGTTCATTACTGAAGATATTGGTTATATTTTCGCCTGGGAAAGCAGAAATCTGATTTATTAAATAAATAATACTATATGTAGATTATGGATCCATCAGGATTTGTTGTGAAACTGGAATGCATGTGAAGTAAAGGCAGGTAATAAATGGAACAGTGCACTTCACTGCCAACAGGATCTGAAATAACCCAGAATTCTTCACTCAGCTAAGATAAGTAGAAGGTTGACAGATAATAGCACTGGAGGCAGAAATCCAGACTGATGCTCTCCTGATAATGCTTTTTTGCCTTTTCCACAACCAAAACAAAAAGAAAAAAGGCTCTTTTCTTGTTGATAATTATGAAGCATGACTCTTTCAATGATCGATTGCAGACAGTTTGCTATTATCTCAAATATTTAATCTGGAGATGCTCTGAAATGTTAAAATTCACCCCATATGTAAGTGCCTTTTAGAACAGAGAATAGAAAGCAGAACCCAGAATTCATAAGAGCTGTACTGGTCATATTCAGTTATAGAAGCTGTATAGTTACTGACACACACTTTATTACTTTTAGATTATAGCTTTCTCCTCACTCCATTGTCCATGGAATACATCATTTCACTTTTATGCCTGTTTTAATCATTATATCCCAAGTTATTCCTCTGTCAATACAATAGTGTCATTCACTGAGAAAATCGTTGATAGTACTCTACAGTTTTGAATAATATCAACCTGCACTCATAAAAGCATGAATAACATAGATAAAGCTGTTTTAAGGTTTGCAAGATTACATCTGCTGATAAAGTTGCAAGCTCTCTAAATTACAACTTCAGTATCAGGAGAAAACAGGAGGAAAAAAAAATCCATTCTGCATGATAGGTAGCATTTTAGACTGCAATTTATGTGAAGTACATTAATTCAATTAAAAGATTTGCTGAAATATGGGGACCACTGCTTTTGTAGTTGTTTTTATAGATATAGTACAGAAGTGTTTCTGCACTATTATTTACAGACATATCTGTTGAAATGTTGTACTGGCATTATCTTCTTTGCAAATTGTGTTTTTAAAATGATGTTTTCTTGAAAAGAAGAGAAACAAAACAAACATGGCATTTGCAATTTACAGGGGCCTGGGTTTAGAAACCCTTCTGTTCAGCAGAGAGATGTGTAGCAAATTTCTCCTTAGAAATCTATCTTTTCACTTGACATTTGATTTCTCTCCTATTTTACTTTTCTTTCCAACTGCCTTCAGTTGCCCTGTGTGACAAACATTGAGGATGCTGGCTCCAGAAAAAGTTTTGTAGCAAATGTGATTCTATGGGCTGCATATGGAGCTGTGTGTATGAAGGGTGGGTAGAAGCACTGGTTCCTTACAGTCACATACAGACATCATGTATAAAAGACTTTCACACTGAGTTTTATTTTTTCCCCTCAAAATTAACCTTCTGTATTTCTTTTAGACTTATCTCCATGGTTCATCCCAGGTCAGACTGAAGATTAAAATCTCCTTCTCTCCACAAGCCTAACAGTTCCTCTGATTTTCAGTGATTATAATTTCATTTCTTTCAGTAATCATTTTTTAGTTATTCAGCCTATTTTTAACAACTACAGATGGAAATAAAATGAATCTGAAGAAGAGACATTCATTAGCAAGTAAGTATTCAGGGATTAGAAAAGTCTGTCTGATTCACAAAGCAGAAATGACATTTAGTATCCAAGTCCCCTTCTAGACACAATTAGCAAAGGCTGCAGTGAAGTTAAAGCCTGCTGGTTGCAAAATTGGAAATTGGTTTCCTGGGGCTCTCTGTAAACTCTTCATTACTTTACTCAATCATGGTTCATTAGCAAGTTAACAGACAGAAGACCAGGACACGTTGGGATATGTTCAGAGCCAGCCCTTCCATCTCCTTGAACATCACTTAAAACTTGAATGTCACAGCAAATTAGATATTGTGTCAAACTGCATCTTCTTGTCAGCTGCAGTATGGACAGCGCACAGATCATGGCCACTTAACCTCTTGAAATTGTCAGGTGCTTTTTATCACGCATTTCAAGGAGTACCACTTGGGTTTTAATTTAAAGTGACTCTGATGGAACAAACAGAAGATCTCAAAAGGCACCCAGGAAAGAAACAAGTTAAAAAACCCTAGTTAACGGTTTCATGTAAAATGGATTTAATGTCTCTTATTAACTGAAATGTAATTTGCTAGAAGAAAACATCCATAGGTGACATTATTGCAGTAAAATGGAAAGCTAAAAATAGTTATTAGGTTTCTGGGAAATGTTCATATTTTAGCTACAATATAATTTTGAATTACAGCTGAGTGCCAATTATCTAGAACCCCACCTGAGTGCCTGAGTCTCTGTTTCGTATTAGCTACCATTGTGTTTCTCTATTGTGTTGCCTTATTTTCCAGAAAAATATTTGCTCTAAATAGTTCAAGTCAGTGAAATGAACTGTATAAAAATTATTAAAGAATTAAAATGCTTCTGTGCAGCTGCTACTTGTGTAATCTTTTCAGGCTATAATTTTCATGAGCTTTCATGAATTTTGAAAAGAAAAGGTAAGCTAGGCATTAATTGAAGCAAACTGCTGAAAATTACCTGTGGAGTTTAAAGTCCCTTTAATACAATCCATTCACGAATTGCAGTGTTAATGGGAATAACTAGTGACACTCTTGTTTTGTCCCATTGCAACAGGTGCAGATAACTGCAACGGCCTGCATTCCAGCCACCTTATGATGATGCTTAGCTTATGATTTGGACCATTTGCTAACCGGAGGTGCCAGACCCTCATACCCTATGCAGTCAAGGGAAGAAATTCGTTACAATGCCCAAAATAGGAAAAGCAACTACTAGAAGTGCCTAACTGGAGCACTGTGACCACTTCTCTGCATTGACTGCTTAGGAAGCCAGAGTATGGCAGGCCTAACAGTGTGATTGCTCATTGCTAAGACTAAGACTGCTGCTGCAGTCTTAGTACCTAAGTTAGGCACCTATATTAGGTCATGTCAATGTAGCTACAAAGGTGCGTGAGCTGAATTTTTAGTTGTATCTTAGATAAGAGTGATGCCAAGTGGTTGACAGGCTCCTGACAGGGACTTATTACTTCTGAAGTCCCTTTGTGAGTAGCTTCAGTGTTTTTTGGGCTTTTCTGGAGCTACTCAGTGGAATTACTCTATTTGTTGTTTTCAAGTACTACACATGTTCAGTGGACCCCTAGGCTGACCCTAGGTGGTTGGGTGCTCTGTTGGTTCATTCTGTCTAATACTACAAAAGGGACTTTTGGGAGTCTGAGGATCAGACTAGAACTACATAGAGTCTGGATGAGTGCCATGGTACACCCCAAAATCATGACCTTTCAGTCATTTGCACAGAGTCCTGCCCAGGACACACCACAGGTCCTTTCCAGCCAGGGGCTTGAATTCTCTTTGTGTGGGAATCGGACAGAGAACTCGTGTGTGCTTGGATCTCTCTCTGGGAGTGCACGAAGGGATGCAGGTGACATAAGACTTGAAAGCTGATGTCTTCAGCTGATCCTTGGCTTGCCTTTGCCTTGCCTTGCCTTGCCTTGCCTTGGCAAATCCTGTTATTATCGCAGCGAGTGAACATAATGTGCTTCCATTGCCAGTGGTATGCAACTTCCAGATGACTGTTATTTATTATCACAAATTCAGTAAAATATGGCAAACTGCAATTCAGAAAATATGTTTCATACATGGTGCCTAAGGGAACAACAAAATATTCTCATGCCATCATCTGTACAATTTTCACATAATGAATTTGTCAGTGTACACATATGCTCCTATCTTATTGTGGTTCTGACATCTGTTTGATGGATTATAACCTAATTTACTCTAAAGACAATTGACCTGCTGAGGGTTGGCCTTTTGTTATAAATGTTATCAAAACAATTAATCACTCTCTAATTTATTGCCAAGACTTTGGTTGTTCACAAGTCTGACACAAAGATGTTGCAACTATTGTAATACATAGAAACTAGAATAATGGCACAAAATAAAACTTGTTGAAAAGATACATTGCTACGGCACTAAGTAGGAATGAGGTGGCTGGTGACCCAGCTGAAAACTTGAAAATCCAAGGTCTGATAACTATTAGCATCTTTTCATGAATATACACTTCAGATAACATGCATAATCAGATAATCTATAGAAACTCAAGGTAAGAGGTAAGTGAGCGAGAGGCAGGGCAGATATTGTGACAGATCATGCTGTGGGCAGTCATATTGTTGAGAGGTTCCTGGCTGAGAAGCAGCAGCCAATGAACATATCAGACTCACGGAAACTAACGGGAGACATAATAAAAGGGGATGGGATGCATTTCCTTTTGTAGTGCACGTAATAGGGCTGAATTAAAAAGTTTCTTTATATAGTTAATCTATGCATAATGTGCCTGAAAATTTCTTGTTACATAAGTTCACTGATGAATTTTCTATGCAGTTCTATGTTATGCTTAATACTATTTTACCTAATGTAATTATCAAGCAATAATTTGGAAAGTACTTGATTTCGGGATTATGAATGTGCAGACATCAATAAGAATTTAAATATGTAGTTCTGAAAATAATAGCTTTGGGTTTTTTTTCCCCCTTGAAATGTGATTTCCTGCCCATTGCATTGATTTTACTGGTTCAGTAGTGCACTATTATAAAAAAGGCATTTTCTCTTAATCATGAATTAACCTTAATTAGAGTGAAAACTCAGATGCCAAGAAGTCTACGTTGAGAGTTCATTTCCGTATTGGATTAGGTATAGAAATTCCATATTAGTTTCTCCTAAAATAGAGTGTAAGCACTTATTAAGTCTTTATCAATGATTGTAAAGAAAATTAATTCATAATTATATTTAGATATTTGGATAGGAATCCAGGAGCCTACCCATTCTCTGGAGTATGGGCTACAATAGCCTGAGAAGGCTATAGGCATCATCATTAAGAGCTGAGAATATTACTTCTTTGATTGGCAATATAACATGTCTGTTTTCACAGAGTTCCACGACCCCCTTCATAAGGCTAAGGCTGTATCTACATTAGCGAGTAATTTGGCAAAGTAGGAGCAGATCACAGGTTGAATCCACTGGTGCTGGGGCCCCTATATCAGCCCTATCCAGAGGCTTTATTTTGGATTGAATTTAGTCTAGTCACCTTGACTGGATGTCCTTATCATGATGTGGTTTAAAATTGCCCAAAGGACAAACACTGGTTTGGACCATTATGTTTTCCACTCCCAGGAGGCGATAAAGTACATTTGTTGCGTACCTAGAGCAGAGGCTTCCAAAGCAAATCTTGTCTGTGAGCACCACATCTGTTCTGTGAAGTGAACCATTCAATGTGTTAAGTGTGGATGGTAAGTGATAAGTGAATGCTTCAATTCAAATCCTACAATTGCTCTAAACCAAATGCTAAGGGATCTGCAGCCTGAGCGGTACAGTAAGCTCTGGTAGGCATGGATAACTCTCTATTTTCTGTATCAGTTTCAATGCTTTGCATAAATATTTGCCAGAACTTTTCCTGATAAGCCACAGAGTTTTCTACCTGACCATCTCCCAGGATTTATAGTACTGGGAGCTCCTATGGTTCCTGCTTTTGAAAAACAGGGTAATAAATCAAAGTTTCACTGCCAGCATCTCAATAATTAGTGTAACACTGAGGAGCAATTACAGTTGACTTAAATGTGCAGCCTTTTGGGTCAGCATTAAAGTGAGGCCAAATTTGCAAAAATTGTTAGAGATCCTGTAGGCCTTAAAATAATATCCCTGGTGCTCTGACCTGTTGTCCTGCTGGCTAAGGTTCTGTAATTTAGCTAATGCTAGCACAGATTAATCTGTGTTACTAAAAGTGTTGTTGGATGCAGAGGAGATATTCAGCTGATGAGTGATTACTATCACTGCACTATGGGTATGGTGTGTAATTTATTCCTGTGGGAAGCACTCCTGCAATAAAACACAAAAATTTTGAAGTCTGCTTGAGTCAGTGTTACCCTCGCATGGAGAGCAATCATTCTTCAGGCTGGCCACTTTTTACACTTCAGTCATCAGAGCAGCAGCCTAGGCTTGGTAATAGTCGAATTATTTGCTGAACCTGAAAGAACCTATTTACATTATGAAGTCTTAGACTCTGAGTCCAGGTTTTAGAATACCGTATCAGCCTTATGGTCAATCATTTTTGAGGTTTTTATTTCACAATTCACTAGCTTATGTCTTGAACAAATGAACAATTAAAGTCCTAATGGAAAATTCCATTTCCGTCCCTGTATTACTTAAAGCAATCAGTTACTCTGCAGCTCGTCGCTTTTGCAAATTAGGGTACTGAACATGAAAACAGGTGGCAAAATAAATCTTTTGCTGTATTAGAGAAAATAGGGTAAATTTGTAGCTAAACTTGATGCGTGAACTGTGAAAGGCAACGTAGCCCAATACAGAATGAACACTTGTATAATGCTGCTCATAAAATTATATTCTGAGCTATGTAATTTTCTTTTCTGTTGGAGATCAGCTCACAAGGACACCAAAGTACAGACAGCTTTGAAAAAGAAAAAAGAGAAAATGTCTTATTAAACATGTTCTATATCTTAGCAGAAATTATGCTAACCTACAAACCCAAGATTGCACATTATGATTATAGCTTCTCTCCTGACAGCTGCTCAATATTTACATCTACAGAAGTATTTACAGCCATAATTATCACCAAAGCATCATACTAGAGAACTATTATGTGTTCATTAGATAACTCAGTTTGTGTAAGTTCACTTTATAGCAGGACCCTGATAGCTATTATAACAGGATTAATCAAGTTGTCTTTGCCAAGAATTTCTCAGAATAGCATGACAAACTAGAGATGTCTGTAACCCTTCTTCCAATGGAGCTGCTAGACCACTATATGGGAGTTCATGACAACCTTCTTTGCCAGCATCATTGTTTCTTTAAGACGTGTGCTGGGGGTTGCTTTTTTACAATCAACAATCTCATAAATTCTGACAAAGAGCAAACTCAAGTAAGCCCAACGGAAGTGGTATCTCATTGGGTGATGTTGACAGCACCATCACTATGTCTATTTACCTGCCATTAAACAGGGCAAGAAAATATTCTCAGGATAATATTTACCTATGTTCATATAGATGATGTCTCTCAATTAGAGAGAAGTAAAAAAAAATTAATTTTCATATATTCCTTCCTATCTCACAGTTACTTTTCTTGTGTATTGTGTTGTTTCATTCTGAAAGGATGGGGGGTGCTGGGCAAGCTGATGTACATGCTAGCGGCTGCTGAAAGGCGACAATTCTTCTCTGCCTTTGCAATTGGTCATATGCACCCATCTCTTTTCTAGTGTTAGCTCTGCTGTTTATAATATCTCAGAGTGAGGTGATTCAGAAAACTGTTAACTTTTTCCATTGTGTTAGTTAAGTGCAGAGTCAGATGATTTCCACTGCTGGGCCAAGAGATCAGCAAGAGCATGGCTACAGGTAGAGAGAGGCAAAGGCAAGGAAGACAGCTTCTGCAGTGGGAAACCTCTCCTTAAAGAATGACCTTTCCTTCAGCCTGAAGTTGTGTCCTTCAGCTTTGTTGGGGGAGCTCATTCAGCTTCATGAAGGGGAGCAAGCTGTGCTCAAAATTTAAAATGTATTGGTTTTAAATCTCTGTGATTTTAAATACCTGTCTTTGAAAGCAGAAACTGGGAAAAAAACCTCACAGTCCATACATGGACAGTATGTTACTCAGGAATGTGACCCTGGCCTGGAGCTAATTCACAGCACAGAGAATTGTCTTTACATGTGACTTAGTTGTCATGCTAATCTGTATTTTATTAACCATTGGTTACTTGTTATATGCAAGATATTTACTTATAATGTACCTTACGACACTGATGAAAGAAAATATTAGTAGCAATATTACTTGCTTTTCGTAGTTGAAATAGTCATTCAATATCATTTGCTCTGGCTGAAACATTAGAGTATAATAGTTGATATGTGAGTTACCTTATTAAAGACCCCCCTAAGTCCTCAAAAAACCACTCTTGCATCTTAAGTAAGACAGTATCATTTTAAACACATAGTAAACAATTTGGCCTTCTGAGGATAAGTTAAAAAATAATTTGCTGAAAAATGTCATCTTAGCAAGCCGACAAACACTTTCTATTTAATTTTTAAGAGATGGCATTTCATCTTCTGTTTTCTTACTAGTGTCTACTACTAAAATTTGACTACTAAAATTTTAGAGGCAAGTTTTGAAGGGATTATAGAAAAGTTTTGTGGTCACATTGAAGGAACGATGTTGTTAGATGAAAGGAAACATGGCATAAATATAAAGAAAAAAAACTGAAGGAAAAAAATCCCCTTGCTTGAGAAAGAACTTTTATATGTGAAAAAAGTACACAGCCAAGCTTTGAAGTGTATTGTGCAATTGGAAGTAATGCATTATGCAATGTTACTTCATGAAGTTTAAATATATAGCTACCACAGTAAAAGTTGCTTGTGTATTGCTGCTGCGTGATGTTCTATTTCCTGAGAGAATCTGAAAGTCAAATTTGCTCTAAAAAGATCTTAAACCAGCAGCTCCATTTACATAATTTTCCGCTGAAGCTCTCTGCACTGCAGACTGCTTCCCAGAGTCTTGTTTCTGAATGAACACAGGGGTTAGTTGACAGCACACCATTTTCCCTAATATTTGAAGGGTAGGAATAAATCATGGTCCCTCTTGAGGCATGTCCCCCGTATAACTAAACTTTGAATTTTTATTTGATGCATAATAACATTATGTCAAACACTCATAAGAGAATCTGAAATCACTTGGAAATGAGCAGATTTCAGCTATCAAGACAAGTCTGCTCACAGAAGTGGAAGATCTGGCAGATTTAGTCTGTGCGTATTTTTTTTACCTGAATTCAGGCAAAACATGACATATGTTAATAAGGCTCGAACAGGGTTGATCACAAACCTCAAAGAAAAACATAACAAATACTATTCCATGCAAAAGGAAATAAAAAAATCCTCATTTTTAGTGTACCCTTGTACATTTTGATTTTCTGAATGTGTGTGTAGAGTTTTCATGCAGTAGAAGTGTGGATATACAGTCAAGTCACCCAACAATTTAATTTTTAATTTACAAAGGCAAAAAGATATTGTCCTTTATGAGGAAGCACATAAATGGATTTGTAAGAAGATTTTTTTTTAAATTTAAGGGAGGATTGTGACTTAAATCTCTTCTTTGGTAATGCTTACAACTATCCTATAGACTGATGTGTGAAAATAATGCATGTAAATAGGCATACTTACATTACAGCCAGAAATTAAAATTATAGGAACATTTGCTGGCTTCATTGGGTTTGTGGTTGGTCTGCTCTATGCTGTAAGTGCAGTGATACACTGAGACAAATAGTGCTTAGTCATAACCAACACCACATAATAAAAATATCAAAGATGTACGAACAAAAACATTCATGAACAAAATATCTGAGATATAGGAATCTGGAGAAGGAATTAAGAGCTACTGTAAACATACCTGTCTGGCAGTTGAGCAGCTCAGTGCTTCGGCATGCTTTACATGACAACAGCAGATGAAAACTGATGATGTGCAGCTTGTACCACTCCTGAGAACTTGTTTCCGTATCACTGCTGGTGCAAATCTTGTCTTCTTTGGAGTTACATCACAGACTGATGTGACCTACTGAACATAAGCTCTAAAAGGATAAGCTATAGGTATATAACTATTAGACTCAACAAGTTGCTAATTTAGATCAAGAGTGCTGGGAAGATCTTCTTGTGGAAGGACTTGAATGTGTCTGGGGAAGAATGGAGACATGGAAATCTAGTCTGTCTGCTTACCTTAGAACGGAGCTGTTTTGCTAAAGTTGTGAAAGTAGTGCTATATTTATGAAATCTTTGCCATTGCTTTTGTTATTTTCAATCTGCCTCTGCCCAAAGTAATAGCAACAGTTAAGAGCGTATAGTTAATAAAATTGGACTAGATACATTTGTATCCCAAACTTGTGAGTAGTGAAAGATGAAATAACCTCCCCTGGGGCTTTTCTCTGTTTACCAGGACAGAAGGTACGGAAAAAAATCAAGGCGTTGTGCTTTGAATGTACTCAGGGAAGTCTTTAAGTGCTGAGATGTACAAAGTAACAGAAATAGTATAAATTGCTGATTTGTAGTTTCTATAGCAATACAATTTCTTAAAATATCTTCTGAAATCTGCAAAGGTTCTGTTGAACACGATATAGAAGATCTTACTGTGCTTTCACATAGGAAGTGTTAGCGCTATTTTTTTTATAATCTACAGGGTATTTGTTTGGTGGTGTATCAAAAGTTAGAGAGAATATGTTCAGAATATTTTTAATGTGACATTTAAGACATATTAGAGATTAAATGTGGCATTGCTATGAATTTACGTTGAAGCCACATAAACCTTTTGCTAAAAATTGTTTTCAAAATGAAACTGCTTTTTATATCTTGAAACATAAAAGATGATTGGAAGGATTAAAATGAATATCAATTTTTTCCTTTAGATTGTTCTCATAATGCACAATAATTCATTCCTTGTTAATGCCATTGTTTGTCCATAGTTTGCAAAATAGAAGATACATTTGAATATACCAGGAAAAGCACATCACCTTTTTCACATCGTAGAGAAGACTAATTGTAGAGATAATCTTTACCTTGATTTATCTGCTGTTGATTAGTGTGCCCAGATGTAAGCATAAGAGTGTTACAGTGGATGAAGGACTATTAAATAGCATGTATATCCTATTCAGACTTGAGGTAATTAGAAGAAAACAGGTCTTTAGCAGAAGTGACAAACATATTTATAAAAGAGTAATCATGGAATAAATCCAGAACAATTTCACAACTATGACTGGAAATATTCTGGCTCACTGCCAAGAAGTCAGAGATGCTTGCTAAAAATTTTTATGCTGAATAACTTTGCATGAGCTCTTTTTCCTCCATGCTGGACATGCAGAAGCTCTTAATTTGCCGCAGTTGTGTTAAAACTCATTGAACTCAGTCAAGAGCTTAGCCATTAAGTTCAATGGAGTTTGGACTTGGTCTGTAATGTAATTAAGTATTTCAGTGTTAATGGCTCTACTTTTAGTCTGTTGATTTCCTTATTCATTCTAAGCAGAGAAGGCTACATTTTGTATTGAATGAAGTCATGTTTCATTCTTTTCTCTGGGACAGTGAGAATTGGCAGTCTTGTCCATCTCACCCTGGGGAGCCTTGTGCTCTGTAATATTCCCTTGTTTATGATCTTCAGAAGTGTTACTAAAATGTACTTTGAAACTGAGGTACAGTGTAGGTGGAAATTCAATCTGGGCAGGGCTGTATGATAAGAGTACTGGTGATGGGAGGATGAAGGAAGACCAGCTAACACAGATGCCTAAGACAATGTTAAGTACATAGAGAGGAAGAGAAACTACTAACTCTGAGACGAAAAACTTCGGAAGTCTTGGAGATGAGAAAACGTATAAAAAACTTCCCCATGGACACTGGTCAGTGCGGTGTGGTGATAGCGGAGTTGTTAAATAGAGAGATTGAAAGTGGTTCTTTCTTTTAAAGAAGGCGGCTTTCTAACACTAACAAGTCTCACAGCTCTCCCTGAAGTAGATCTTACATGCTGACTTCAAAGTAAAAATAAATTGTCATTGGTGTCATTGATAAAATCAATTAGGGTAGTAGCTTTACATAGGACAAAGCTCTTTACAAAACAGTGCTTTTAATTGTAGTGGAGTTACAAGAAGCAGCCTTCTGTGAATTACTGAGTTATGGCATCTGGGTTAAAATGAATCAGTTTTCAAATTTGGATCACTGTTCAGACATATGTCAGGAGCAAAGAAATGGAAAAGGAGAAAGGATTTCAGATCTCATCTCTGAAAGGTACCATGTATTAATTGAAATCCTTTTACTGTGTCTCAGCCATCAAGTAACAAAAAAGACTATAAATAAGAAGTGAGAAGCAAGGAGTGCAGACTCAATTACTATTCTGTTAGAAAAGCCTCCTCCAGAGTATGAAATACCTCCCATGATGGTCACCACAGTCAGTTGTTCTTTATGACAATCATAATCTAAGCTAGGTCTGCCCTGACTCTTCTCTATTTTTAGTCAGATAAATATTATTTTTACGGAGAGCTAAAATTAAAATCCAACCAAAAGAACCAAAGCCGTAACAATTTTTTTTTAAAACCCAGGGCTGCGCCCTGAATTTGAAAAAGTGACAAAGTACCAATCAATCCCTACTTTTGGTATTGTTAGCTATGGAGAGATGTAGGTGGAATAGAACCACCTGCTGATCAAGTTTCAGCAGCTAATAGAATAGTTGCTTTGGCTATTATCATTAGTACCTTAAAGAAAATGGCTTGACAACTAGAGAAGACTAAATTGGAGTTGGAGCCATTTTAAACGACAGTTTCTCCACAACTGTAAGTGATACAAGATAGTGAATGCTTTCTAACTAGACAGATGGTGGGAATAAAGTCTCAGATTCAGTTCTGAATAGTTAGGAAGACAGTGAAATCCTGAGTAATACACAAGGAAAGAAGTTACATTGGATGGTGCTCACAGGTGGATGGAGCATTGCTGCCAGTGGAACAAGGAGTGACACTTCACCAGGAAAAGGCAACAATAAATCTGTTCCTCCAGCCTACCTGGCCTGTCTCAGACAGAGGGTGGACTCCCCTCTTTTGCCAGGGAAAATTATAAAGCAGTCAAAGACTCAAATTATACTATTCTTCAGTCATGGTGTGCAAATGAACATCAATATGCATGGCCAAGCTATACTGAAACCAGGGCTGGTAGGCTGGCATATCCCAGGAAACTATTAGCACAGAAGAGTGGATAAACTGAGAAATGATATGATTATCACTTTTCTATATCTGGTCCTGTTGATCGCTGGGATATGTGTATATTAGATATAATTTCTTGTTCATTTTATTTAAAATGTAAAATAAAATGCAAAGGGTTTTCTCTGCAATTTTGTAAGAATGTTTCGTCTTCAGTAAGAGTCCTTCAAGACATTTCATCAGTGGGTCAGGATCCTTGTTTTTCAGGCCGGTGTCTTTCAGCAGGGACTTTGATTAGAACTTTTGCCTTGGAAGGACCAGTAAGTTAGTTGCTCCTGTCTTACCCATACAAAAATTACAGGGCAGCTCTGGCCCAGTGGAAGATATGGTAGGAGCTTTCTGGTGTCCAGAAAGAGGAAGAAGCCAAAAAGGTGGGAGAAGGAAAAGAAAGATTCTTCTTTACTTCAGTCCAAGAATTTATGATTCTTGGGGGACAAATTTGCATCACGGGGGACAAATCCCCTTGTTTGGAAAAACAAACTTAAACTTTAACTAACCAAGATCCAGACTGCCAACAGACCTCACAGATAGGCTCTGGTTTTGGTAGATTAATGTATGTTCCTTCCTACCAAGATTGGGACTGATTTAAATTTCTCATCAAAATCTTAGATGTGAGACTCCCAGCAGCATCTACTGGAGAAAGAGATCCTCTGATATAACATACACAGTAAATGAAGTATGTGCTTGTGAAGACTATCAAAGTGAAATCCATTCTTCTCAACATCAGTTCTTCTATGACATGGAAAATAGACTCAGGGGTTGATTTCCATTTAAGATACTCTCCATTGAGAATAACTGGAAGTGTTAGCACAATCATATGGCAAAAGAGAGCACTGAGTACCTTTGGCAGGCAAAGAGAAACGGGAAAAAGGGATAGCACTGGGAACAGGGAAAATCTGAGGGGGAAAAAAGCAAACAAGGCCAATTATGCGGGGGAAAAGGAAAAAGACAAGCAAAGTTTTCGGCGAAGCCACTAAAGCGAAGGGCTCCGGAGTGGAGGACTGCGCCGGGGGATCCTTCCTAAAGGGGCAGCAGCGCGAAGGCAGACGCGCAGGGAGCGAGAGGGAGCCCCAGCCCCCCCCCCTCAGAACCGGAGGAGCGAGCTTCTGACGAGCGGGCAGCTCTGACTCGGCGTGGGCGGGGCCGAGGGTGACGGCGGCCAAACCCCCCCGCCTACAAGAGCAGCCCCCAGGGAGCGCGGCGACCAGGGCGTGGCGCGGCAGTTTGCGCGGGCAGTTCGGGCAGGGCAGGCGTTCCGGCAGGGTGCCGTCCCCGTCCGGCTCTAGAGGCTAACTTAACTAGCGGTCATCGCCTCCCCAGAAAGGGACCTAGCGATGGTTTCCACGCGGCCGAAAGCCACCGCCGGGAGGAGTGTGATGACCCAGACAGAGCTCCCACACAAGCAAGCAGCTATCCAGACCTCCGGCTGCAGGGAATGCTTGGGCCTGTCACTGGTACTGGAGGGCAGCGGACATAACTTCTGTGTGCGGTGTGACCAGGTGGATGATCTGCTCAGCCTAGTGGCAGAGCTGAAGGAGGAAGTGGAAAGGTTAGGGAGTACCAGGGAGTGTGAGAGGGAGATAGACTGTTGGAGCCACACGCTGCCATCCCTGAGGCAAAGGCAGCAGGTGGAGGCTCCCCAAGAAGCAGAGGACCCCCTTCCCTCTTGCCACCGGCCAGAAGGAGGGGACCTAAGAGACGTCGGGGAATGGAAACGGGTCCCTGCGCGGCATGGCAGGCGAATCCCCTCCTGGCCTCCCTCACCTTCCCGATTGCCCTTACAAAACAGATATGGGGCTCTGGAGCTTGAGGGCCAGGCAAATGTGGAAGCAGAGGAGGGTCTATCCAGGGGCTTGCCTGGGGTGAGTTAGGAAACCCCACGCATTATGACTGTCACTCTTAAGAAAAAAAGGAGGGTAATCATCGTGGGTGATTCCTTTCTGAGGGGAACGGAGGGCCCCAATTGCCGACCAGACCCATCCCACGGGGAGGTCTGCTGCCTCCCGGGAGCCCGGGTTAGGGACGTAACCAGGAAACTCCCCCATCTGGTACGCCCCTCTGACTACTACCCGCTGTTGGTCATGCAGGTAGGCAATGACAAGATTGCAGAGAGAAGCCCCAAAGCAATCAAGAGGGACTTCAGGGCACTGGGGAGATCGATTGCGGGATCGGGAGCACAGGTGGTGTTTTCCTCAATCCCTTCAGTGGCAGGGAAGAACACTGAAAGGAAAAGGAAAACACAGCTGATTAACATGTGACTCAGAGGCTGGTGCCGCCGGTGGAACTTTGGCTTTTTTGACCACGGAGAGGTTTATAAGGCGCTGGGCCTGTTGGTGACAGATGGAGCACATCTGTCTCAAAGGGGGAAAAGGATTCTCGCCCATGAGTTGGTGGGGCTCATCGAGAGGGCTTTAAACTAGGTATGAAGGGGGAAGGGGATAGAGCCACGCTCGAGAGAGATGAGCCTAGGGGTGGCGTGCCAATCTCGGGAGTGAGGTCGATAGCCCGGCTCAAGTGCATCTACACCAATGCACGCAGCATGGGCGGCAAACAGGAGGAGCTGGAAGCCATTGTTCAGCAGGACAGCTATGACTTGGTCACCATCATGGAAACGTGGTGGGATGACTCTCATGACTGGAGTGCTGCGATGGATGGCTACAAGCTCTTCAGAAGGGACAGGGGAGGAAGGAGAGGCAGTGGGTGGCTCTGTATGTTAGGGAGTGTTTCGATTGCACGGAGCTCGACGTTTGTGATGATTGGGTTGAGTGCTTATGAGTTAGGATGAGGGGGAAGGCCGGCGAGGCGGATATCCTGCTGGGAGTCTGTTATAGACCACCCAACCAGGATGAAGAGGTCGATGAAGCGTTCTACAAGCAGCTGGCAGAAGTCTCGCGATCGCTAGCCCTTGTCCTTGTGGGGGACTTCAGCTTGCCCGACGTCTGCTGGAAATACAACACGGCAGAGAGGAAACAGTTGAGGAGGTTCCTGGAGTGTGTGGAAGATAACTTCCTGACGCAGCTGGTGAGTGAGCCTACCAGGGGAGGTGTCTCGCTTGACCTGCTGTTTACTAACAGAGAAGGACTGGTGGGAGATGTGGTGGTCGGAGGCCGTCTGGGGCTCAGCGACCATGACATGATAGAATTTTTGATTCTCGGGGAAGTAAGGAGAGGGGTCAGTAAGACCGCTACCATGGACTTCCGGAGGGCAGACTTTGGCCTGTTCAGGACGCTGGTTGAGAGAGTCCCTTGGGAAGTGGTCCTGAAGGGCAAAGGGACCCAGGAAGTCTTGATGTTCTTCAAGGAGGAAGTCTTAAAGGTGCAGGAGTGGGCTGTCCCCCTGTGCTGTAAGAGGAGCTGGCGGGGAAGACGACCGGCCTGGCTGAACAAGAAGCTTTTGCTGGGACTCAGGGAAAAAAGGAGAGTCTATCGCTGTTGGAAGGAAGGGCGGGCGACTCAGGAAGAGTACAGGGACCTCGTCAGGTCGTGCAGAGAAGAAATTAGGAAGGCAAAAGCCCAGCTGGAACTCAATCTGGCCACTGTCGTCAGGGACAACAAAAAATGTTTTTACAAATATGTTAACGACAAAAAGAGGGCCAAGGAGAATCTCCCTCCCTTATTGGATNGGATGAGGTGCTTCGGGACATGGTTTAGTGGGCATGGGTACTGGGTTGATGGTTGGACTCGATGATCTTAGAGGTCTTTTCCAACCTTAATGATTCTATGATTCTATGATTCTATGATTCAGTGCTGAAGCCTGCTCTGCTGTTATCTTTTATTTAGGAGAACAGATCTACTCTGGAGAAGGAGCATTGTTCACCCATTGCTAAGAAATTATCCAAGAAAAAAACCAAGGTTTGTAAAAAGGGATAACAGGATGTATTACACCAGCTGACTGAAATTTGGAAAAAATATAAGCTTTTGGAATGCAAACTTTTTTTACATTTCTGTTGTAGAAACTTCAGTCTTGAAAGCTAAATACGTGTTGGAAGAAATTGCCCTTGTTTTAACCTGATTATAAGATACGCCATACTGTGTCAAGGTGGATTTGAGATTCGTTGGGCCAGAAAGGAAAAGCAAGCTGGGAATATGGCTTTCTAGCCTGGTGAGTGGGGCTGCATAGTGATTCTAGGTTCTGTCCCCTAAAATATCTGGCATTTTGGCATATAAGCCAATGATCGTTGAATGCAAAACTCAGCAACGTGACTACAACTAGGGACAAGAAACACAGGGCTCTCCCACTGAAATAGGTGCCCTAAACATTCACACTCAGCAGAGATGTTAGCAAATGCTATAGTCCTAGTGACTAGAACCCAGGAGGACGTGAAGGAACAGGGACTGTCCGTATGGATGCTCTAGCCAGTAGAAGTCGGGAAAAAAGAGCACCATTCTTTTTCAGGGAGAGCAAGATTTGCCTTATATTTTGTAGGAAACTTGGTAGTGCTGGAACAAAATCAGTATGAAAACCCACTGAGTGGAGCCCCAAGGAAGCTTAAATAGAGAAAGGCTCCATTTTTGAAATGAAAAGGAATATTAGGCAGGAACAAGGACATCATAGTGTGCCTCCTGCTATTCTTGGAAAGTGATAAATCAAGGTGCCCAGTAGCAGCAAGTATTTCCAAGAGTGTTGTTTTGATCTTATTTCCTCCTAAGTCTCAATTTAGGTGCCTAAGTCTGTTCTTAGGACTAGTACTGCTCCAAAACCCCCCCATAATCAAAGAGGAAGAGGTTAATGACCTGCTACGCCAGCTGGACATACACAAGTCTATGGGGCCGGATGGGATCCACCCGAGAGTACTGAGGGAGCTGGCGGAGGAGCTTGTCAAGCCACTCTCCATCATTTATCACTGGTCCTGGTTAACGGGGGAGGTCCCAGACAACTGGAGGCTTGCCAATGTGACACCCATCTACAAGAAGGGCCGGAAGGAGGATCCTGCCAGCCTGTCAGCCTGACCTTGGTACCGGGGAAGATCATGGAGTGGTTCATCTTGAAGACGCTCACGAGGCAGGTGCAGGACAACCGGCGAATCGGACCCAACCAGCACGGGTTCATGAAGGGCAGGTCCTGCTTGACCAACCTGATCTCCTTCTACGACCAGGTGACCCGCCTAGTGGATGAGGGGAAGGCTGTGGATGTGGTCTACCTGGACTTTAGCAAAGCCTTTGACACTGCCTGCCACAGCATTCTCTTGGAGAAGCTGTCGGCTCATGGCTTGGAGGGGTGTACTCTTCGCTGGATAAAAAACTGGCTGGATGGCCGAGCCCAGAGAGTTGTGGTGAATGGAGTCAAATCCGGTTGGCGGCCGGTCACGAGCGGTGTTCCCCAGGGCTCAGTTTTGGGGCCCGTCTTGTTTAACATCTTTATCAATGATCTGGRTGAGGGGATCGAGTGCACCCTCRGTAAGTTTGCAGACGACACCAAGCTGGGCGGGAGTGTTGATCTGCCTGAGGGTAGGAAGGCTCTGCAGAGGGATCTGGACAGGCTGGATCGATGGGCCAAGGCCAATTGCATGAGGTTCAA